>BLFK01001114.1:181598-196856 GCA_014634185.1 Astreopora myriophthalma
GAGATCAAAAATCCAGGGTGCGGTTTAAAGTCCGCCACCAAATACCGATAAATTTTACAGCCTGTATTTTAATTTAAGACTCTCGCAACAGTGTGATTAATCGTTAAAATATTTTTCTGCAGAGGAGTTGAGGGTTAGAAGACTATGATACCCCTAGGCTTGAGTAAAGTTACTCCTTTCGCATTTCACAGTGAGAAGGTCTGCTCTATGAAAAGTACTGTACCTTCACACCTCAGACTTGCACACAAATCTTATTCCTCGGATACTTGGCTTCGAATTCATTAATTAAAAGGCAACGTGGGGGAACACATGTACACGGTCGAAATATTAAGCTTATAGTTATACCTGATCAAAAATCGCACGTGGTCCCCGTTCGCGTCTAGATGCTGTAGTCAACGAACTGAAAACTGCAATCTCGGTACACTGGAAGAGATACACTGCAAAAGAGAAAAGTCAGTTAAGTTATATTATCTGCAATCAAAATAGGAAGTCCTCTTCCAATCCACGCATTCTGCAACTCTGCAAGTACCGGTGCATGACACAAATGGCACATGATCTGTCAGACTTCACTATTGTTCGGCTTTGCTGAAAGTGAATGACCGATGACTTCTTGCAAGTTTTGTTGACGGCGAGCCGCCATCTTTTTTGACCAACCTCGATCCTGGACGGAAGCTATCATGAAAACGAGGCAGAAACCATTGCCTCTGGCCATTTCCGACACTAGTGACGAAAATCTTCGTCACTTCACGAATATTCCCGATTCCCTACCGATAAACCTTGTATAGAGCGAGGTTACAAAGTCCATACCGAACATCTGATTTTTGCTTTCCTTCAACTGTACAGTTGAGGCGTAATTCATTCGGTTCTTAAAAGTCAGGAAGATATCCTGGCGAAAAAGTGCCTTTGAAGGTAGGTTCGATGTATAAAAAATATCTTGTAATGCAGTATTTTTCTGATCAAAGGGTGAGGAAGCTAGTATTCTTGCTGCGAAAGCGATTGTACCGAACGAATCGAAGTGATGCCTTGTGGAATATCTTGTTGTTTTGGATTTGATTTCTCGTTCGCCTTGTGATTGGGGCTACATGTAGGTTGAAGGCGTTCTCTATGCCAGGCTCTCGTTATTGTTCTTGCATTAATTTTGCTATTTTTTTTTCTCAAGACAAAGTGACATAGACGTGCTTGTGTTTTTGTAAATTAAACGTTTATATTATTTGTTCTTCGATTTTATTTCTCGGTCTGCGGTGCCTGTGTTGGTTTATATTTCACAGCGGGTCAATACAAGCAGGACACAGTTAACCTTTGCTTTCGTATGGAAGCTTTCATCTAACTGAGATCCATCCTTATGATTTGTGTTCTTTCCTTTGATGGATCCTTGAGAGTGCCATGCACCATCCAGTGAACTTCCAAAATGAATTATCTCTTTTTAGCTGTAGTCGGTTACAGAGAACAATCAAGTTGCAGATATTGAATCCTGGGTATTTCTCTAAGCTTTGGTTTGTTTTTCAGCAGAAAATAGTTTTGGCAATTTTCATGCCCCTCTTCTTGAGCCCTCTTCCCAAAATTCTTCTTGACCAACTACAGAGCACATTCATCACAGGTGCAACAAAATTAATGCTTGCTCTAAATAATTATCAAACCCAGTATTATGAAGAGTGAGAGTGTTAAAGAAATGGAGGATCCTGTTTTATGGGAGTCCATAGCAATCTTGACCGGTCACTTTTGGAATGAAAGAAAATAATGATTATGAAGTGCGGGTTAAACATGAACTGAAGAAATGATCCTCACACTTTCTGGACAATAATAATTGTAATCCAAATATTTTAATAATCAGTAATCCAAATAATCAGTAATCCAAATATGAAGTCGAGTAACACAGTGTCGTGGCTGGCAATCCCTGTAAATTCAAATTCAATGTTTATTTAACACCCAGTACAATTATATAGTTATGATAACGACAACAACAACAACAAATTGGTGGCAAGGAGACCTCAAGAAACCGAAAGGATTTTGCTGAGAGGTTGCCTCGGAGGTATAATTGTTGAGACTCATTAAAGTTGTTAATATTGAGTGGTGAAACTGGAAATGTGGAAGAATTTGATACACTTAACTGTTAGAATGGTTCATTTCCTAGCTTGATTACTTGATTATTAATTTGTCATCTTTTCATTGTTGTTGTTGTTGTTTTTAATTTTAACTTATGAGCCCCCACACTAGCATTGGACTGGGAGAAAGGGGAGTGACAGGGGTAGAAAGACATTAGACTTAACAAAGAGTAAAAACTCTTCAGAAAAATCTGCAATGCTCTGCCACACTGAAACACGCTACAATGATGCCATACAATGTGTCATCGAACCACCGGCCACACAGCTGAATGTCGGCTTTCTTTGTTGTTTACTCAATAGTTAAATTGCATTTAACTGCTTAGTTAAACCGGCACACCCACAGTGTCAAGGTCAAAGGTCATGCTAACAGTGTTCTCACCAGGCCATGACATTGCGGGATTCCTGCATGAAAAATTGAGATGGCGCATTAAAAGCCAAATCCTGTGCCTGTCATGGTGCAGGGACGAACTACAGCTGAATAGTTTTAATGGTCAACCGAACACCCCAGCATTTTGCTCATTCTAATAAATAAAAACATGTTATCAAAAGATTGAAAGTTTTTAATTTTATTGCCTTTACATTCATTGGTCCCACTTATGTAGTGAATATTGGTGTACACATCGTTATGGAATCGTAACCGCCATGTCCGCCAACCTCGTTCCCAGGGTCTCTGCCCCGCTCCAGAGAGACCCTGGGAACGAGGTTGCATGTCCGCCATATTGGATCAGGTGGGTACTTCCTGTAACAGACCATTAACTTTTTCCCCCTAGTGTTCTTTCAGGGCCCCTATTTTTCAGCAGAGGGGGCCCTGGGAATCCCTAAGGCAAAATCCTGGTGAGAACACTGTGCTAAATTTGTGTCAAACTAAATGCATGCATATATGTATCAGATAATAATTATGTTAATAAATTATAGTGTCAACTGCATAAACAAAATCATGGACAAGACAGGGCATAGCGTTACATCAGAGTTTAGTGCACCATTTGAATCACTTGTTGGTGTATGTTGAACCCAGTTTAATTAAGTTCAGTGCGACGATAGCGCAGCGTTTGAACTGAGCCTTATTGTGAATAGCATCCTTGACCCTGTGAGTGTAACCAGTGGGTGTCCCAGTCAATAATAAGCTTTACTTTGTTCCAAAGCAACAAATGCCAGTCTCATAGCTGGGATCCTGATGTGAATGAAAATAATGTGGGAACAACAGATTGGGCCAAAAAATAGCACAGATTGGCAGATTTGCATATTGTTAGCCAGGGGCGAAGATGGTGCTAAAATTCCCTCCGTATAAAATGACGCTAAGCTTGCCTTCTATGAGGTACATGTATGATCCTTGCATAATTTTATCATTTTGCACTTGCAGGTGTTTCTGTACATGTAATTGGGGTATTCATTGTTTCAACCATGTGACTGGAAGTATGGGGACATCAAGACTGCTTCACCCAAAAATGCACTAGATACTACAAGATATTAAAACTGCCAAAAGTGTCTCCATTGGCATCACTGCAATGATTTTGCTGTCTGGCCTAATACAACTTTTTTCAACGTCATAGCTTCATTTTGGACAGAATGGGTGCAAACACCTCATTAGAGCAATCCTCACCTGATTCAACACTGCTGCGAATGCCACGCTACACCTTGGAAGAAAAGAGGAAAAAGACTTCGAAGTTCAACACCCTCAAGAAGAAGCTAACACGGAGTAAAAGTAATTTTAAAAGCCACGATCATGGAAAGATGCTGCGCGATCTAACACAGACGTGGACTACACAGGAGATTAATGCCCTTGTTGAGGAATACGAGGCTATGTTGAATGTCAAAGACTTGAAAAACCAGACAAATCTTGTACGCCAATCTGCACCTTGCCTGAAGAAAGATCTCGTGTGGTTGTATGAAGATGGACTTTGTTCTGATTGTACTCTTGTTTTTGAGGACACTGGATTTCATGTTCACAAAGCTGTTCTTTCATCAAGGTGTCCGTACTTTCGGGAGCTTTTCTCTCAGCACACCAACGAGCATCCTGTTATCCACATGGAGTTCAAAACAGAAGGGATGTCAAAAGAAATTTTTTCAGCCCTGCTTTGTTACTTATACACGGGGGATTTTACACCCAAGAAATCTGGTTTGGAATGCATAGATGTTTTGATCAATCTTGGTGATGAATTTGGAACACCCAATGTGCTAGAACAGGATTTCAAATTGCTTTTTGACTGCGGTGAATATGCCGATGTTGCGCTTGTTTTTCCTGCGCAGGATTCTTCCATCTCTTTATACTCGTCAAATCATGAGGGGATGATTTCTGACCACACTTACGAAATTTTGTGTCACAAGGCTATGCTTTGTGCAAGGTCGCGGTATTTTAGGTCACTGTTCCTGAGAAATGATTTGAATTCCTCTGAACAAACGGCAACGAATGCCAGTGTTCACAGACTCGTCATTGATGAATCTGTGATGACGCGGCAATATGCAAGGATAGCATTGCAATGTATGTATACAGACTCAGTGGATTTATCATCTGTTGTTAAATGGAGCTCAGAGGACAGAGGATATTATGCTCCTGGAACCCATAAACTGCTAACCTTGGCAGAAATTGCCATGGAGGTGTTTGAAGTCGCAACTTTCATTGACTTGCCTGTTCTGATACAAGGTTAGTTTTTAATACATGTGTGTGATTAACTTTATGTTGTCCGCAAGCAGTCTGCTAGGGGTGCATTCCTTTGGGACTCTTCTGGAAAAGGATCGGATGGATCATTCGGTAGTTAATTGTGCCGTGTTGTTTTGGGAGCTACTCCATTTTCAGTGTGAGCAGGATGGCATTCTGGTTATTCTACCCCCAACAGCAGAGTGAATAGAATACCAGTGCTCCAAGCTCAACTTATTTCAAAGTCGCCTTTTGGTGATTTTGTGGGTCGAGTCTCTCCGGGTGCCCACCTGCTGACCAAAGAGCCCGAGGACTCTGGGTACAAGATTGGCTTAGCAAATGACCACCAAACCTGATTGCAGATTTGGCAACTTTCGCCACAAACTTTTTTTTTTCTACTCACCATGGTGACCAAAATTTTGACCATGATACTCGGAATTCATATTCTTCTGGGAAAATCGAACACGACCTGCAGAACTTTCAGACTTAAACAACAGGGTCCAAACTATCCTGTGTGCAGATTCTCAGTCTACCTGGACACAACTATCCTGTTTTTGGTCCACAGTTTTCTATTCTCTTTCTACTGAGGTTACCAACTCTTCATCTGTTGTCCTTTTGGAACCTATTGTCTATTTTCCTTTTTGAATTCCTTTCGGAAAGAAACTGAAGCCATTTATTATCAACGATTGAAGGGCTCCGCGCTAAAAAACAACATAATTAAGCTTAGCTCAGCTTTTAGGTCATTTTGCAAAATCATGGCAAATTTCCACCGAATCAACTGCACTAAATTACAGGGTAAACTTCCCCATACTATATTTATATGCAAAAAATTAGGGCAATGTGCGATGAGAAGAAGCCAATTTTTTTCCTCATATTTTTGTATTTTCATATTTCCTTTTTCTTGTGCCCAGAATGGTTTTCCTTTTTCAGTTGTTTTCGTCTCATCCCTTACTAGGTAATTCCATAACTTAACCTCCCTGCTCCCCACCGGTCATTGTTTTGCAATTTCCGGGAAGCACGAGCCCTAACACTCTAGTGCCTTGAGACAACATGGAATGGAGGGGAGAGGAGAAGGGAATTATTCTGAAATTTGCCATGACAAATAAGGCATTCATGGAATGTAGTACAAAAGCATAGGCGATACATGCAATGTGTCCATGATTGTTGCTACATGCAGGATGCACTCAGGAGACTTGTGGAAGCCAGGCCATTAGACTAGGTTCAGGACACAACCATCTTACGTACTGCTAGGACTGAAAATGATGTCAAAAGGTGGCATTCTCTGATAATGGGTTGCAATAAATTACAGTAAATAAGATGGTGACTTTTAAATCCTTCATTAATTTACCAGGCTTTATTCACCTTCTCCTTTACTATAAATACAGTCATGTACTGCTCCATTGAGTAATCAAAGTTATATGTGCAAGCTTCAGTCTTAAAAGGAACAGTTGACCAGGCAGTGTTCAAGATAAGAGGCGGGTCTTGGGTCAAAAATACACAACAAAGCTGAACACCTGACACGACAAATCAAGACATAGTGTTAGATTTCAGAAAATTAATGGATAGGGACCCACTGGTGTTGAACCCAGCTTGATCCCTTCAGATTCCCTGTTAGCACCCTACATCAAGAACATTCTTTTAGAACCCTGACAAGGGGTGTGTGCGTTGCTTTTGATGGTGAAAGCTTACTTCCAACGTCCCTACCAACCCCACCTGTCCCCAGTTAGGTCCCATCCTGAACATCTGCAGGTAGTCATAAAATGAATGTAAAATTCCACGACAACTGAATCATTTCTTTTCAGGCTGCGAAGACATCATTCTGGAAGAGTTGTCACCATCTACCCTTCTCCCCACCCTGGAGTGGAGCTCCCTCCCGCATGGTTCTGATTGGGTCTACAGGCAGGCCATGCAATTCCTACAGGACGAGTTTGTGAACATCGCACAGTCTGAGGTCTTCCCCTTCTTGCCAAGGAAGTATCTAGTGGAGGCATTAAAATCAGATTTTCTACAGGTAAAGCAAATTAAAACACCTATACTTATATATGATGATATTTAAAGCTTCAAGCTTACGGGGCCACGCGTACAAAGTGAGAATTCAAATCTTAAACAGAACAACGTTAAGAAACCTAACTGGAATGGGGCAACCAGTTGGTTATTTACAAAGCGTGGTGGAGCTGAAATTCGGAACCACCGAAGTTGAATTCGGGATCACCGAAGTTGAATTCGGGACGACTGAAGTCGAATTCGGGACCACCGAAGTCGAATTCGGGATCACCGAAGACAAATCCAGTTGGTGGCCAGAGCGCGATTTGAACCCGGAACATCTGCGTGCAAATCCAGCGCCTTAACCACTCGGCCACACCGCCTTCTTAATAGTACGTCCACTCCAAAAAAAAACAAATAAACAAACAAACAAAAAACAACAAAAAAAGCTGTTCTCAAAATTAAAGGAAAAAAATGTTAAAAATTAAAGGAAAAAACTTGGTGCCTAAGTGTCGAAAAATAGTTGCCAGCAGTTATTGTTAAGTCGCCAGTTTAAATTGGACTTACTATGATGTGTGATATATGAAGCACCTACTTAAAATTCTACACCCGTGTACTAAGGAGAAAGTGTAATGTCAAAAGGCAAAACACACAGACTTTGTTTGTATAAGTTTTTTTTAGTCGCCAACGATGAAGTGTTAGGCACACTGGCGCCCGTATCGGCCGCAATTTCGAGCCCTGGCTTTGGAAACAGCAAGGCAAATTGCTATGAAAACTGAGGGTGTATTCCAAGCTGCACAGCAGTACCAATAATTATATGAACGCTTTGCGAATCTATTTGCCTGCCACCACAGGCTTACTTACTTACTTATGGACATAAAGTGGCTACGTTTACCATACAGTGCAGTAGCCACTTCAGGATATCGTTATTGTGGGAAAATTGCGACCACATGTATGGTCGGTTTCCACTCTGCCGCTCGACTGCTGGTGTTCTCTCTTTTCTCAAAGGCGCAAAATACCGGAATTGACTGCCGCTGTTTTCAACGCACAGCCTTATATATGCCGTGGTTGTGTGTCTATGTGGTCGTTCCTTTTGTTTTGTTGTTAACTTTTCCCCTTAGTTTCGGTTTTTAATTTAAACGCATTTATAACTTAATTAAGTCACGCCTAATGGTTACATGTAGTTTAAAGTTTTTGGTCCCACTACGTACTTGTTCGTATATGCCACTTTATATTGTACTCGGGTGTCTTTACAAATTGACAATTTCGTGATCTAAGCGAAGCTTTAGTCTTGACAAAGGTCACTCCAGTGCCCCCTTTTCTTTTTCTTTTTCTCTTTTTTTTTTTTTTTCCTCTTTCATATTGTACTGTATTATCAAAAACATGCAAGGCTCATTTCCGGAAATCACAAGACCATGACGAAGAATAAACGGATCTTTGATTGGTTGACACCTGATTCCTAAATCACGAGACCTGCTAGAAGTCGCTCAGTTCTCAAAGTCGTGAGTTTTTAATACGACTACGTGACAAGATGGATATCCAAAAATTGCTTTACAATCTCCGCGAAGAGGTCTCGTGTCCGGTGTGCCAAGAAATATTTAAAGACCCTAGACACCTTCCATGTTTGCACAGTTTCTGTATACGCTGTTTGAGAAACTGGCACCGAGCGAGTGGCGGTCAGAATACACTGAGGTGTCCGAAGTGCCAAGGACTTAGCAACGCTCCTGCAAGCGGTGATCTAGAGGATCTTCCCGTCAGTTTTTATCTGAACGGGTTCATCGATGCCCTGGTCATTAAAGAGTGCAACGAAACTCAAATAGCATGCGGAAACTGTGACAAGAAAAGCTCCGAAGCTTCGTACTGTTTCCAGTGTTGCATGTTTTATTGCGAAGCGTGCCTAATTGCGCACAACATCATGCGAAGCCACAAAGATCACCGTGTTTTGGCGGTGAAAGAGTTTAAAGACGAGGACTATGAGGATGTGTTGAAGCGAGCCGTGTTTTGCCCTAAAATGGGACATGAGAAAGAAGAGCTAAAGTTCTTCTGCGTGAATTGCGAAGCGGCAGTTTGTCAAACTTGTTTTACCCTAGATCACGCTGGACATCAAATTAAATTGATCCAAGAAGAAGCGGAAGCCCAAAAGATGGAGATGGCAGCTCTTATGCAAAGGCAAAGAGACAAGTTACAAGCAAAGATGAACATAATCATTCAACTTGACGAAAACTACGCTCAGCTGGTTCAGCGAAGCGAAAACATGAAAAGAGATGTTGAAAGGTTTGCTGATAACTTAATCAAGACAATTGAAGCGAAGAAGCTACGGATTATGGCTGCGGTGGAAAATGAAACGGAGAAGTCGCTTGAGAGTCTCGCAACCAAACTGAGTGCGATTCAACTGGAAATAGAAGCGATCGAATTAGCGCTGGAAAATGCTGATAAACTTTTAACGCGAAGCTCGAACGCTGAGATTGTTCAAGTGCAGAAACCTTTGAAAACAATTGTGGAAGGAGTCGATCAGTCTGAGCCAGATGAGCTTGACCCTGAAGGCCTGTTTGATTTAGTTTTCGTGGAAAATCATAAGATGCAGGACGCTGTCAACTGCGAAGGCATTGGCTTCTTGAAATCTCGCCACCAAACAAACGCAAGGGAGTCTGTCGCTGAAGGTCAAGGACTACATGAAGGAACTGTTGCGCGTGCAGCCCAATTTAATTTAACGACAAGAAATTTTGACGGAGGACAATGTTACAATAAGCTTGACAATGTAACCGTAGACATGAGAGATGAGCGAGGGCGAGAATGCGTGACAAATTATCACATAAATGATAAGAAAGACCGGATCTACCATGTTAGCTATTTTCCCAGAGTCCAAGGTAAATACAATTTGTCAGTTAGGGTAAACGGGAAACTTGTTCGCGGGAGCCCCTTCAGTGTTGTAGTTAAATCTTTTAACCTCAAACCTGTGTTGACTTTTGGGAGAAAAGGCTCGGGTGATGGGATTCTAAAGTGTCCATGGGGAGTGGCAGTGAATAGCAGGGATGAAATTGCAGTGACGTCCGGCCGCAGGGTTCAAATCATGGACAGTACGGGCAATTTTGTCAGATCCTTTGGTAGCAATCCGGAACAATTCAATAGTACTTGTGGAATAGTCTTCTATAAAAACGATAATCTGTTAGTAGCAGACAATGCTAATCATCACATCCAAATTTTCAGTAGGGCTGGGAGGTATGTCGGCATGTTTGGTGGGAAAGGAAACCTTGATAGCCAGCTCAGCTGCCCTCAGGGTTTATCATTGGATTCCGATGGTAATGTTATTGTTGCAGATGCGGGTAACAAATTTGTTAAGATCTTTTCCCCTGATGGCAATTTTCTAATGAAGATAGGTGGGCCTGGTTCTCTTAATTATCCTGTTCACTGTGTTGAGTGCGGCGAATATCTCATTGTGTCAGACCATGGTGATCATTGTATAAAAGTGTTTACTAGGGAGGGGGAGTATAAGTATAAGTTTGGCAAGCAAGGGAGGGGGGATGGGAAGTTGAATGCCCCCCATGGTTTGTCAGTTACTAAATCAGGACATGTAATTGTCTGTGATTCGGATAATCACAGAGTGCAAGTCTTTGAAGTAAATGGCAAGTTTGTTGGTAAGTTTGGCAAATACGGCATCGGCTTAGGAGGTTTCAACTATCCAGCGTCTGTAGCAGTTCTTAGTAATGGCCAAATTGTTCTCACTGACTTCCTTAATAATCGAATTCAGTTATTTGAGTGAAGTTTGTCCGAATCGTCAAGCCAATTAATAAACATGTGGACCAGATTTGATTCCCAAGTTTATCACATCTGGGTGGCCCCAAATTCTATTGAAAAGTTACCAAATGTATTATTGCGTAAGCGTTTCACTTGTGGTGCTCCTTTTGCCCTAAAGCTGACCTCCTTAAAAGAAGAGAAAAGGAATAACCGGGACTTCTGACACTGCAATTTGAACTGAGCACTTAATTCGAATAATGTCCTAACTCACTAGATGCATGGAATTCTCTGATTAGGAAATTTCCTTTTTTTTTTTTTTTCAAAGTGAACCAAATTAAAAGTAAGTGTAATGTTACATTGAAGGGAGTAGTTATTTGAAAAGGTTTTAGTACCAAGCAAATAATACAGTTAGTTTGTTTGCTTTTGTTGTTGTTGTTTTCACAATACTGGATAGTCGGCTTTGCAACGCCTATCCACTGTAATATTTACAATAGCGGTACCAGTATGAGCACAAATTGAAAATATAAAGCTCCAGGTTTTAGTTTTCAAATAAACTTTTCAACACTCTTAGCCCATCGTCACTTGTTGAAGATGTTTGTAAAATATTGTACTGTTTAGGTATCCAGCCAATGTTTGAGTAACTACCGACCGTTGAATACTATCACGAAAACTGAAATCTGATTGGCTCGCGATCTATTGAGTGATAGATAGTGAGTAGTAACAAAGCCGGCGTTTTGAACAAAAACAAAACAACGACAGCTTCTTTAAATCTTAAAATCAATAAAAATTGGGATGAATTTGAAGATAGTATGTAAGTGGATTTGTGCTGAAACAATTATAGTGTGGTTGCTGCAACTTACAAATAGCATTTCATGAACTTAATAAGTCGGATCGTTGGCTTGCTTCTTGAGATTTTTCTTGTTAGTTACCCTGCCCATCTGCTGTTGTACGATGCAAAGCCACTGTAGGTCCCCCTGTTGCCTCGTGTTCGCGGGCTTGACTCTTGAGCTTGCGCAGTCGGCTCGCTTTGCGTGAACAATGCCACCGCGAGCTTTGCAAGCGCTGTGATATTATTAGTTACTCGTAACTGAAAGCAGTAGTTGTAGCGTTTGGTTGTCTGGTTCTACTAGCCCTTATGGTTATTCCAGGCAGCCAGTACTCTATTCTTTTCTAGTACTCTTTTCTAGGTGTATTGTAAATTAGGCAAGTTGTGTGTACAAATAAAGTTTTTGTTGTTATTGTCTCCAAGGAAGTGAGTATGTACTCTAACTCAGTATGTTAGTTCTCAGTGAAAAGAGATGTCATGCTGAATCACGATCTGTAGAAACAATGTGGTAGCTTTAGATGATACGTGCCGATATTATCTACTAAGATGTACAAAAGTTGTAAACCTAGAGAATTGTGTGAAAGCAGTGAAATAAACGTCCCTTGTACACATGTTTATCTCTACGTTCTGGTTTGGGGAGTGGTTGGGGTGTACCAAAGTTCTCCAGTCGTGTGGTTTACAGTGGTGTTTAGCTGTTTGGTTTGTTGGGGGTGTTTAACTGTTAGTTAACCTAGACCTATTGCAATATGTTTTACCAATCCTTTTCACCTTGAAGTGATATATTTTTCGATGTTATTGTTATTATTATTATTATTGTTGTTGTTGTTGTTGTTGTTGTTGTTTTTAGTGTTTTCTGTTTTCCCGTGCTGTGATTTACGGAATGGCAAAGAGGATAATCGATTGGCATGAACGCTTTTTCCTGTATCAACCGCACTTGTTTTGTTCTTTTCTGCGCTTTTCGCGTTTATCCAGGCACACGTTTTGAGAATAAAAGGGGAGCCGACGCTTGTTCCCGCTTATTGCTCGCCTCATCGGACGCCACACAAAAGGAAGAAACAAACGAATCCGGTCAAATGTAACTAAAATTCGCAATATAAGGCGACCTAACTTCCAAAATGGGACCGAGACAGTACGAGTGCGATATTGAATGAGCGCTGGACGAGACTTGAGTGTAGAAGGTTGCTTTGTCTTAGCTCGGCATCTCACTCCTCGCACCTTACAAGGAAAGGGAAACATCAAGCAGTCCGCACCGTCCCTTCCTACATAGATGAAATGTGAACTACGGCAAATTTAACTGAACGAATCTCAGCCTGTGCAGAAATCGTGCCTAAGCAAGCATCCTCGGGTCGGGTGCACCAAAATAGCTTTACCATTTAGATTTCAATCGAAGTTTCCGGGTTTTTTGGTAAATGGAGGATTAAGAGGCGGTGTGCGCAGCCCAGTGGTCAGGGCGCTGCATTTGCATGCGGGTTGTTCAGGTTCAAATCTCGCTCTGGCCGACAACTGAATTTGTCCTCGCTGGTCCGGAATTCAATTCACCGCGCTTTGTACACAGCCAACTGGGCTGGAAAGTTTCCGGAATTTCAAACCGGAAATGCTGGCTAAATGGAAGAGAGAACCTGGGAACCAGGTTGGCAGTGAATGGTACATTTTCAAACAGACAAAACAGGTTACTCGTTAGTTAACTTCTTAAAAGTTATAAAATGAAAAACGTTAAAGACGTTATTCAGTTATTGTTGATGCTTTGGCTGGGATCTTCGTATTCTCCAACCATTTTTAAAAAATCCCAAGGTTAGCGTTCAGTAGCTTCCTCTAAAAGGGCAAGTGTATACAGCTGTGTGACTGTTTCTTCAACAATTTGCAGGCCTGTGAACACGACGTGTTGCTGTCTGTAATCAAGTGGGGTGAAGCACAGGTTGTCCGCAGCGTGAGTGAACAAGGTGTAGTATATCGAATGTCGCTTCAACTACCCGGGACTCGTTTGTTTTTGTTCCGATTACCAAGTATTTCCAGACCAGGGCCCGGTTGTTCGAAAGCCGATTAACGCTAACCCTCGATTAAAAAGTAACCGACGTGTCAATTTCGCCCTCTGAAAACACTTTCAAATAGTGGTTTTAGACTGAAGCGGAAGAAAAGTGTAAGTCACAAACGACAAGCAAACATCTTTAGGGAAAATCTTTGTGAATGGTAAATAAACTGGAATCAAAGTTCACTCCAACCCAGGGTTAGCTTAATCGGGTTTTGAACAACTGGGCCCAGGCGTGTTGATACTGGGCATTACTTTTCCGTGGCGCTGTTTTATTTTATGTATAGTTTCCTGTTTCGGCAGCCCCTGGCATTATTTGCCAGCCACACCTAGCAGGGGTAGATCACTTGATAGCGTGGACTTCGTTTGTGCATTGCTGCTTGCCAACAGGGCGTAGGTTCTTCAAAGTTCCACGGAGTTTTCTTGTGAACAAGTGTTGTGAGACAGGGACTACGGTTTGTCATTGTTATCCGAGAAGACTAGAAATCTAACCCTTTGTAGATGCCAATGAAAGCACTTTCTACTCGCGCTTATTGACCCTTTAACTCCCGAGAGATCCCCCATTGACGATTGAAATCGTCTGGCGTTAGAGTAAAATCTATAAAGTCACTTCTGAGAGTTGAAGGGTTAATGGGAACTTTTGAACAGTCGGAGAGGTTGTTAAAGGAGAGCTGACGATAAGAATGGAAAATTTTCTCCTTTTCTTAATTTGTAGTACACAACATAATTAAACAGGGCTCGACATTGCGACCGTATCGGTCGCATTTGCGACTAAGTTTTCTTCCCTTGCGACTAAAACTTCTTCAGCAGTCGCGAATTTGCGACCATTTTCTCACCTAAATTAATAAAGAAATAAAAGTTTTAAAATTTTCTGTCCTACTTTTGTGAAGATTTGAAAAACGTAAAGGCAAAATCCTGCTCAAGCTAATTATGTAATCCAAGGCAAACACAACGGAACACAACGTACAAACGTTTCACGATTCGCTCAACGACGCCACTACAGCGGTTCTGTTATAAAGAGGTAGGTACCTCATGTATTGGGACTGATTTATACAACACAAAAACTGAACCTCATTTCCGGAACTTCCCGGGAATTTGATGGGAAGTTGACGCGAAAATATGCAAAGGGAATAGCGAGCCGGGAATCTAGATAGATAACAGTATAAAGGGTTTCAGGAAATTTAGGGTGTTCGGCAGTTCAGCGGAAACTGTGCATGCACGCCACGTTTGATCGCTGTGATGATCTATAATGGTTTCCGCTATTTCGAAATTTCACCCCGTGTGCCTGTATTTCTGTGTTGTCTAGCTTGAGTAGCTGGGCGATTTATTTGGGTAGAGCAGCTGGCGATTTATTTATGTACCTGATTTATTTGGGTAGTGCACACGACCGATGATCTACGTTGTAATCTGCACGCGTTGTCGATTGGGGATGCCCCTTGGGAGATACCGCAAATTTTGATTGACGTTTTGACGTTTCTGAACCGATGGGAATTTCCCTCGTGGCTTTGCCGCTCGTTTTCGCGGCTTACAACGCTTGGTTAATCGATCGTGCTTGCTATTTTTAAAAATTTACTGTGAGCTACGACATTATGTTAGCCAATGCTAAGGAGTTGAGCAGTTTCAAGAACCATCTTTTAAATAATGAAATCGATGAAGCGAATAGTATATTTGCTAGAAAACAAGCAGCATTTCGCGATGCAACCAGAGCTGCGAGAAAAACACTAGAAAACCTTCCTCGTGATGTTCTTGGCACAGCATTGATTCCTACAGATGTCACGGCCAAGCAAGGAGAAAATATTTTCGCCCTCAGAACCACGCCAAATGGAGACTGTCTTTTTAATACTGCATCTGTCGTTCTTTTCGGCCATGAAGACCATACCATCTTGTTGCGCCTTCTGGTGGCCGGAGAATTGTATTTTAACACCAAATTTTACGCTGACCACGAGGTGTT
>BLFK01001114.1:215350-217850 GCA_014634185.1 Astreopora myriophthalma
GCTCCGCCTGTAGCTCGGTCGTAACGCATCCGCACTTATCGGAACTAGGTTCAACTCCTTTTAGGTGAACGCGAATTCAGTTTTTTCGAGTATGCCTAAGTCGCTTAAAACATCGTCCTCACTCAGGGACCGCGCAGAGGGAACTATCTTGATTTTGACAACTAGAACCTGATTGTGCTTTGAAAAGATGTTATTTGCTTAACGCAGATCATTTGCTAGATTTGTCAGTCTTTTAGGTGACCTACTTGAGCATTATTGAGAAAAGTTATACTCTATCAACTTCATTACTTCACTGATCTCTGTTACAAAATTGCGGTCAAATAAACATCACTTATAAGGGTCTCCTAGGGGTTTTGGGGAACAAGGGAACATGGCTAATTCGAACTGGGAATCAGGGGAACAAAGACAAAATATCTCAGGGAACAAAGGAACATAAACCATTTTAGGGATCAAAAAGCTGGTAACAAGTTCGGAATTAATTTTGGGAACAAGGGAAGACAAGCAAATTTTTAAAGGGAACAAGGGAACAAGGGAACAAGGGAACAAGGGAACAAGGGAACAAAGGAACCAGGACCCCCTCCCCCTCACCAACCGGAAGGTCTTCACTTTTCGACATTGAACTTAACTGACTTCGTGTGCAGTGACGTCAGAAACTAAAGTTTTATTAACAATTACTATGAATTACTGCCAAAGGAAAGATTTCATCAGTTCTTGAATAGAGGGCTTTTGCCGGAAACAGCTTGCTCATCAACCGTGAACAGGAACATAGCATAATATTGCTAAGTTAAGGGTAAAGGGACATCGACTTTCATCCAGACTGTGGGTGAGTTGATGTTGTGAAAATGGACGTTAATTTTGTGAAAAACAACTCTTATTTTCACAACTTCCATTTTCACAACAATGCAAAAATAAGAGAAAAGCAGGGAACAGCATAGCTTGCTAAAAAAGATTCACTTTTTTCTGACTTTGAGCGGAGCTTTCGTCAGTGAACACTTTGAAGTGAAAAATCAGTCCTTTTTCGACACGTGAAAGGTTTCGTGTTTCCAAGGAAAATGCCCTTAACTATCACGCAACTTACCGTGATATCATAAAAGCTATATTTTGTCAAATTTGCACAGCTTGAATTCGCGTGTCACGGCATCCTAGGGCCACGAATATGTAGGTTTATAAATGCGACACAGAGTTTGCTTAAAAGTGAGATGTTGAAGAGAGCCGATACCACGTGAATTAATCCTCCTGACAATGTTGTGAATTGTAATGACGTCATGCGGCAAAACCAGTCAAAGATGTAACAATAGTTGTCGTAAATTGTATTGTAATAACGCTAATGCTAGTTTGAAATGACCAGAATTTCTTCAGGTCATTATAATACGGCGCTATTGTCGTAATGCGCAAGACACTAGCTCAAACAGAACTGTCGTTAAATTGTAATAGACTGTTGTGGCGCAGTTTGTAGCAAGCGACCACAATTATTTCATCAGCTATATGCCTTTTAAATAGCTTCCTGTGTGTCGCATTAATTTCTCTGACATTGTAGCTGAATTTTAGGTCAGAACTTTGGGGAAACAAAGTGACAAAACGCTTAAATGGTGCAATTTCAGCTCACCACTAAATATACAACGAGGTATCAACTTGAAAGCCCGGCTTTCGGCTCGGTAAAACTTGTCCTGGATAATTCAGTTCTTTTTATCACTTAGTTGCCATTTTGCGTTTCCGAGAATTGTGCGTTACTGGTAATACATCAGTGTACAGCAACGCCACCTGCCATTTAGAAACTGGCATTGTTTCATTACTGTGAACAAACCAGCGGATAATTCTGCTTTTGATAGAGTCTTCAAGACCTTTTAGGACCTGAATCAAGAGACTGGCGAGAGGTTTCAACTTTTACGGCCCAAGGATAGGACGGTCTAGCTGCTCTCTTCATTTACGAGACTTGGACGAAAAGCACGACAGAACGGGTGTCTCCAAAATTGCATGCCTTAAATCATCTGTTTTTGGCGTATTTTCTTATACGGAAACGGCACTAATTTATAACTAACAGTTTTATGAAGTGCAGAGTTTTTATTAATTAATACATATTATCAATAAACGACAGCAAACAAAAGAGATTTACATCACCTTGACAACAGGACACAATCACGCAGAGAGAGATGGCGGCAATTTAACACAAACGCCAACAAGTTTTCACATAAAGTCATCTCGATAATAAGCATGCAGCATGGTCGATAAAAGACCCACAGGGACATAAATATGACTGTGAATATTCTCACCTGGAAAATCAAGACAAAGAGGGAGAGTTTAAGCCATGAAAGGTGAGAATTGACTCTGGCTTGGTTTCGAGTCCTCAAGATACGATCCAATAGATCATTTGACAATCCGTATGAAAGCTAGCCTTTTACCTGTTTTTTTTTTCCGATCCTTGCGCTCTGTATTTTCGAAATTTTCTTGACCAAAACTGGTCTTATACACGCACTCTATTAGCCTGGAAGCGTAGCCACGC
>BLFK01001114.1:222850-237120 GCA_014634185.1 Astreopora myriophthalma
AGCCGAGGCTCAAACCATTCGTGGCCGGCGAATTTGATGCGTCATTTTGGAAGGAGACCCTTGGGGAGTGCTACTAGCTTGCCTGCTATGTTGAATCTGGGTATGGGACAGAAGGCGCATCAGGGAAGAGCGGAAAATGGAAGTGAGAAGGAAGCGGAATTGGAAGAAAAAATAACAGGTGGGAAATGCTTGCGAGTCGTGTAAAAGCCCGCATAATTCAATGATTTTAACGTTGTTGGCCCACAGGGCCGAAGGTTGTTGGAAGGGTTTACACATCGTGTCGCGAGATGTTGGCACTGTATCTTGCTGATGTTGTTACCCGTGCAGGCGAAGTTTGGAGCCCGTCAAAGTCTGAAGCCAACAATCGGCCCTAAATTTCTTTTGCCTAACGATCGCTGAAGGGTAGCCCAACAGTGTTACGTGCGTTTGCACAGGACTGAAACAATCCCCTACTGCTGTCGGCCTCGCACACACTGTAACGCACGTTTTGCATTGGAGTGCGCACGAGTTTTCCGTTCCGGAAAAATTTCGACCATGAAATCTAATACGCATGCTTAGTACGGAACGGGGTAACGCGCGTGCGGTAGACGCGTCTGATACTAGGGAGTTTAAGCAAAGGCGACGGCAACGGCAACGCCGCAGGACAACAGGCTTAACGAGGAAAAACAGTACTCCTGCACGCTCTGCACGTGCGGCATGCATTTTAGTACATGTCCTTACCGTCGCCTGCAAAACAACAACCTGAAATGACCAAATTTAACGTTTTGACGACAACGGGAACACACAACGACAAATCCTTCACCATCTATCTTTACTTGAACGCCATTGCTACCAGTGCAGTCATAGGATACACCACCCACGCTTTATTCACCATAGCACAACTCTATGTTTTGAAGCGACGTTTCGTTGGCGTTGCCGTGGTCGTTTCTTAAACTCCCTACTGTTTCTAATTGCGACTGCTTATGGAAGTGACGCAGATAGATTTAACCAATCATAGGCCCGAGCGAGCCTCGATTTGTTTCAGTGGCTATGGTGTGGGGACCAATGAGAATCACTTGTGAACTTTGTAGCACGCGTTTTCCCGCGCTCTCTCTGGCGATTCTATACATTTAGTCTCGGTTGCTTTTAACTTGTTAACTTGGTAAGTCATTTTACGGCATTGGTTTAAACACACACCCATTATGCCTTTAATACAAGGAGCCACAAGCGATGAACTGCCTTATGCTGACGGTGAAGTAACTCTATCAAAAGAGGCAGACGAGGATGGCAGACCAAATGCAGTCGTCCCCGAAAAGCCAAAGTCGCGAGCTAAAAGTGTCACACTTTTAGATGGAGCAATTCACCGCGGTAACTCTGGTACGTTTCTCGATTCCTGTTCTTCCGCACCTTTTTCATTCCTCGCTGCTGTCCGTTAGCTAACGCCTTGCGCATCCAGGAACAGTTGCGGCAACCTTATAACGTCATAAAGTCCAAATTGGCGACTTCCAGGCATTGTAAGCAAAAAAGTAGTCTATTTTTTTGTCACCAGCTTTTCAAGTTTAATTTGGAAAAAAATGGTACTGTTTACACATTTTTACTGTTTTTATCCAGGTATGCCCTCGTCGTTACTAGCAAATTCATTATTTCAAATATTTATTACGGAGCTTACGAAACGACGACGACGACGACGGCAACGAGGACGTCATTTAAAAATGCAAGTTCGCGTTATTCGTATTACTACGCAATTATTTCACGTCGTTTCGCCTTTTAAAATGTTTATTATCTGTCGAGGAATTGGTATGAGCAGGTTAGAAGCGTAGGGAGAGAACTGAAAATTCATGGTCACACGCTAAAGTCCTCCAGAGAACCTGAAATTTGGTGATTTTACGTCGTTATTTAGGAAATGACGGCAAAGAATTGTACCCAAATGTAAAACGCACCTGCAGAGCGTGCGGATCCATTGTTTTTGCTCACTAAACCTATTGTCTTGTAGTGTCGTCGTTGCCGTCGGCGTCGTCGTTTCGTAAGCTCACTGTGTGTAGGAATGTGACGTCGATATGTTGTAAGGGTGGATGTTTTCTTGCTATTCCATTATCTTGGTGACCAGACGAAATGAATTTGTCCGTTTTTGCCGGAAGCAAAGAGTGTTAAAATTTCAATCGATCGATACACACGTGGTCACCTTTACATAAGCTGATAAGTTGGCAGGTAGTTATATACCTATTTCGCTGTTGCTGGATTTGAATGCATAAGCCGCCCCCGGCACAAATCTCTCGCCCAGCCGTTCAGCCGCCTGTTTCAACATATGTTTGATCTAGAGCAAACATTTTCATCCAACCTGTTGTGTTTCGAACAAATGTTTGATCATGTAGCCGCCCTGGCCAACACAGCTCTCGCGCGATGTTGGACGAAAATGTTTGATCGCTGAGCCGGGGCTTAAGCGCCAACCTTGGGTTAGGTGTGATTAAAACCTATAGTTTTTCATGGTATTAATCTTGGCCGAACAATTTGGTCGTGTTGTTTATTTAATTTTTCAAGTCCTTCTTGTCCTAATCTTGCGAATTTTTGTGCTCGGTTGGAATCCAGGTGAAGCCGAGAATGATCATGAGTATGCGGAAGACAAACCGGAAGAGACCAACCCACAGGAAGAGGACGACTCAGATGTCCCGGATAATGAGCTTGGCGCTGTCGTGGAGTTTGATGAAGATCTGCTTGATGAAGCACAAACAGAGGCTGATGTTAAGAACATTACAAACAAGCACCAAATGACACTTGAGGAGCTCAAAAGAGAGGTTCTAGGATCGGTAAGCAAGGACCCGTTGTGCTAATTCTAGAACGAAGAAAACTTCCAGAAATTTAGAACTACGTTTACGGCAAACGGCAAACCGCATGTTGCCGCTTCCAGGTAAGTTTTCTCATTTTAGTACTTGCTTGATAGCTGTGGATAACAGGCTAGAGATATAGTTAACTCACCGAATTAACAAACTGACGTTTCCCGTTTGCCGTTTGCCGTAAAAGTGTGGTTCTAAAATGTTCAACGCACGTGCCGAATAATGTCGTTGCCAATTAAAAGTAATCTTATCTTTGCATTGTTGCGTTTGCTTAGCCGTATTGTTGGTCGTGAACGTGATTTACCCGGTATAATTAACAGATGGAAAACGCAACCAATTCTTGAAAACAAAACCAGTTGTTGTCGAAATATGCTTGATCCCACCAGAACACAGCCTTGACTGATGAAACCAAGGCCGAGCTTTGCTGTAGGCTTTAAGAACGTTAAACATCGCATTCAAGATTTGCGCAGCACTTCTTTTGTTACGAGACACGAGGAAATTTAAAGTGTGGCGCGTGCAGTCCGTGCGTCATTAGTCCGTGCATCAGCGCTCTCCTTTCGATTTGCGTTCTCGCGCGTTTTAAATGAGTGTAAGGGCTGTTGTTTGGGTAAGCAAGTAATTTTCCAGCCTTTCTTCCTTAACGTGTGTGTTTGTTAGCTTCAAGGCATGGAACTTTTTAAGGCATTCCTGGAGGAAACCTCAGGCAAGCATTTGTTCAATTTCTGGCTGGATGCTGAACGTTACAAAGACAGTCTAGAGTTTGAGCCGGAAGAGACGTTACGCGAACAAATGACGAAGTTGTTCAGGTAGGCTGCTGCATGTAGAGTAATTCAAGAGCTGGTCGCACCCACAAACTACAGAGAGAACGCGGCGCAACAAGGTCGAATCGTGAGCGCACTTCTCTCAGAGGAAAGGACAGTTAATCGAATGTCCCGCTTGAAACTTTTCCGGCCTGAAAAGCTATTTTTAAAACTACGATCCACTTATTGCAGAACGCTGGTCCTTCAACATGTTTTCAAGTTAGGAAGCGAGAAAAGAATGACAAGTTTCATGCTTAGAAACCGTTTTCGTTTTTTCGACACAGAGGGAATTGTGGCACCCAAAAAGGCCAGAAAAGTTTTGGGTCCTTTGAGAAACGCACGCGATTTGTAAAACTGGGATCTGCTTATTCCAAAAAGCTGGTGTTGTAATGTGTTTTGAGTTTAGGGCAATAGGTAAAGCTGTTGCAGGATTTCATTTCTGGAAACGTTAATTTTCGTGTTTATGATACTTGAGAAATTGTGGCACCAGAAACTGTCCCGAAAAGTTTCGGGGCTTTCGAGATACGCACGCCAAGATCGAGAACCAACGCAAGCTCAGCCCACTCGAGGCTGGTTTTCACTGGCAACGCAAGCACACCCGCAAACACGAAGACATTCGTGTCAAGAGAAAACGAATCCGGCGCAAGCACAAGCAAAAACGCAGTTATACGCAGGGATGAAGGATTCACTAGTTTCACGCCCTCTCTTATAACCGGGCGCTGCGACAGGAATCTGGAACGGGTGTTTGTAAAGAGCTTGCCTTATGCTTGCGCTGTGTTCCGTTTTCACACATGCGCGGGCGAACGCAAGCAACGCAAGCACAAGGAAAAGGAAAATTTTAAATCATCGCGTTTGTGCGTGCGCTTGTGCTTATGCTTGGGTCGAGGCCGTTTTCCAGTGAAATAAGTGCTCCTATGCTTGCTCTTACGCTTGCGCTTGTGGTTGCGTCGCCAATGAAAACCAGGCTTTAAGGCTCCGGGCCCAGGAGCTACAAGCCCTGTGAGTCAACCTTTGCGCGTATCTTTCTCTTTTGAGAACGTCGCGGGTTTCTCGGATTTGACCGCACTGTTTAAAATGCTCCGTCAGAATGTAGTCATTGTCAAGAGCAGATGAGGTAAGAGAACGTATCCCCCATACATGGCCCTCTATCAATGATAGTTTTTTTCATTTTATCTCACGGCTTTAGTACGAGGTCACGACACTATTCATTTAAAGAACAGGTTCTGATTGGTCCGTCTTATGAAATATGAACTGCGAGGTCATTGGCTGGGTTAAAAATGGTTTCCACGCGTGCATGGCGCGAAACTTAAAAATAGATTGAAAATAATTACCAGCGCGGGCATGGGGATATGTTCTCTCACTTCATCCTCTCTTGTCACTGTCAAACGTCACACGTCGGTGATGTCAATGTTTACACTGAAAGTTGCGTTACTGGGGGGTAGCTCGGAAGACTCAACATTTTCAGCGCAGTGAATTGAAGCCTCCTTCAGAAGAGGCAGCGGGCCATATTGATATGCAATCCCTGTTCCCTCTACACAAACGAGATAACGTTGTAGTGTTGTTTTTGTTCGCTATTCCGGCTCTCTTATTCTTTATGAGTGGTTTTAAGTCCTGTGTGTGTTGCTTGCGTGTGGTAATGAACCTGATTTACAGTTGCTTAACCATTCATTATTCTCTATATATGGACACTGGTCTTTTTGCTGATTCGTTGGTAACATTTCTTTAATAGAGAAATTCAGGATAAGTACAAGAATTTCTTGACAGCTGACGCAAAGGTAAATCATTTTATCGCTTCTGCGACGGCCTTACTTGACCTTGATCATGATAGGCCCGAGCTACTACTACGCCGATGTTTTAGTTGCCGAAAGATCAGACTTTCTCTCTCGTTCGGCCAGAAACTCTCATTGGCGCGCACCTTCAATGAGTCGGAGGCGCTCTCGTCTTTGAACTTTTCTCAAGGTTTCCTTAGGAGTAGATGAGGGTTTTCACTCGTTTATCCCAGCAGTTTTGTCAATGTGCAGGAGAATCAACAGAAACAGTATACGCAAAACGATTTACGGTTAAATCAATTCTCGGTGGACTCTTGTTAACTCCAACGATCGTTTGCGCCGAGCCGTGAAAGTTGAAGGGACTTTTTTGCACAATTCTCATTGAGTTTATATTGGCTTTGTGTTTTTTTATTGCTCAGTAGGAAATTTGGTTAGAGTCTCCACAAACAATCACTCAAGTACTTGAACTAGTCGTCATAGGAAATATACATGATAATGCGTTGCGTGGGGAAATCGAAGAGTTCTATTTTAAAATTAATAGTGTGCAGGTGTTTCAAGCAACCTCTTGAATTTGTCAAAAGGAACGCGCGTCTTCAGTTCTTTCCCTCAGGGTTAGATTGGTTCTTTGAACTGTCTGCGTCTGTTGTAATTGGTCGGAGTGACTGTTGTTTTTTGGAGTTCTTCTTACCCAAAGATCTTATCTGTCTATGGAAACGAGTCCCTGGGGGAGGAGGGGCTTGGGGTTAGGGGTAGTTAAGATCCAGCCAACCTATCGATCATTTTCAGTCAACATCATGTTTGTTAAACACAACGTTGGGTGGTTTTTTCGCTGCTTAAAATGGGTTTAATCATGCAAATATCTCGTTCGCGCTTGAAGCAACGCCAGAATCCTCTGCTCAAAACACGAATCGATGTTTTTCGGTGTTTTGTAAATGTTTGGATGATTTTTTGTGTATATTTGGGAGGAAGTAGTTTTTCTCTAAAGAGAAGACAATTTTTGAGAAGTAAGAAACAATCTGGGTTGCTCTTGGGTGGGTGGGGGAAGGAGGGAGGGGTCAACTGTCTGTTGGTGTTTGAAAACCAATTTTCTTCCTTTTATCTCTTCTTTAAACCTCCTAAAATGTCATTCAAATTCAGGTTACCCCCCCCCCCTTAACATTCCCCATGGAACAAATAGGGAAGATGATAATTACACCGGCAGAATCGGAAGTCTTAAGTCTTGTAAAAAGAGTCTTGTGTAGGTGGTTTAAGACAGAATAGCCCCGCTTGGGCTTGGTTTTTTACTACCCTCATCACCTTTGTGTACAGGAACAGATTGAGAAGGCGCGATATCATCAGGGCCTGACACAGGATCTGTTTGCGAGAACCCAATATGACATGCTAAGGAGACTGCGTTCTTACTGGATCCCGAGATTCCTTGTTCACGTGGAAAGAAACAGCAACTTTGGGTGAGTGTTGTGTTGCAATTTATTTGTAAAAGAATGGGAGATTTCTTCACTAATGGGCTTCAGAAGTTGATTTGAAATTTGGAAGTTGATTAAGTGCTTGTTTAATTGGAGACTAGCTGTCTTGTAACTTTATCTCGGCTGAAAGGTTTCTTTTTCCTTGTGCATGCATGACATGTGTTTTTCTTCTGATTAGTTTTGTAATTTAAGTTAAAAGCCTTCTTTTCTCATATAAATTAACTCTGTTTTCTGCTGATCACAGGCCATTTGAGTCCCTGGCCTTAGCCTTACTAGTGTATATTTTCAAGAAAGGATGACGTGAGAGAACATATCCCCATGCCCGCTGATAATTATTTTCAATCTATTTTTAATTTCGCGCCACGCGTGGAAACTATTTTTAACCTTAACCCCATGACCTCGCAGTTCATATTTCACAAGACGGACCAATCGGAATCCGTTCTTTAGATAACTAGTCTCGTGACCTCGTACTAAAAATAGATTGGAAAAAACTGTCATCGATAGAGGGCCATGTATAGCGAATACGTTCTTTTACCTCATCTTCTCTTGATATTTTCTGATGTGTGATGTGTAATAAAATAATCAATCAATCAATCAATGAATCAATCAATAACTTGTCTGAATTTAGAGCGTATCCGTCGCCGTAAACTCGATCCTTTCAAAAAATGTTTTGTTCGCATTCCTTTAGAGACCAGTACATGGGATTCAATGACTTCAGTCGCCCGGCTTCGGGGCTTAGTTTCTTCCCAACGCTTTCGTTTGCTCATTCTTTACCGCCCCTGGGGGAATGGTGCCGAGAGGTAGTTCGATCGCGCCAGTGGGACAGGGAAATCATGATGAAAGAAAACAGAAACAAATCCGCGCGGACGAAACTCAGCCGAATTGCGGAAGTGTGAGTATTTTGTTTCTTTATTCATTTACTCGCTTGCTTGCTCGCTCGTTCGTTCGTTCGTTCGTTCATTCAGTCGTTCGTTCGTTCGTTCGTTCATTCATTCATTCATTCATTGACGAAATTTGCCTCAGGCAGGTCATTGCACAAGTTCCCAACAAAGCGTAGCTATCGGTTGTACGAGTTGTCGTTCAGGTGATAGAAAGAGGATAAGGACGACAAATGAAAGTAGAATTTTATTCAGTTGTCGGGAATACCTCTAAAGCAGCCCCAAAAATCACAGATCACAGTTTCAAGCTCGAGTTATTTTTATCTACGAGGGGGTGAAAGGGGTTTTTGCGTGATACGGGATTCAGTGTTTTTAATTTTCGTGACCAGTGAAAGTACGAAATTAAAAATCCGTGAACTGTGAATGTTTTACTTCGAAAATTTCCGTGAAACGTGAACACGGAATTTTCATCACCGTGATACGTTATTTCTACTTTTTAATGTCCGTGAACCGTGCGTAGGACCCCCTTTACCCCCCTCATCTACGTAGTTCTCGCTCAACCACGACGTACAACTTCGAGCACAACTCGCATGTCAACAGATGTCAAAGCTAAGCGCTGTCAATCAAATACTTCAGTCTTTCATAGCACCACAACCCTGACCCAGTCTCCGCAACGGTGCACGTTTGCCACTTTCGCTTTTTTTTTTGTTGGAGAAACGAGCGCGTGCACTGAGTGATGTGCTTTGGTCCTCATTGATTGTTGGTTATCTTCGGGGAAAAAAAAAATCTGCAATGTTTTGTTGTTTTCTAGGAGCAAAGAGAACTTTACGTCAGCTCTGCGCGAAGAAAAAGAGGCCGGGTGTCCTTTAAAACGCTACCTGGAGAGGTAAGAACGTAAAATAACAATCATCAGGAGCCCGTAACCCGGAGCGTACAAGTTCAATATGTTTGTGTCACGGCGTTTTCACTGACCGAGCTATTTTTAGATTGATTTTCCCGCGAATTCAGTCTCTCACAGGAGCCTTGCTAGCCAATCATAAGCCTTGCATAATTAACTGTCTGGACGCGCGCGGCCTGGAACTGAACTTTTCGCCGGAAAAACATGTCTGAAAATAGCTCGGTCTGTAAAAATGCCGTTATATAGCCCTAGTACGTAGTACGCTCCAGGTTATGCGCTCCTGCAAATATTTCTTATATAGGCAAACTGGTCCGAGATGAAAAAGGAGAATTCTGATTGGTTCTCTGAGCGGTCCGAGTCAGTAAGGTGGACCGGTCTCGAAGCAGCGTATGAGTATAGGTTGCCAAACTGTTCTCATTTTCTGTTTCCATTTTCTCGGACGTGAAAACAAAAATGCGAGATATGTTTTTTATTAGTCATGTCGGAGTTCCAATACGAATTTTACCTTCCAGAACGGTTGACAGAAGCAGGCGAAGAGGCAAGTATCGAAAAAGAAAAGGAAACCCTGCGCAAGAGAGCCAGTGTAATAATCTCGTTCCTCCATAAACTTGCATCCACACTAATACGTTTTCATTTGAAAACGCATACTTTTTTATGCGTTTTGGCCTTCCAACCACACTACAACGCTCGAAAACGCCGGTGAAAACGGAGGCTTTTGAAAACGGTTTCCAAAGTGGAGTGATTTGAAAACGCATCGTTTTGAAAACGCTCCGTTTCTAGTGTGGTCAGGTGAAAACGGAGACTTTTGAAAACGATGACATAGAAAGGGAGGGAAACTTTGAAAACGCATTATTTTGGTCGGGCGAAAACGGAGACTTTTGAAAACGGTGACGTAAAAAGCGTGGGAGACCGTTGAACTCAACTTTTTAACACATGTGCAATCCAGTTTCCAGAGATAGGTGAAAACGATATCAAAGCGCTAGTGAAGATCAAAATATTCTGCTCCGTTTTCGCCAGCATGAAAAAGAATACTTCTGAGAACGCATTAGTGTGGATCAGGTCTTAGTGTGGATGGGGCCTTAAGACTACATGGTTTTGTCTTTTGGTTAAACTTGCAGGAATTGCACAGACGATAAGACTTTGCTGTTTTCTCTTCTATTCTGGTTGGATGTGGCCGATTTTAACGCGGCTGAAAAGCGATCTGGGGACCAATACCTCCGACTTGTCAACGCTTGGGCCATATTTAACAAGTACATCGCCAACGGTGCGAAATGGAGCCTTTATTAATCCTATTTTGCTTAGACTTTTTTCATTACTGCGTGCGAGGGCTACTTCTAGCTTTTAAGGTGGCGGCGCAGACCAGTTTCAGCGCTTTCAAGGGATTTCCTCATTAGAAAGATAGACCGCACTACAACAGCTGTGTCACGTGACAGCAGTGTAGTGGTACAATATGAAACAGCATACAATTATCGCTAAACAAGATGCGAACATTAGCGTGACGTAATACGTCACCGTGGCAACAGGAAAGCACTACAAAAACACCCTATATTTTGGCTATAGTTGGTCATATGTCAGAAATGAACTTGGGTTCGCCCCTCTTTTTATTAGCGGGCCAAGATGAAACTCTCTGCAAAGTTTACAAAAATTTTCCTGTGGAGTGGATTCAGAGCCACCTTAAATTTTTGAAAATTGAAGGCGCTCTGAATCCACTCGACAGAATTTTTTAAAGCTTTGCACAGAGTTACATCTTGGCCTGCTAATCACTTTCCAGCAATAAAAAAAATCGGCTCACCGATTTCGTTTTCTGAGGTATGAACAACTAAGGCCCAAATATAGGTTGTTTTTGCTGAGCTTTTCTGTTACCACGGTAACGTATTACGTACCACATCTTGTTTATTTTAACAATAATTGCTGTTTCATATGGCACCATGGCTAATGCGTGATACAGTGTTGTTGTAGTGTCAGTCCTTCTAATAAGAAAGTCTCTCTGAAAGTGTGACACTGGTTTGAGCCACCTTAGAGCTGGAGAGTCGAAGCCCATCGAGTTGAATCTTGAACGGTGCATATTGCGTTTGAAAAACCATTTCCAAGTTTATTTCTGCCTCGTTTTCGAAGAGAGTCCAAGTGGGTATTAGTTTTCATTCACATGAAATGCCAGCCTCAATTTCAGCCGCGTGACTTAGCGAGTGGAGGAGTCGGCTCAAAGAAATTCACGCAAATGTATGTAAAGTAAGACTAATTACCATCATAGAAATTTAGCACTTGGACTCGCTTTCAAAAAAACGGATGAAGTGAACCTTGGACATGGGCCATTCCCTTTAGGGTCCTCAAAATGGTGAGATCGATTAGTTACACTACGTGCTGTAAGGTCATTTTACCCACTTAAAATTGTATTCTAAATTGCAAATAGAGACTACTGTTCATCAATATTCATCACTTATACCCTGATTTTAACAGTATACTGCCCTTTGACATTTAAAACGTAGATTGTGAAATGGGCATTGGATTGCCTCAATCCGAGAGACTGAGACTAGAGCGCATTCTCCACTCGACCAACGATTTGCCGCTGGCGTTTTTCAAACCGGCTCAAGTAAGTATATTACATTGTTTGCTGTCAAGACTGCATCTTTAGCACTATGAAAATTGTTTATCAATCGCGGTTTTTCATTCAAAATTATTGCTTTTGGCTGTTAATGTATTAACTGGGATTTGTTTACGTTCACTTGATCCCTGCCTCGTGTATTATGATTTCTGACTGGTTCATTTACTGAATTGCGGAATCTGTTGCCTTTAGTTTTGGTGTTACGACACTCAAGTGACTTTTTGTGACCTGTCACTTTGTATTTTGCGCTTAAAGGGGAAGTGTCACGGTAGTTTTGCTGTATTTAGGTCTTAGTTAGCTGAAAATTAAAACTTGGTAGTTAAGCTAACAAGTAACAGCTTTCCTGACAAACCAAGAAGACAATATGAAATGAATTTTAACGCGAAAAAGTATCCACATGAAATTTTTGGCGATTTTTGGATAACAGGGTGTCCAACTTTGAAAAAGTCGGCCAACTTTTTCAAGTTTCAATACATTTCCATCCTCGCCATCCTTAGATGCAGATGAAAAAAAAAATGGTTTTAGTGCACTAATATGGTTCTTGTTAAGGAAACTGGAGCATTATTTTTTCGTTCCGTTGACGCGCAAGCGTTTTCTGGCTGTTTAGAGTGGCACTGCCCCTTTAATGCATGACCCGCCTAGATTAGCCTTGCCTACCTGCGGGCATGCTCAATTTAGCAACTTCATGTTGAAAAAAATAAAAAAATAAAAAATACAGGGACCGCGGAGACTATTTTAAACTGGTAAGGCTAAGAAAATCTGGCCACGACTAACAAGCATTAGTATCACCCAACTAGTGGACTAATGCAAATCCTGCATTTTTATTGGCTACGTTACTAGAGAACTATTAGTAATAGTCCTCGAGTAGCGAAAAGCGTGACGCTTTCTTTCGTTTTATTCCCAAATAAATATTTCTTCAACTTGCATTTGCTAACTTTATTATTGCCTTTTCTGTCCTACTAAAACAATTAGACCCTTCGCCCTCAATGGCCACGGGTCAATTGCCTATTCGGCTTCGCCTCATGGGCTATTGAGCCCTTGCGGGCTACGGGTCTAATTGTTAATTAGGGATCACTATTCCGTCATTTGTAATGACCTAAAAAATCAACCCAAGCAGAAGGGTGGTAGGGCTATAGCCCTACCAGCCCCTCCCCCTTCGCGGTCCCTGCAATAAGTATGCGTGTAAAGTCAATCTCTCTAGTATGTTATGAAACTAACTGTGTAACAAATGTCTTTGTAATGATCAGTAATTACTGTCAGTGTTATTTCGTTTTTGTTTCCAATAACCGACTGCTGTGGTTTTACTTTTAACAGGACCACGCTACCAAAAAACTTGAGCCTTCATGGGAAGCTTTCAAGCGAAGTGAAGAGGAAACGTTTGTGAAGTGCGTTCAGTAAAAGAAGTTTGATGTCCAGAAATTTACGCTAATGAAATGCACGCTTCTCGTAATAAACGTCAATCGTGCTCTTGAGTGTCCCCTTACCGTACTCCTCAAGTTAACTAGAACAGTTGCCCAAAACGTATCTTTCTAAAGAGGGAGGTAAAGCTTAGACTTATTGGAAAAGTTTGTAGAGCGTGCATCGCGGTAGCGCGCATTTCCGGTAAAAACAAAACAAAAAAAAACAAAACAAAACGAAAACAAAGATAGGGAAGTAGCTCACAAGCCATAGCGGCTCACACGAGCGGAGCTTATCGCGGTTTCCGTATCGTGCCCCCCTCCCCCTGGACGGGATGCTAGTCTATCGCAGGGTTACCCGCCCCGCCCAGCCGTGTGTCGCCTATACCCACCCATTTGTACACCTAGGTAGAGAGAGACATCGTGGAACAAAGTTTCTTGTTTAAGGAAAGAACACGACAGCAGAGCCAGACATTGAACCAGCGACCCTCAGGTCGAAAATTGGGCGCGCTAACCAGTACATTTCCGCGCCTCCACCGCGTGCATGTCTGGACATAAGTGACATCTTGACGCATGATCGGGAACACCGATCAGAAAACAGTAGCAGTGAAGGACGGCTCCTATTGCATCAAATGGTTCGAATAAACAGAGCGAAATTCAATGTATCTAATATTGTCATGGCCGCTAGCACAAGTTTCTCAAGCCTTTGCGCAAATAGGTCCGCAATATACCTTAGCAAGTTATGAAAGATCTTATTCTTAGCTTACCAAAAGCCTACTTCGGATTCTGGTGCCTGTGAAAATAGGTCCGCAGTGCACATATTATACAGTAGCACCTTACCGAGTTATGAATTAAGGATCTTGTTCTTAAGTTTTCAGAAGCCTATTTCAGGTGTTGAGAGCTTTGTTGGGCTCCCTCAAATCAGTCCAGCTCTCTCTCCAGTGAAACAATAAAGAAGTATTTGACGATTTTCATTTTCAGGTCTCAAAAGGGCGGTTCAGACGGCAGTTCTATTGTTGCGAGTGTAAAGGAGGAGGAAAGTCACTATTTTTCACCCACCTCGGGACGCTGGGTGAAAAGGTAATAAGAGGCTTCAGGCAGCCTTTACTTAGACCGGTTGTATTGTAATCGTAGATGAACGCTTTGAACGCGTTTTTTTGTGACCGTATGGTGTTTATTTCTATTCCAGTTTAGGATTGAGAGTGGAAGGAGGTTGTATGTGGAATAGACCCAAAAAGAACACAGCATATTTTCTTAGGGTGCATTCTTTTGGAACTATTCCGGAATATCAGATTTGTTACTGTCAAACGTTACCCTCTTCAGTTCTTGGTTTTCACTCACGTGATCAGCAGCCGTGTTTTTTTTTTAAAACCAAAGCAAAGAAAACATGTTTGCAAAAAAAATAGAGCTCAATTCACGGAAGATTAGTTTGGGAAACCAACATGGCTGCCGTTTCTTTGTTTAGGGACTCCAACATGGCCGTCGTGATGTCATGTGAAAACCATCAATAAAGTCTACTACCACTACCACTACCACTACCACTACCACTAGCATTCTGTTTATTCTCTCCCGATAGCAGAATGAACGGAATAAACAGAATGCGGTTGACTCGGAATACACAGGATACGCGTTCTTCTGGGGGGGGGGGGGGGG
>BLFK01001114.1:237130-247130 GCA_014634185.1 Astreopora myriophthalma
GATTTTGGCGCGAAAATCGTGCGCGGCCGCCGAAATGTCAGTCTTACCCAGACTATTTCGAGCATTAGTTTTCCCCTCACTTCCGCAATAACCATTTCCTTTTCGGAATACGCGTTCTTTTGGAAAACCTTATTGCTCTCATTCTGTTAACTCTAATCCACAATAGGAATAAACAGAATAATCCCAAAAGAATGCACCCTTTGTATTTCTATTCCGAAATAGCTCCAAAGGAATATGCGCCTTTAATTCAAGTTCCACTGCTTACATTGCAAGTTGAAAGGTGTTTCAAAGAATATTCGCTATGCAGTTGACGCTGAAATGACAGTTATAGAGCCATTTGCCATTGGAAAGTCGACAAACCAAACCCAAAGTTTTGGCCACAAACAGTAGACGCGGAAAATCAAATGAACCAAGAAGAGCTCGTAGCAAATAGATGACGCCGGCATCAAGCGCGGGAAAACGCGCGTGAGCAAGTTGCAGTTGGGTTTGGTGTGGCTTCTCATTGGTTAAGAAAATGGCGCGAAATGTCCTTGACACCCAGAGAGCATAGAGCTGTTTTCAAATGACTGTCGAGAGTAGTTGCACGATTGATATGTTAAGTGATTGGCTTAGAAATCTCGCGCCAGTTTATCAACCAATGGGAAGGAAAACCAAAACCAATCGCGACTTGCAGGCGCGATTTTTCCCGCGCTTTGAGTAAGTTACATGGAATTGCTACGAATTTTGATTGGCTTATTGCGCTCTTTGCGCGTGCTGTGATTGGTCAGACTGATTACTGCGGTGTTGGTTTTACGACACTCAATTGAAAACCGCTCTATCAAAGCAAACTCGACATTAAGTTCTACAAAAAAAGGAGCTCTTTTTTTCCGGTTGTCGTTTCAGGCATCCTGGCTCAACGCCATCGCAGAGGCAGCGCAGATTGTACACGTCATTAGCTATGGCTGAGGAAATTGACGCCAGCCGCTCATCGCCGAGAACAGAATCCCCAACAAGACCGATACTTCCGCAACCGGTCAAGGTAAAGTCATCTATTCTTCACGAATGCAAGGATGCCTTTTGTTGTACCAAAATAAATGCAGTCTTTCAAACTAAACGAATTGCTTAGTCGTACTTAAATATGTTGAGGCAATTCAGCTTTGACGTTTTCCGTAAGTCGCTTTAACCGCTTGTGGACCTCAAGTAGAAGTCCATAACGCAGAAGTCTCGATCTGGAATGGAATGCGGCCAATCAGTTTATAGTATTATCTATTTTTAGAACGGCTTCTGCTAGTTTTGTGCCCTTTGCGCATGGATTTAGCTCGAGCAATTCCACGTGCGACGCTTGGTTGCAGACCAATGAGACGCGTTGTGGTTATCAGGCCCAATCTGATTGGCCATCATTTGTCGGACCTCTATTCTAAATTTAGATAATACCGTGAACTGATGTGCCAAGGCCAAATGAGACAGATCGATACTTCTGGATTATGGACTTCTGACCTCAAGCAATTCATAGCAACAATGATGAGGTCAACCTCAAACCCAGGATCGGATTTAAACGCTTGGCTCTGCGATATTCTAGATTGGTAAGACCCAGGTCTTTCTCTATACACGAGTCAAGACCGTTACGTCTGCCTGGAATGAACGCAACCTAGTTAACAAATCTGGTAGTACACCTCTTGTATTTCAGCTGCTTAGGCCAGGGGGATTTCTGCCTCATCAAACATCATCACCATCGTTATTATCACTATAAGGGAACGGCTTAAGCAAGGATGACGTCTACGTCTACGACAACCGACGAAAACGCCACGAAACAATAGCTTTAATCAAAAACGATGGTTCACATTTTAGCACAATTCTCTGCCGTCTTCTGGTAAACGATATGAAATGACCAAATTTAAGCTTTTGTGCGGACGTAGGAGTACGACGTTGAATTTTCTAAATTCTTCTTAAATTTAGCGGAGTTCATACCAGTTCTGTTGAGCCATGTAGCAGCTTTCGCAAAGTCTCACATCATTGGTTCGTTACCCTTCCACACAACAATAACACTAACAACAGAAACAATGCATCTCACCCTAAAAACAATAGCTGCTGTTACACCAGAAGGCCAGTAGAATTACAAGCTTACGAAAGCTGCTACACCACTGGTTCTGTTCCTGGACAGTTAGCACTGTTGTTTCATTTTCATGCGGAACGAGTTATAATTGGAAGAATAGCAAAGTGGGTATAATAGAATAGCAAAGTGGGACTCGAATTTGTGTTCTCGTATAGTCGACGTCGTAGTTTAAGATGAACGCACTAAATCACATCAACTGAAAGTAAAGTAAAGTAAAGTAAAGTAAAGTAACGTAAAGGAAAGGAAAGGAAAGCAGAGCAAAGCACAACACGGTACGGTACGGTACGGTACGGTACCGTACCGTACCGTACAGTACCGTGCCGTGCCGTGCAGTACAGTAACCCGGTACAGTAATTTAACCTGGTAAAGTAAAGTAACCTGGTAAAGTAAAGTAACCTGGTAAAGTAAAGTAAAGTAGCTTTATTTATAGACGGTGATATTTAAAGCTCCAAGATTGTGGGCCGTGTATGGTAAATAATATTTTACATCAGCAAACGGGAAAACGTGAAGAAGCCCATCTGGAAGGATGCAACCCTTTTGCTTTTTACAAAGCACAGTGGAGTTTAATTCCGGACCAGTTGGTGGTCAAAGCGAGAATTGAACCCGGAACATTTGCGTGCAAATGTAGCGCCTAAACACTGGGCCACGCTGCCTCGATATTATCATTAAGTGCTTTCCAGTTTAAGCTCCCTATGGGCTCTAGTCAGGTGGTGGCCAAGTGGCCAGAACAGTGGATCATCGTAAATTTTAAGGACGTCACAAAGTGTCCCCTTAAGCCTAAGAACTTCATGTATCACAAAACTGTTCGAGTTAGGGTTGGGATTAGGATTAGGGAAACGGGGACACTTTGTGACGTCTAGACAAGGTACGATGAACATCATTATGATTTGCCTGAAGTTTGGGAGCGAGTTTCGGTGGGTCAAAATAAAGAGTATTATTAAATTCTCAACCTCGGATAATGCAATTCTAGCTCTCATTGGTTCACTGGATCTCGGTTATCAGCCATTATACCTGCGTTTGACCTTATATGGAAATGAATGCAGCAAATGTCGCTCAGCATAAAATTGTTCGCGGGAAGCCAAGTTTCGTCGAGAAATGAGAAATTACCTATGAGAAAGCTAGAATTGCATTATCCGAAGATTGAGAATTTAATAAAACAATTATTCCATTCGCGCTTGTTGGATATGAGACTGGTTATAGCCAACTCCGCGCTAGGCGCGTCGTTGGCTATTTACCATCTCATATCCAACACGCGCTCATGGAATAATTGTTAATTACACCCTTGAGACTGGCTCAAAATGGCTGCCAGTTGAAAAAGGCAGGCCTTATACATCCAGATAATACATCCACCATCTTCGTTCTTAACTTCACAGGATATCAAGACGAAAGCGAAAGCGAAAAAGAAAAGCAAGGCAACCAAGAATGTCTCCTTTGATAAAAAGAAAAAGAAAGATTCTGACGGAGAGTTGTCCGACTCTGGGAAGACGAAACAGGCTGAACCTGTGAAACCTGCTATTCCAGATTTTGTTGACGTCATAGAGAACAAGGGGTAAGGGAGTGTTTGATCCCTCATCTCGAATTTTTCGATCTCTCCAAAACGCCAGATAATTGTCGAAGTTCCATTTAGTGTGTGACTGGTGAAGCAAATGATTGTACCTGCTATGATCTCAACAAGGGGTGAATTAAGTGAGTGTGTTCCTCTGGCAATTTGAGGAACACTCTTTACCTAATTCACTCGTGTGTCAACTTAATAAAATAAACGAGCACGATTTACACTGAATACATCAAGCTTGGTACGATGATTTGGGCCACCTAGCGACGATTTAGCAGAAATTTATTGTCGCATAGGCGAGGTTGGCTCGGTCGTTATGGTCCGGAGCTGAGGCCGATAGGTGACGGCCAAACGCCGACGTGACCGGAAACCGCACTAGCTAAATCTCCAGTATGCAGGGCATTGACCACTGGAACTTATTTAGATGGGAAGGGGGCGTGTTTGATGGAAATGGAGGGAAGTCATGTTGAAATTTGCCTGACCCACCCCACTGTGAGGTTCGGTTTTTTTTTTTTTGCTGCCCCTCCCTTCCCCCCAACCCTATTAAAGAGATCATAAATTCATGGAGGCAAACTTAGCCGAGTGGTTAAGGCGCCGAACTTGAAATCCGAAAGTCCTGGGTTCAAGTCCCGCTCTGCCCAGTTCCGCTCTGCACTAGTTAGAGTTTTTCTATTTGACCCCTGGTTCAACTCCTCAGGTGCGCTTTTAAATAGCCAATAGGACTGCCGCCAGCCAGTTGGGATTCTTCACTCTGTTGTATTCGGTCGTATCACTTGTTTCATTGGCCCTGGAAAGCCCCTCAAGGGGATTGGCCAATCATTGGCTTAATACTTAAGGTGGCTCAAACCGGTTTCAACACTTTCAAGAGACTCACTTATTAAAACGATTTACACTACAACACTCTATCACGTATTAGCAATATTGTGGTACCATATGAAACAGCAATTATTGCTGAATAAAAAGCGGTCATTATTGTGACGCAAGACGTAACCATGGCAGCGGGAATGCCCTGTAAAAACACCCTATATTTTGGCTTTAGTTGCTCACATCTCAAAAACGAACTCGGTGACCCCCATTTTTTATTGCTCGAAAGTGATCAACAGACCAAAATGAAACTTTTTGCAAAGTTTAAAAAAATTCTGTGGAGCGGATTCAGAGCCACCTTATTTTTTTTATTTTTTAAGGTGGCTCTGAATCTGCTCCACAGACTTTTTTGAAACTTTGCAGACAGTTTTATCTGGGTCTGCCGATCACTTTCCAGCATTAAAAAATGGGGGTCACCGAGTTCGTTTTTTAGATACGAGCAACTAAAGCCGAAATATAGGGCCTTTCTACAGGGCTTTCCTGTTACCATGGTTACGTATTACCTCACAATAATGACTGCATTTTATTCAGCAATAATTGCTGTTTCATATGGTAACATAACATTGTTACTACGTGATAGTGTTATAGTGTCAATCTTTCTGATAAGTGAGGCTCTTGAAAGTGTTGAAACCTGTTTGAGCCACCTTAAGTTTTTATCAATTGACTGATTGATTTTTATGTACCCCTTCGTTTTTAACTGCATAACAATCATTGACCCTCATGAGCTCTCCCTCCCTAAAAAGAAATACCGTCCCTTGTCTTGTAGAACTGTGTCAGCTTTTAAGCAGTACGTGCAAAACATGGAAGGACGACAGGCGCTGAACCAGCTTCTGATGTACTTAGAAATTGAACAATATAATGCCATTTTACCGGCGAAGAAAGTGCAGAAATCTCAACAAGCAACGCATATTTACAAGTAAGACGACCTTATCATTTTCATTCCAGGGCATAACCTTTTGCTTCTAGTTTGCCTTCTTTGCCATTCTATGGTAGCCCCAGAGCAACCGACTTCACTTTTTTAAAAGAATATATTCCTTACAGTGCGAAATTAGCCCTCTTCGGGTGACAAGTCGGACTTACTAGACGTTTTTTCTCTGCAGGACGTACTTTGACCCCATATCAAGGAGGTAAGTATCATTATTACAGAGTCAGTCAGTCACCAACGTGAATTCAATCGGTGCTGATCATAAATTGTTAACAGTTTATCTTTCTACTGTCACTGAGTCCTTTGTCAATCCTAAGGGTGTCATTCATTCTGGTCGATGTGCAGTCAGTCTTTCAGTCAGTCCGTTGAAAAACCCGTTAGTCTGGCGGATAGCTTATCACTTTGTCAGTCAGTCACCTAGCCATTTCATAGGTATTTAGCCCTAGTTATGTCAGTAAACGAGGCAGTGCGTCTGTCAGTCTGCCAGTCAGATAGACGGTCAGTCTGTCAATTAATCAGTCAGTAAGTCTAGTGGCTGTCCGTCAGACAGTCAGCCTTTTCTTCAGCACGTCTATCCTTTCAACTTGACTCCCCAAAAAAGTCAGTAAGTCATCCAGAATCAGGTGTAAGTCAGAATGTACTCATTTGTCGGAATAAGTTTGCCCGAATGCTGTGCCTTATATATTTGTGTGGGTGCTTTCGCTTTAGGTCCGTTGGTCTACCACAGACTCTTCTTGATCAAGTTCAGAATGAAAGACCCAATTCGCCAGTTTTCATCGAGGCGCAACAATTTGTGCTCACTGACGTGCAGACCTACTTTAAAAGTTTCTTTAAGGTAAACGTAAATATCTCTGAAATTAACAAATGGTAAACGGTACGTGCCTCGTTGACTATCTATTGACTCATAGAAAACGAGAACGAGTAGTTTAATAGAAATCAACTAACACACTACTTTCGAATTCACTGCAGTTGATTTGAAGATTACAAGAAGCCGCCACTGTGTTTGTTTTTGTTCAAAACGCCAGCTTTTTTGCTACTCACAATCTATCACGCAGTAGATAGAGACTAGCGAGCCAATCAGATTACAGGATTGGTGATAGTACGTGACTGGTATACATCTATTTCCATGGTATCACGAATTCTGTAAGACGAGAACCGTCTTTGGTTACTTTTTCAACCAGCTCCGAACATGGTTGAAGTGGTTGAAAACGATAGGTAGCGTCCGCTGATCTGTTAGCAGGCACCGGGTTTTTACGTTTGGCGCCATTGTCCCGCGAAAGGCAAAAGAAATCGAGTGCGTCTGAGAATGACTATACCCAGTCCCAACCGTGGCTCAACCATAAATGGTCGTGACTTTGTTGTGTTGCCCGTCGTTCTGTTGGGAACTTCAACCAAATCTAGCAAAACCGGTTTTGGTTGAAACGGTTTATCTCAATAGAACACGACCTAATTGTTTTAGTGGAAATCCAGTCACATTCTACCAGAAGCCCATAAACCGGAGAGTACAACTCCCATACTAGGGTTATGTCGCGGCATTTTGACAGACCGAGCTATTTTTTACACATGTTTAATTTTGCCCGCGAAAAGTTTAATTCCAGCCCGCACGAGTCCAAACCGTTAATTAAGCAAGGCTTGTGATTGGCTAGCAAGGCTTCTGTGGGAGACTGAATTTTCGCGCGGGAAAAGCAATCTAAAAATTGCTCGGTCTGTGAAAACGCCGTGACAATGTATATTGAAGTTATGCGCTCCGCGGGCTATGGGCTCTTCTTGTCTTAATTCCTTTACTACTGCTTTTTTTCCCCTGTGAGTAAAGTTCAATGGAAATGTTAAGCAATCCGTTACAATGAATCCATTCCTCGACCAGGAACCAGTTGTTTAGTAACAATTTCCTTCTTTGTGTTGTGTTTTGTTATGTTAGCAGGCCCAAGATGCCAGTAGTCGGCACGAAGGTACGCCCAACACGCCAGGCAGTTTCAACAAAGCAGACACCTTTGAAAGCTCGCAGAGTTTCTTGCAGTTTTACCGGAGAAGAACGAGAAAAGCAAAGGTGGGTTTTAGTTTTACTCTTCATACAGTGGTGCAGTTTGTAATAGAAGTCTTCATTAAAGGTGAACCCAGTCATTGAGCGGTTATGAGTGTAGTGTCGGTGGCTCACGCGCAACGCCTTTTTCCCCAATCACGCTACTGAGTTGCGTGACCACCGGAGGATAATGCAACAATCCACTTCGTGTTGGTGTGACTCGATGAAATGGTGGCGGGAAAAAGTTCAAGACAAAATGATTCATCTATATAGCTGCCTTTTTCGTGACCCCTCATTCGTATATGCATTCGTGTTTCTTGGCCCGCTTGTCCAAGTTCCTCATCTCTTTCTTTTTGTCTTTGATAAAATCGATTGGATAAATACCGATCTCTGATGACCGCTTAGAGATGATGGTGTTCCATCTCCGATTTGAGGACGAAGCAGAATCACTGTTGAGGAACCAAACTCGTAGCCTTGACCACCCTCGATGCTGGCATGCGGTCGGCTTCTCAGTTATTCTCTGAAAATGAAGTGCTCCTGAATGTACATGAGAGCAGCCAGAAGTCAGTAGAGATTGGACGAGTGCTCGAAGCATTAAGTCGGTGATTCCCTAGAAATAGAACTTGACACCGATTTCCGCTGGAAGTTAGTATGCAGTCGTAACAAGTCAAGAAGATGATAAAAATGTTGTTGTTTTTTTCCTTGGGGGGGGGGGGGGATATGAAGGGGGCGTCGCCGTGGTCGTTTACAGCGCCACCGTTGCAAACGAATGCGTCTACTCGCATTGCTCTTCTGATAAACAGCCGACATTCAGATATTTCTCTGTTAGAGTTAAATGAAAACTGAAGGACCAAATACCTGATGATCCTCCTTCTGTTTAGAGTACTGGTCGATCTGCACCCACCAAAGAGGACAAAGACGGCTTTAAGAAAGTTCTGCAGTCGATACACGGGCGACTGTCCATTAAAATGGAATACTTCCGACGCTACTTGCAAAGCCATGGAGAACCTGAGGGCTTTCCTCGACTAGAAAATGATCTTATCTTCTATTTGGAAGTTCAGAAATTTAAGGTAAGCCCAAGCTTTTTGCGCGTAATCTCAAGACGCGCGCCGCTCAAAATTTCTACGGCGTTGGTAGTAACGACAATTTTGTTCCTCGACGTTATGTTCCTTTTTGGGCACACTCAGAAGAAACGAGCGAATCACGAAAAACCCAAAGAGGCTTTCCGGCGAGAATTCATCTCTCGCTTCTTGGATCCTCCGCAGCCGGGCAGCAGGGAGCGAAAACTCGAACTAAGTAAGAGGTTACAACCGTGTATTGCTGATTTTTGGTTCAAGGCCGTGGACTAATGCGCCATTGACAGAAACAAAACATGTTAAATGAAAGCAGCGTAACAAAATGAATACCAGCCAGTCAAACGAGACTGCAGGACTGTTTTTGTTGTTGTTTTTTTTTTGTCAAAGATTTTGGCGAATTTTAAATTGTGCTTTTTTTATGGTCGACAAAAATCAGTGAGCGTCATTTAAGAGGAAAACAATTTTAAGCCGTGTTTGACTTAACACTTTTTAAACAGGTTTAAGCTTTGGTTTGAATGGGGCATTAAAAGGCCCATTTACACTACAGAGAAAATCTGGTCCGGACCCATGAAAAAGTGGTCTGAACCAACTTTTTTTTTCCATGGTTTACACAGGTAACAATAAGTTTTGTCTCATGAAAAAAATGGCCTTAAGGCCCCGTTATTAGCACACTGTTTACACTACCGATTTTCTGAATCAGGACCAGCCTTTTACCGCAATAAGGGGCCCCGACTCGATTTTTTCCGGTTTTGGGCCATAGCCGCCTATGGCCCCAAAACCAGAAAAAAGCAGGTGCGGATCCATTTCATAAAAACCTGGTGCCGATAGATATATGGTCCGTACCAACTTTTTAATGTGCTCCGACCGCGTTTTTCCTGTAGTGTAAAAGGGGCTTAAATAAGAGGTTTCATTTGTCACGGGCGGGTAACCTGTTGTTCCCCTCGCCTCAAAAAACAGAAATTTCAGATCATAACTCGACCTGAAACACATGACCCATTGTATCCGTGTTAAAGCCTATTTTAAAAGACTTTGATTTAAAAAAATGCAATACAGTAAGAACGTACTAGATTCAGTAGTGGTTACTTGAATTTCAGAGTTCTTTCACTGTTGCATTGACTCCGAAAACTACCGACCAATTTTGTTTCCCATAACGACTTTTCTTTGATTTGCGTTCACAGGAACTTTTCAACTATATGGATGACGTAAGTTAACTCTTAAGCCGGGCCCAACGAGAGCGAGAGTCGATGACAGTTGACGAAAATCAAAACTCTCGCTCTTATCTGTCCTGGGGCTCTCGAGCAGTCTCGGCTTCTTTCGATAACTCTCATCGAATTTGAACCTGCTCAAACTGCGTGAGAGTTGGCAAGAGTTTTGTCTAATCTAACCCAGCGCAAACGTTTGATCGAGAGTTTTCCGTTAAACTGTCGTCCTCGTTTGGCCAAATTAAACTCTCGATCTCTCTCATCGACCC
>BLFK01001114.1:252130-266758 GCA_014634185.1 Astreopora myriophthalma
TCCTTCTGTCCTTTATAAACACGTCTTCAATACAGCTTGGACTGAAAACCAGTGCTTGAATAATAACGATTCTCTCACATTTGTTAACACAGCTTGACTTAGAGAATTTTTTCAGTAATTGCGTGGTATGAAACTTATTTTAGATTGTGATCATGGCCTTCAAAAATGGACGTTATCCAGTCTGATGCCAAACTTGAACGCATGAGGAATTTCCGATAGTAAATTTTGTCGCAGGATAACACGCAGAAGGTTCTGATAACGGACTTGATATTAATGCCAGGCATTGTTTATTCAGTATATATGTATATAATCTGTATTGGTTCATTCGTAAAAAAAAAAAATGTTCAGTTACAGGTGATATTTTTTTCACTTCAACAATGGTACTATAACCATGCTTCAACGATTTCAAACCATTTTAAATAAATTCACCGCTTTATCATCCTTTAATACCACATTTCCGAGAATTTCACCACTTCGACATCTCAGTTCTAGCCGTATGCAGGACGTTTCTCACTCGAAGCTAGTCGAATGGCTCAGCTCCCACGAGTTTGTGGCTCGGTGGCAGCGAGTTCGTAGCTCGGTGGCAGCGCACGCGAACTAGTAATATGGGTTCGACTCTGTTAGAAGCTCTCGGATATTTTTTTCCGAGTATTCATTGATTTTAAAATTGCATGGAACAAAATGAATTAATGGTCCAATGGATGTTGCGCGAAACGGGTAAGCGAGACTCATCCGAAGCACAACGCCTTAAGCACGTGATCAGCAAGACACACCTATACAAGATAAATCCAAGAATGTTTAGTTAAAGCGGCCATATGTCACCGTATTTTGGAGTGATTCGCCGGGAGAAATCTTTAGTTAATCACGAGTCTTAGACTTAGACTTGAAAATGCTAAAATGAAACTCGTTTACTTGTGTGATCATTATTTCATGACAAACAAGATGATTCTGAGAGAGGCTTAAGGCATTCTTGTTAAGTGAAGACGAACTTTAACGCAAGCAGAAGCACAGGGCACATCGACGAAGGATTCACTAGTTGCATGGATTCAGTAGTTAGTTTATAATCGAGCGCTGCGAGCGGAATCTCGAACGGTTGTTTTTCATTCGACGAGCTTGTGTACGTTGAACGTTGTACGTTGGCGCTGTTACACTAGGCAATTTTTCTTGCAACTTGTCTCGCAATTTTGTTGCGAGACAAATTGCACGAAAAATTGCCTAGTGTAACACACCTGTCACACATACTTTTCGCTATTTTTTTGTTGCCACAATCGTTGCGAAAAGTAGAAGCTAGTTCTACTTTCGGCAACGCGTCCCGCAACGTTGCAAATAATTTTCCACATTGCGCAGTGTAAAATCTACCCTGAAACTTGTGACGCAACGTTTTGCGGCATCAGCAAATGAAAATGAACCTTTGACTTTACGTGATAGTCATCAGAAGCGAGACAAGCTGCAAGAGAAATTGCCTGATGTAACAGCGCCTTTACGCTATGTTCCGTTTTGACAAAACACAGGCGAGGGCGGGCGCAAGCACAAGGTCATTTAGGGAATATTTTGATCCTTGCGGATGCGCTTATGCTTACGCTTGCGTCATGTCTTTTTCCACGGTGAATGTGCTTTTGGCTAAGGCTGGCCTGATGTGCGTGCATGGGTGCACACAATGTTAGCCAACAGTGTTGGAGCGTTTAGCATCCAATATTGGATGGCGATGAGCCGCATGTTTCATTGGATGAATGCTGGGTAAAGTTTTGTTTTCGATCAAACATTTCGCCCAACATTCTGTTGCACACAACAGTGTTGGAACGTTCAGCCGGCCTTCCAACAACAAATTAGCGTGCAGTAGCCAGTCCCCAATCCGTAACCCAACCAAATGTTGGCCAATATTGCTGGTACGTTTAGCCGCGCATCCAACATTGCCACCCAAGAAATGTTGGCCAATGATGTTGGAACGGGCCGGGACTTAAGTTCTGCGCTTTATACGTTTACAACTGTACTCAAACAAAATGTATTTGCTTTTCTTAGATTGACATCGGACCAGAACTCGCGTCAAGAATAATTCACAAGGCACAAGTCTTTTCGACTGGAAAGAAATTTCCCAGGGAACAGAAGGAACCGACACTCTTTGACGACGCTCAGAGCATCCTTTTTAAAGAGTTATTACCGTATTGGGCAGGTTTCTGTAAACAGTACACTCAACCTCGAGACGAAAGCAAAGTCAAATTACCGCGTAAGTACTTTCTTTTTTGTTTTTCAAATTGCACAGGAATCCGGCTTATCCTAGGTGGTTCCAGAGGTTTTTCCTCTTGCTCGAGGGATAGAATAGCAATCGATCAAGTCAAGTCAAGCCAATTTTATTTATTAAGTGGCCAAAAAAAAGAGGGGGGGGGGAAGCGAAAATGGCCGCTACACGCAGACTACACGCAGATAGCATTGGCTAGTCGAGGCGGTAGCGACAGGAAAGAAAAAGTTATCGTTAATAGTTGTCAAACTTTGAACAAGATAAATATATTAAATAAAATAAACGCAGCCATTAAGATATTAAGGTAACATGTAGAAAATGAAGGAAAGGTAGACATCTTTATACAGAACGTGGTAAACATAGGTGTGGGTAGGCATACAACCACAATTGCCAGAAAAGTATCGGTGGGGCAATTTTATAAAATATAGACATCAGAGCCGAGCTGTTCGAAGCATGGTTAGCGCTACCCCCGGGTTAAGTCCAGTTAAAACCTATAGGTTGTCATGGTATTTATCCTGGGTTGGCACTAACCCTGCTTCGAACAACTCGGCCCAGAACGACAACATAATTAGCATACATGTCCCATGTATGTGCGTGTGTGCGTGCGTGCGTGCGTGCATGTATGTTGCCTTCGTGCGCGTGAGACCGTGGGAAAAGAGCGGTCTGATGTTGTGGACTGGCGTCCGTTTGTGAAAAGTCCGGAAATGTGTTCGGGACGGAGCAACTATTTTCGAGCACGGTGTGCCCACGCAAGATTCGACAATTGAAAGCTACAACGTGGACGATGTCTGACTAGTTTAAGAAAAGTGGAAGAAAATATATACCAGTAATCGAGAAAAAACGGAATTAAAAAGACACTCCTCAGGCACAGAGGCTTATTTACAGAATACAGGGCCACTTATTTCCATATCATTGAATAACAAAAGCTCTCATTGTTGTGTGTCTCGTTCTACAAAAGCTTCTAACTAATTTGCATGTGCTGGCCCTGTGTGGCCCTGTATTCTGTCGTTGCTCCGGCACGGAAACTCGAGAAACTGGCAGCTGGTGTTTGTGTGTTGGCTGTTGTGATTTGTGGTAATTTGGGGTTGGAAAGGTAAGTGATTAACGATGATCACGATGTTGGTGATAACGATGACTGGCGATGACGATGACGGTTTTAATGGCGATGATGAGGGTGATGATGGTGGCAATGATGATGATGACATGATTGATGGTGACAATGGTGTGACGATGATGGTGACAATTATATGACAATGATGGTGACAATGGTATGACAATGATGGTGACAATGGTATGACATTGAGGTGACAATGACAGTGATGATGATGACGACTGTTTTGCTGAAATGTCAGTTTTAACCATTTTCAAAGTTGCATATGCACGCTATTTAACAATTATTATACAAACACAAACCAAGGCCTTAATAATTCTCGCTATCATGTGAAAACCAAATTAAATAATTTTTTTATTATGCACATCTATCAAACTGCTGGTTAGCTTGCTAGCTGATGTTGTCTTGCGTTAAAACTGTTGTCTGAAAAATGACGTCACTTTTACATGGATAAGACATATTGTCTGTGGAAATGACGTAATGAAAATAGTGCCAGTAGGAATCATCCGTTTGCTTGTAGCCAATCAAAATTAAGATGGTGACAGCAGGGTATAATAATTCAGTTTATCATTGTTGCATGCATTCGATCCATTTAAATCTCAAATAGTGTTAGTTTTATTTGCGCAAGCCATCTTACTTAAAGTTGTGTACAAGCACGAGTTTTACAGTTGTTAGACTCATTCAAGCTGACTGGATGCTAACCTGTTGTTGCCCAGAAATGTAAACTCATGAACTGTTTCATGTAATATGGAGGCAGTCAGAGAGATCAAATTGTAATTTATTAAAATACGATTCTGTTCCTTCCTCCGTATTAATTTTGGTGTCTTTGACTCAACGGAACAAGGATGGTGATGATGATGATCATTACCATGGTGATGATGCTGATGATGACTATGATGATGACGACTATGATGATGACAATAATAATGGTCATGACAATGATGATGATGGTGTAGGTAATGATGAGATAACTGGTGGCAGTGATGGTACAGTAAAAACCCGCCTGTGAGAACCTAGTGGTTTAAGAACCTGCTGGCAGAAATTTGCCATTTTAATAGCCAAAAACATAAGATTGGAACCTGCTTAGCCAAGCAAGGTCAAGCAGGTTCTTATGTGTGGGTTATGGTAAAATTATGATAAACATTTTAACCAAGGAAATTGACTGTAATGAGTTTTGTTGAGCTTAACATAATATGTGTACTTAAGAACCAAAGCCAAGTTTATTCATTTTTCTGGTAATCAACAACTATATCTCCTTCACAGAAATTAAGAACCTACTTAGCCCAAATTGCCAATAGCTGCCCCAAAATAGAAGAACCTATTTTGCCAGACTTCCAAAAATGTAGGTTCTTACACGCGGGCTTTTACTGTAATGGTGGTGGTGGTGACGATGACGATGATGATGCTGACAAACAGGAGAAAGAATGAGACTAAAACTACTCTGTACTCGTACTCAATGACTGCCCTCTGCGGCATGTTTCAGTATGATCAATCAATTTTCTATTTTTTAAATAGTTTTTTTATATTGCTTGTATGTAATAAAAAAATGCACATCACTATTCTTTCCCTTCTGACTAGCCACAAGACAAGAGAAGCTCCTACAAAAGCGGTATGCAGAATTTCTCAAGTATCCTGCTGTCACCAAGACCATAGTACTACCCCATGTGCTCCCAACTGCACATGGTCAGTCCAAGAGTGAGATGAGCTTTTCTGTGTCAGATGGAATGAAATGGAAGGTGAGCAAACAACAACTGTTCTCCCTGACGCCAAAATATAATAATCATAATCATAATCATAATCATAATCATAATCATAATCATAATCATAATCATAATCATAATCATAATCATAATAATAATAATAATAATAATAATAAAGGGCTCATTACAGGAGCCCGACTGGCCTGGTTACCTGGCCAGCCTCACATTGCCGAGATCTCAGCACATCTGTTTAATGTACTCTCCAAAACAAAATACCATATTTGCAGGAGACTAAGGATCTTGAAACAGCCAGTGTTGCATCCAGTGTTGCCGGAGGCAAACTTGCAGAAAATGGTCCAACCCTGAATCTGCCCAATCAACAAACACAAGTGGAAATTAACACGTGACATTAAGTTCCCTGTGTCAGTGGAAGTCCTGTGGTACTCAGCCTGCATTGGTTTCCTGTACTGTCCCCAATGAGCATGTGACAATACATGTAGATACCTGTCGATGCTGAAGGCTTCATTTGCTGTATATCAACAAACACTAGAAGCGGTCACTTGGTGCCATTGGGCCCTTGACGTTTTTACCAGCATTAAACGTGATAAAGTGAGATTTGTGAAGTGTGTGGTAGCTAGGAACAAGAAAAAGTTTTCAGAGTGCCACAGTCCTTCAAGCATGGGTAGTAAAACTAATATTTTACTATTTTTAAATCAGATTTTTCAGGGCTTGTTCTTCCTTTCAAGTGCGAGTGCACAGGAAGACTTGCTATGGAAGTATGACAATTTCAGGGGAATGTGCTAAACAGTAAATTGCACACACAAATGATTTTTGATTTTCACATATCAAGTAAAGTTTATCTATCCTTAACATAATTTCTTGTTAACAAAATGCCTGTATTTGTTTTCAAGAATATTTATTTTCTGTATAAAGTTATGTTTTTACAAGACACTTTTTTAAAAAGAAAAATACATACCTTGTTGTATTGCACACTCTTCTTTTCCCTTGACTGGTCGAAGCATGCGCATTAGGGAACGGCAATGTGAAGGCCACAAACTAAAATGCTTCATAGCCAAGTTTATTGCTTGTGCCACTAAATGTTTCCCAATGGACTAACTCTTCAACCACTGTGGTGACTTCAATGTCTGTTTTGACTTTCGTCTAATCTGTGTAGCCACGCTTTAAATACCCATAAAATGATGCACTGACAGAGGGAGGGAAATAAAATGGGAACTGTCGGTTTCCAACTCCTTGCTTCCATGTTGGATCAAGTTATTTTACTTTACCTATATATTGCTAGTCTTCGTCAGGTGATGGAATTGAATGCTAAAGTATCACTAACTGTAGGACAGCAGTTGAAAGTGATCAGTGCGTTTTGATCCTCCCTGTGGTTGTTATGATGGGGGAATTTCTATCATCATTGTTAAAGTGCACCTAACCTTAAAATGTCTTCCTCTTGTGAAGAAAAATCTCTTCACCAATCGAAAACGTATTTTCCTCTTTTCTCCACAAAATGTTGCTTTTGATGCTCCGTAAAACCTGGTAAAACCATCAGCCATTTGACCCATGACCAAGCTAGTGAGAAGCGTGGTTCCATTCCTGAGTTGGCATCAGAAACTGCTTTGCAATGCAAACGTTCTTTCAAAACTGGAAAGCTGAGCAGTCTGTGATATCATCTTGGGAATAGAGCATTACGCCTCTCACTAGCTTGGATGTTGGGCAAATGACTGCCGGGTTTGTTAACTTTACTTATAAATAAGGAGTCCTAGAAAATGTATGGAAACTTCTTTTGTTTTGTTTTTGTTGTTGTTGTTGTTGTTTTGTTGTTGTTGTTGTTGTTGTTTTTGTTTGTTTGTTTGTTTTTGTTTTTTGCTGAAAGGGAGTTTTGGCAGGGGTCTCTTAAATCTCCTATTTCTCCTCTGTTCAAATGCTCATTTCCATTAACTGACAGTTGGTTTTTAATGGACAACAGGCCAAAATGCAAATGAGCCTTGTCTCACCAGACTTAAATTTCATTTGCGGATTGAAGTATCACTCAAAGTTGACTGTGCGTGGACAATTGTTGGTGCAGGATTGAAGCCTAGTCAGAGACTTGTAAGAAAATAGGAAAATGTTTGGGAACAGCCTTTCCCATTCAAAGATAGATGTTATTTCCCAGATGCATGGGGGTCAATTAAAAAGTGAGATAGTTCAGATCTTGTTTGCCCTTTTTTTCTTCTTCTTCCAAATTTCCTCCTTAATTTGGAAGCAGAAGAGATGTTTTGCAGTGTTTACTCTCTGACTGGACTCATTTCAAGAGAGATTTGTTGAGAATGCTTACATTAGCAGTCTCAAAAAATCTTTCTTGAGTGACTTAATCAACTCCAAAACACTAGAATTTTTACTGTTTTTGACCTAATTTAAATGTTGTTTTCATGCAATTTATATCCTATCACTTTGCAAAAATGCATTGTCATGTCATTCAATTTTTTCCTTTTCTTCGTGTATTACAAACACTTTTGCACTAGAATTGCTTGAAAAGCTGGCAAAATGTGACTACAGCAATATTTTCATTGGCCCTATACAGGTTTGAACTTTAAAACTGGCATGGAATTTGTAAAGGGCACACCCTCTAGTCTTTCCCCTCCTTTTACTTTTACCAACTTTTAAGGGGCTCCAATTTTGAAGCAGACGAAGATTGAAGATTTTTCTCCAGTCAGTCAATACAGTACAGTACAATAACTTTTTAAGGAGGGAAATGCAATAACCTTGTGCAGTTCTCTAACTTACAACCCACACTCAACCAGTTTAGGTTCATTACCTTAAGACCATTATAAACAGAACCTGCCAGAAATTGTTTATTGACTCAGTGACTCAGTGTTTTTTTTCGTCATTTATGTTTACGCAGGAAACATTTTTAAATTAAAGAGATCTAATAAATACTTGGTCTGTTTCCATGGCAACAAGAGACTCTGGCATCATTTGTGTGTCATCAGAAAATGCTTGGATAAGCAACGACCAGAACCATATTTTCTGAGCCAATGAGAATGCGCAGGCCCAACAAACCCATGTTTTCACGAAAAACGATGGTCGCTGTATGTGGGTATGGTCGTTGTTTATACCTAAGGATGGCAACGAGTTACATGAAGTCGTTTTAATTGTCAAGAAAAAGGTGGTCTAGCGCGTAAGGCCCCTTAAAAAGAGGCGAGGCTTCTGTGAGAACGCCTCTCCATATCATAATCTTACCTTCTGTGTATCTCATCTTCCCTTCTGGCGATGTTCACGCAAGTGTAGAAATATGCCACCGAAGCTTCGTTTCACCTTGTTCTTCCAAAGGTAGTCACCAGGCTCTTAGCATTTTCCGAGATTCTAATACCGAGATATCATGGGCACGAGGTGGGGAAAGATTTAAAAGATCCACGAAGTCTCATTTGGAAATCAGTTGTTTTAATTGCTCCCTATTTTGCAAGATTAAATGTTTCACGAGTTGAAATACGCTCGCACAGTCCACCTCTATTAAGTTTTACCCCCCCCCCTCCCCACCCCTGCACCCCAACTAAGAGTCCGGCTTGTCATCAGGGATGAATCAGTGTGCATTCTGCGGTCTGCAGTGCTCACTAAGAAACAGCATTTCTGATCTTGACGCTGATCTACAGTCTTAGGTCTAAGCACCGATTTGAAATGGTTAGCTTTCAGTTATTGTTATGGGTAACTTTACTTTCATAATTTGAAAAAAGTACAGCCTTGTATCAGTTGGCTTCCGTGGTCTAGTTAACAAATAGATTCCATGTTGCCGTGCGTCTGTTCATTAATAGATCACGATAGCTCAGTTGGTAACGAAGAGTGCAGCGTAACCGCGCGGTTGTGTGTTCTAATTCCGTTGAAACCTGTTTTTTTTGTTTTGTTTTGTTTTGTTTTTTTCATTATTTTGTTTTGTTTTTTGACGTTTCTTTGCAACTTCTTAAGTTGCTTCATTAGCTGCGATGATCAAGTTCTCCATCATACTAGAGAATTTATGTAGCAATAGTCCTCATACCTCAAGCAACAAAAGTTTGTTATCAAATCACTTTTTGGAAATAATCTCTGTCTTTCAAAAGTTTACCTGGAGGTTGTGTTGTTCCCTTTGTCCTTTTCTCAATTATGAGATGCCCAGCTTTTCCGAGGTTCCAGCAAGTGGTTTAGAGGCCCGGTTTCAGTGGGGCTCGGGCGGGGTTCGAGGGGGGTGTGAATGGGGTGAGAGCGGGGTGGAACTCCTGTCAATAACATTATGTGTTTGGAAACCCTTTGTCCGATGTGTGAATATTGAAGCCACAGTTTGAAAGGAAGCATTTTTCAGTCTATCTTTATTTGGAAATTCGTCAGAATTGTATTTCCAATACCCTTTCCAGCAAAATTTCGTTTTCGCCTTTGATGAAAAACTTTCCCTCAGGGCATAGCTTATCACGTTGGAATTTGATTAAATGCAAATGATATGCTAATCTGCTTTGAATAGAATATGGCGCTCTGTGAAGCTTATTTTGCAGCTCTAAAGGCTTTGTCGTGGATTCTTTGCTTCATTACTTCATTCTTGGCGTTCGTCCTGCGGTTGAAGACCATTTGGGTGGAAACAGAGCGACCGAGAGTTCCTCTGGCGCTGTTGAAGACTTAAACGAGGAGCGTGCTTGGACTACACTGATATCTTTGAAGCTGACTTAAAACTGGAGGACGAGGGAATTTCTAATGAAAGCTCGCACTATTACAGGTACGTTTCATTATAATTAACAGTGTTTTAGTTTGGGATGCATGCAGGTTATACTAGTATTGCATTTACTGCACGCTAGTAGTAAAGAACTTAACTGAGTTGCGGTTCGAGCCTCCATGAAATGTCGAGAGGCAGTTAAGACAAATGCTTGGTATGATAATTAACTGGCAGATTTCATCATTTTGTGTCCCCACGTGCAAAATATAAACTCGTACGTAGAAAAAGAATGTTCAGCAACTTTTCATTCCAATGGTCATAGATTTCATCCCCAGATTCGAAAGTTAGATCGACCTTTCACGGTCATAATATAAATAAGAAACCCCTCCCCCTCCCTCCCCCCGGGTCCTTCCCTTAAGACAATCATGATGGAGACGATCTTTGAGAACTGTACTGGCTCGTAAATCCAAAAGTGTTCTAGTCTAAATTTAGTTTTTTTAATCGTATTGTAGACATGTGGAATTCGCTTCCATTTCACGTAAGATCAGCTTCTAGCATCTCAAGTTTTAAGCGTGGTGTGATAAATTTCTTAGCAAACACCAACTGTATAAGTTGATCATTTGATAATTGACATGGTATATTTTAGTAGATCTATTTTATCCTTGCATATTTTTTATGTTTAATATTTGGATATTAAATAGATATTTATTTTGGATATTATATAGATATTCGGATAATTGTACTTTTTAATAGCTCGGTGGTCTGTCTGAGTATGGGGTCTTTGACTCTTTTACAGACTATCCGTATGGCATTTTTATAATTTTTTTTTTGTTTTTGTTTTTGTATTTTGTAAGTTGCCATTAAATTGTAATAAATAAATAAGTTAATCCAAAAAATGAACATTGTTATTGACTCAGTGGGGATTGTTTGGTGATGTCCGGTTTGTTTTATTTGAAGGCAAGAAGGAATTGAAACATTGGACATAGAAGATCCAGGAGTCAAAATCAAACAGCAAGAGAAGAAATCAGTTATCCAAGAAGCAAGTACAGGTACAATAACTAATTTAGGGAAAGTACGTTTTCACTTGTGGCCAAACGATGGGGCTTCAGAGGAGAGGGCCGTCACGAAAATGAGTTCCTTAGGGAGGGTCGAGCCTTGCAATTTTAAAGAATAGTGAAGGTCAAGCCTTTTTTAACTTTGGTTTTCTGCAAATCGCGGAGGATTGTAAGTAAAATATCTCGGGAAAATGGGGGACTATAAAATGCTTTTTTGACAAAAGAAGAAAATTCGCCCCAGCTCTCTCCGTCCCCTCTTATCCAACTGAAGACGTACTTTCTCTTACGTAAGGAAGAGGAACTAAATATTATCGTATTAACTTATGGATGGGTCTCACTTATTAAAAGAAACGCGGCGAGAGTAAACTCGGCTAGGAATGCAGGACAACGCGGGACTACATGTGCAAATACACGGTGTTTCGAAGGAAGAAAATGACTCAACCAGCGAGGGGTCGTAGACTGCATTAATGGTTGCTATTCAACTGTAGTTTTCATATCCGTCGCTTAAGAAGAGCGTGCCATAGGAGGCAGATAAATGAGACCTTAACCCCGTTGGTTGAAACGGTAATCTAATGTAGTAGAGACGGACCATAAGAACATTTACAGGGTGTGGCGGCCACCCTCTACACACACCTAGTAAGTTTTCATATGGTCCGTCTCCTACACGAAACCGCCGAACTCAAGCAAGAACGAAGAAGATGATCGTCGCAGAAGCAAGTCAAGGATAAATATTACCGTATTGACCTATCTCGCGAGGCCATACTTCTTGTGCGACAACAGTTAGGGCCCGGAATGCCATGCAAGCTTCAGTCACGCAAAGTATAATTGCCTACAGTGCTACTAGTTGCGATCGGTGGAACTTCGTTCATACAGCCAATGACGGGTCAGGAAATATCAGGTGTATTAAGGGGGTGGTAGCATAAGCAGGCGAATGTCTAATTATGATTGGCAACCATTGAAGGACAATCAATGTCGGTTTTATCAAGAGGGTGGTAGTGTTGGCATGGTCGTGTCAAATTATGATTGGCTACAACGCAGGGGCCGAAATTGTTTTTTTCCTTTCAAGGGAGGGGATAGCATGGAAATTATGGTTGATGACAACTGATGGACCTTTAAAGCTCGGTCATATCAACTAGGGGTGCTAGCATTAGAGGGGTGGTGTGAAAATATGATTACAAACAACTGGCAGCCAAGTAAAGTTCAGTTGTATCAAGGAGATGTCAACAATAGAGGGATGATCTCAAAGTGTCATGGATTGGCAGCAAGTGAAGGACCTTTAATTTCAGTGGTATCAAGAGGGTGGTAACGTTAGATGGGTAGCACTAAATTATGATTGGCAACAGTAACTGGCGGACTATGAAACAATAGCGTGTCAAGGGAGTGATGGCATTTTGGGGGTAGTGTCAAATTACGATTGGCATCAACTGGCAGACAATAAAGATTCAGCCCTATCAAGTGGGTGGTAGAATTAAAAGGGTAGTGTCAGGCAATAACCGGGCGTGGTACAATGGACTGCGTTCGTATAAAGGGACGATGTACGTATGAAGGGGGTAGTAACATCAGCGGGGTGGTGTCAAGTTATGATTGGCAACAACTAGCAGACCATGAAGTGTCGGTTGTATCGAGGGGGGTCGTAGCACCAGAGGGGTGGCGTCAAGTAAACGATTTGCAACAACTGGCGGACTATGAAACCATGGTCGTGTTAAATTATGATTGGCTACAACTAAGCGGAAAATTAAATTTCAGTCCTATCAAGGAGGTTGTGTGAAGTTACCGGGAAGTGTTTTAGAAATTAGAATTGGCTTCAAGTGGCGGAAATGAAATTTCCGTCCGCATCGACGATGGTGGAGGATGTCAACGATAGTGGAGTGATTTCAAATTATGATTGACAACAAAATTTCGGTCGTGAGGTTGGTAGCATTAGCAGAATACTGTCAACCTATAAGTGGCAGCAAATTAGGACGCAAATGGATACAAACGGTGCCACTATGTGGGTCACTTCAAAAGGAAAACAGCAAATTGGGATCCCAAAAGTTTTCGTTGGTTGTACAAACTGTAGTGGTAGGCTTCTCAGTTCTTACTTAAGAACATGACCGGCAACCTTTTCTGGGACGGGTAAATTGGTGGAGATAGGGGTAACTGTATCTTCTTGCTGGCTGTTTAATGAAGTTCCACTGTATTTTCACTTCCTTGCCAAAAAGAACATTGCCAGGCGCAGGCTCAGTCGTAAAAAAATCCAAAATATTCACGACTTGAATCAGCCATTGTTATTAGTTTCGCTTGAATACGGGACAGTTTAGCTCAATTTGAACTTTGTGGTAGTCGTTTAAAATTCATTAGATTTCCAGTTCGCAAAAAATCGCTCGTCGCTGCAGGTTTCAATGAGAACCTGATTTAATCGCCAGTTCTCCATTTACCAGCAAGATTCTACAACAGCAGGATTGCAAAATGGCTCGTTATTTGATCGCGCTTCACCATTTATGCTGTTTAAGTTTAATTAGTCGACTTCATCGCTTTATGAAAACAAGCCGCAGCAAGCAGTCGAAATGCCTCAATCTACAGCTCCAGTAAACTCCTTGTGAGACGAACTATTAGTTAGTTACGTTTATTCATGTTGAATTTCATCTTTGATTTTCCCAGCTAACGAGTAGTGCATGCGATAAACGTGAGCAATGATTGTGTTGTTAACATTAGTTTTAACTCGAGAAAATTCGTTTTCAAATTTGTAGTATTTATTGAAGAAGTAGACGGAAAACTAAGAATTCCACCCTGTTTCTAGCCCTTACAGTAAAACGTTTTCCCTTGGGAACTTCCCTGACCCCTGGTTAGAAAAAAAGACTTGGCAAAATACGGTGTCCCCAACATGCATACGCCGTATTTTTACTACTTTGAAATAGTTCTCCAAAAAACTAAGTCTTTTTAACAAACATTGTAAAAGAAATATTAACAACATACAAAAGTTAAAGTCAACTTGTGTTCTCTATTACTTTATTGTCATGAAGTATTTTTCGCTTGCGAATCAAATAAAAAGTTTATTTATTTTCAACATTTACAATAAAGTAAGCTTATTTTTTAACCAAAAAAAAAAATTGGCGCATGCGTACTTTAAGCGCCCGTTTTTTTTTCTAAGTCTTTTGGCGGGAAGATTTGACTTAATTTGGACAGCGTTTCCCCTGACAACTTTTTTGGCAGAAAACGTATTAAGGGCTTACTCCTAATTTTCTTATCGTTCTAAAAGTTAATAAATCTCGTGTACGAAATTCTAACGAAACTTCAAATAAATATTCCACGAGATGTTTGAAGTAGGATCGACATGGCAAGCTACGAAATCGTCCCTCTAGAAAATCAGTTGACAACGAAAGAATATAGTTTGTGTACACTTCCCACAACCTACCCGACTAGAAACTTTGACCCTTGAAAGAACCTTACAGAAGAAATTTGTGTACACTTTTCTTCGCATTTATTAAACTTCAGTATTCGAAGTATTTTACAGCTTGGCCATGTTCTACCAGACAACTGGACAAATTTCTTACGCAAGAAAAAGAAAGCAAGCAAACAAACTGGTACAAATTATCGCCCCAAATTATCTTTGTAACATGTTCACTCCGAGAACTCTGTCCTTTGATCTTCGAGACGCAAGTCAAAAATTGTACTTGCCGAAACCAAGAACTGACTACCTGAAGCGTAGCTTCTGTTATAGCGGAGCTTCTCTTTGGAACGATCTTCCTGAGGATATCCGCAATACAAAATCTCTACGCAACTTCAAGAGAAGAATTGATAAATGGCTCTCTGTATCGGACTCCCACACGGCAAATATGTAAACCAGTTAATAGAAAATTTTACTTAAGATGAATTTCTTATTTGTTTTC
>BLFK01001117.1:2026-9526 GCA_014634185.1 Astreopora myriophthalma
AGGTTTTTCATAAAAGAACAAAATATTTTTTACGTTATAGCTACTTAAAGTAGTTTTAGAGTCCGCGGGACCCACTTGTGTTGACCCAAGCGCACAGCGGCGATGCACGTTCTCACTCAGTACTACAAGGTCCTACAATGTCACACTGATTTATTGCCTTCAGTATGCAAACGTGTATTAAGATATCTCAGGAAGCTAACACAAGGTTTTCACTCACGTGACCAGCGGCCATGTTGACTTACTGGAAGAATAGGACGTATTTGCATAAAAATGGAAATCAATTCCCCGAGGATTGTTTTGGGACACCGAAATGGCCGCCGTTTCTTTGTTTAAGTACACCAATATGGCCGCCATGACGTCATGTGAAAACGATCTGCACAACGTTTTGCAATTCAGGCTGTTGTAACACAAAACCTCACTCAGACAGGTTTTTCATAAAAGAACAAAATATTTTTTACGTTATAGCTACTTAAAGTAGTTTTAGAGTCCGCGGGACCCACTTGTGTTGACCCAAGCGCACAGCGGCGATGCACGTTCTCACTCAGTACTACAAGGTCCTACAATGTCACACTGATTTATTGCCTTCAGTATGCAAACGTGTATTAAGATATCTCACCAATATGGCCGCCATGACGTCATGTGAAAACGATCTGCACAACGTTTTGCAATTCAGGCTGTTGTAACACAAAACCTCAGTCAGACAAATGTCATGGACCTGGCACGAGGAAAGCTGTGTACAGCGTATTGTTCAATAATAAAACCTGTTTCATCAACTGCGGAATAGGAATAACAAACATCAATCACTGAGTCTGTGGGGGCCGCCACAACTAGGCGTCTGAGCAACCTCTTTCCCAGGGGGTCTGGGAACGAGGCTACGCGTCACGTTCAGATACCTACAAGAAACAAATCGAAAGCGGAATGTCGAAAAAAGGAAGACGTACAGCTATTCAAACCATGTCTATCGATGCAAGCAAGGAAGATTTTTGGCAATCAATCGCCAAACACACTATCAGACAGAGATGCAAGACCATTTTCAACCAAGAGTTCTTGAGTGATGTAAAGTTTGTCGTCCCAACCTCCCAGGGCGGAAGTGAGAGGAAGAAGATTCCAGCCCACAAGTTCGTGTTGGCGATAAGCAGTCCGGTGTTTTATGCCATGTTTCACAGTGAACTGGCGGAGAGGAAAGATTCTGTGGAGATCTTAGATTGCGACTACAAGAGTCTGTTGGAGTTGCTTCGATTTATTTACAGCGATAAAGTGAACATCAACTCTGACAATGTGATGCAGCTGCTGTATTTGGCTAAGAAATACATGCTGCCTTCTCTGGCTGAAAAGTGCTCGGCTTTCCTACAGAAGAGTCTGAGTGCGTCAAACGTGTTCCACATCCTACCGGACGCACAGAAATACGAAGAGAAAGTTCTGCTAGATCACTGCTGGAAGGTCATCGAACGGGAAACAAAGGAGGCCGTGAAATCCGATGGGTTCGGGACGATCGAAAGGTCAGTGCTGGAGGAATTAGTTGAGAAAGCGTCGTTGAACATCAAGGAAGTAGAATTATTCAAAGCAGTCGATCGCTGGGCCGTAAAGGAGTGTGGAAAGCAAGGCCTTGAAGCAGAAGGCCCTGCGAAAAGAAGAATCCTGGGAGAACGTATCGTTAAAGGAATTCGTTTTCCTGTCATGGAACAAAAGGAGTTTGCAGAGGTCGTTCTCGATTCTAATATACTTACCCAAAGAGAGACGAACGACCTAATAAAGAATTTCAATTCTGTGCCGCTCAAAACCTCAGTGGGGTTTTCCAAGGAAAAAAGGCTTTTCCACGTGACCTGGGCCCAAGCCCCTCGATCAGCCCACCATCCATCGCGGCTATCCCATCGGTCAGGCTATGGGTCAGGCTATGGGTCAGGCTATGGGTCAGACTATGGGCGAGATTATTAACCCTGTTAGCCAGGCTATAAGCAACCCTAGCCCTATGGGCCAGGCTTTGAATAACCCTATGGGCTACCCTATAAAAAGACTGGCATTTGAAATGTATTCAAAATTTAGCATTGTACCATGTACTGTTTACGCACGTGTCACGTTAGGCACGTACCGAAATGCAGTAAATGTGTTTGGGGACCTTACTTACCATTTCGAGGTTTAACCATCAGAACGGCTGGGGTTATACAAAGGACATTTTAATCACTATTAGTGTTTGTGTTTCTAAGGACATAAAGCTACATGCTGTGCGTCTTTCTGGTAGCAAGAAGGGCCCGCAGTGTTACAGTACGAAAACTTTGATACCGTATTTGTAAACCCGGTCACTTTAAACGAGGTATACCACTATAGTGTTTTAAAGCTCACATAACTGGTCCACCTTCTTGGTATGGGGTGAAGTGGTAAGTCCTATATGGACTGAGCAGTTTGGGGTGCAACTGTCGTTCTTTTTCGGTGACAGATTCTATTTAGTGTAGCAATGTTAGCAAGGGACTTTTCTTTGAAGGTTTCTTTTTTCCCTGGACTGAATGGGAGCCGGTGACAAGAAATAGTTTTGAAAAGAGCTTTACTATCTAAGGTTTATTTTTTTGCCATTAGTCAACTCTGGCCATTACTTGAAAAATTATAACGTCGGTTACGTGTTATATTGGCATTATATTGCGTCACGAGTTATACATTTCAGACTCCTAAACTCTGGGGCCGAGTTGTTCGTAACAGGGTTAGTGCTAACCAGGGATAAACACCATGACAACCTATAGGTTTTAATCGAACTTAACTCGCGGTTAGCGCTAACCCAGCTTCGAACAACTCGGCCTTGGACTTCACAGGCTCGGAAAACGGGAAAGTCGATAGCACGCTTCAAGAGCGTGGATTCCCGCAAGCGAGCTTCACACGCTAGGGGTGAAAAAAGAATTGAAGAAAGAACTGTTTTCTAGTGTAGACATATAATAACTTGATGAAGTGAGATCTGATCTTCGTCCGGGTGTGTGTAGAAGGACTGTTGTTGATGACATTGGCCGTTTTCATATTTGAGACGTATAATGCAACTTGTGCCCGTCTTTATACTAGACTAACTTAACAGACGCAGAAAAAATGTTTGCCCAAGTTCGTCGCAGACGAATTATGCGTCTCTAGTGTAAAAACGGCCAATGATGTTTCGACATTCTGTTCATTCTGCTCTCGTTAGCAGAATGAACGGAATAAACAGAATACGGTTTATTGGCCCTCTGACTGCCTTAATCGTGTAATAAAGTATAGTACTGTTCTGATTCGCTGTTAGTGTAGTAAAAATGAAATAAATAATCAATATATATATTCCATGTTTGATTAGCAGCCGGCGACGGAGATTTTAACAATTTAGTCAAAAGATGACCAGAACTTTAATCAATTTCAATGTTTCTGTTTGCTAAGAAGTACCCAAGGAGGCTTGGCACACTACTGAAAGATCATGATGATCAGCACAGCTGATCATCATCGTTTGCTGCAGCAAACTCAGTGAATAATACGAATTTTCAACTTAACTTCTATTTTTATTCCTTTTAAATAGGAACATTATTCTCTAAAGCTGTAAAATACATACGTAAAGTAGTCTCTGCGCCAAGAAAAGAAAGATCAATTTTGAAGTTCAAACGTTTGAGTAATATCCACGTTTTTAAGTTCGCTTTTGGCTGCCTGTTTTCATATCATACTGCCTTCAAAACCCACGAAATGCAGTCTCAGACAACCTAATTTTCAAAATTTCCCAGTGGAACGTGCCCCAAGACCCCCTAGAGGTTCGCCCCTCCGGCGCTTATTTGGTCCGTCTCCTCGTTGGATCGCACCCTCCCGCAAAAAATCCTGCCTACGGGCCTGAAACTGACTTCACTTTCTCTTAAGAGACATCACTTTTACCTATTTATTCTGTTGTCAGTAATGTTTTAACGACAAGTGAGAGATACCGATGCTGAACTTGGTCGACTATTTCTGGTTTTCGAATAACTGACATACACTTTGTAATGAAGATTGCCCCCAAAGCCGGTGGATTTGTCAATAACCTGCTAGCAGAGGTCCTTCGATTTTCTTAGATCGGATCGGCCGACCTTCAAGGCGATTTGAACAAGAGCGAGCCCGTTATAATTACCCGGCATGATCACTAAAGCTGTGTTTGTCACTCAGGCTGTAAATAGCCAATAGGTGGTTTTCATTCACGTGACCAGCGGCCATATTGATTTACTGAAACACAAGGAAATATTTGCATAAAAATGGAGTTCATTTCTCCGAATATGGCCGCGGTTTCTTTGTTTAAGTACACCAACATGGCCGCCATGACGTCAAGTGAAAACGATCTATTTAACAATTAGACCCGTAGCCCGCAAGGGCTACTGGTCATACGCCCATGAGCCGAAGCCGAATGGGCTATTGACCCGTGGCCCTTGAGGGCGAAGGGTCTAATTGTTTTAGTATCAACCAACTAGTCGGACAGAAAAGGCAATAATAAAGTCAGCAAATGCAAGTTGAAGAAATATTTATTTAACAAATAAAGAAGCCTAAGCCGTGTATTACACTGTGATAAAACACGATGGGCATTTGAGAACACGAGGGAAATGTAGACAACACGAGCCGCAGGCGAGTGTTGTCTACATTTCCCGAGTGTTCTCAAATGTCCGGAGTGTTTCATCACAGTGTAATACACGGCTTAGGTTCTTCATTTGCTTTATGATATAGACGTATTGTGGCGAAAAACAATAAAACACGCTTTTTCTATGTTTTATACTCTGATAAAACATGGGTTTTTGACCACTCAGAGCGCGCGTAGGATCCTATCTATATTTTAATTGGGAATAAAACGAAAGAAAGTGTCACGAGTGCTACTCGAGGACTATTACTAACAGTCCTCTAGTAGCGTAGCCAATGAAAATGCAGGATTTGCATTAGTCCACTAGTTGGGTGATACTAAAGTGTAGGTTATTCCCCAATCTTGTTCCCTGGGAACAAGTTAAGTCTCCTCTCCCTCCGCGCGCTCTCGAGCCTATCGTAGGAAGCAAGTCCTCTATGACGTAATAATGGAGGTTCCATTACTATCTTCAGAAAAAATCTAACGCAAAAGATGTGTCATCGCTGGGGTTAACACTAATCTGATCTGGAGGACCGTAAGTGAGCTTTGTAAGCTGCATTGTATTTATATTTGTAAAACTATTCATGAAATTTTCAGACAAGAAAGGCCAAAGCTAGAGGCTTGAAATGGCTTTCTGTCAGAGAATACATGCAGTAATACAATGAAAGAAATGAGCAACGAAGAGCACAAATTGCAAGAACTACTGATATCAAAATCACGACACGGCAGCTGCTAACAACTCATAAAGGCGACTGATGCCAGAAAAGCTGAGTTAGTTGATCAGCAAAACTACTGAGATCAACGGCGGATTGCAAAAACAGAACAGACAACGACTAAACAATTGAAGTAACTACAGAAAAGCTAATTTGAGTCCAAGTAAGGAAGAAAGAAATATATAAGCTTATACCTCAAGTTTGATGGAGTTAGAGAATTCCCATGAAAAAAAGAGATAAAGTATTCCAAATTGAAGGAGCTTGGCAACGAATAGCAAATGCCGGTGAAGCCCAGTTCGCAATTGTTAGCCAAGCGCAAAGGCCGGGGGCCTTCCTCTCCTTCGTGATCGAATCTTTCGCGCAGTTTGGCGTCCAGCAGTTCAGTTATCAATTCCAGCAACATTGTGGGAATTGAATTGAATTTGGTACGGACAAAACATGAATGCCGTGGATACAAGTGTCAAGATTTTGGTAACTTCCACAACGTGTGATAATACTATGATTCATAAAAAAAAAAAAGAGATAATATTGTAGGAATTACAAGAACTATGAAAATCACAAATTGGTGAGATAGAAATAGACTTTGAGACAGCGAGTCTCAAACAGGAGTACCATGGGTACAAGGAACAAGATTTTGGTAAGTTAATCGCGAAAGAAAAAACTTTTGAAAAGACAACATTTTCGAAAATACGTGAACTAGGGAATGACAAAGATGGGTACCATGGATAGAGGAACAAGATTTTGGGAAGTATCACAAAATGTGATGATGGTGATGATGATGAATTGGGATAAAAGACAATATTTGGGAATGACAAAGACAGATACTATGGACACAGCTAGGTATCTATAGATTTCGGTAAGTGTCACAACATCTCATAATTATATGTGATGGCTATGAAATTCAAGACTGGAGACAACATTTTTGAGAATGAAATTGATTTGGGAATAAACACCATGGATACGAGAGACAAGATTATGGCAAGTTGAGGATGTTGATGATTCAAGGTAAAAGACGAATAAAAGATAAATGGATACAAGATAACAGACTTTAGTAATTACCACAAAGTGTGATGATGATGATGATGATAATTATAGTGGTGATACCGGTAAGTAATAATATTTATATCACCACTTGTGATGATTAAATTGATTTTGAGAAAAACTTGTTATAATTGTAATGATTCAAAATATGACGACACTTGGGTAGTTGAATTAATGTGGGGAATGACAAAGAAAAGAGACGGTGAGACCGATACAAGACAATAGACTTAAGTATCACAATATGTGTGATGATGACAATGACGATGATGATGATGATGATGATGATGATGATGATGATGATGGTTGTGATTGTGAGGGAAAATGCAAAGATGATACAAGAAAGTTGATACTGGTGAGTAATAATATTAATATCATTACTTGGGATAATTCAGTTGCTTTTGAGAATGACAACTATGAATTTGTACCATGGACACAAGAAACAAGATTTTGGTAAGTATCACAACATGGGAAGATGATTCAAGTTATAGGACAACATTTGAGACATGAATTTGGGAGGCTAAAAAGATAGATACCATGGACACAAGTATCAAGATTTTGGTTGGTAAGTATCACAACTTGACATAATGATGATGGTTATTCAAGACTGGAGTCTGACAACAGTTTAGGATAAATACCATTGATGCAAGACACAAGATTATGGTAAGCTGATGATGATGATGATGATGATGATGATTCAAGATTAAAGACAAAAGTTTGGGAATCAAATTGATTTGGGGAATCACAAAGATCAATACATGGATACAAGACAACCTTTTGTTGAGTTATATATCACAACATGTGATGATGGGAGGACTTATTCAAGCCTGGAGATGATGTTTTGGGAATTAAACAGATTTGGGGAATGACCAAGATGAATACCCTGGATACAAGAAACAAGATTTGGTAAGTATCACAACATGTGATGATTCAAGAAACAAGACAATGGACTAAAGTATCACAACATGTGATGATGACAATGACGATGATTATGATGATGGTGGTGGTGATGGTGAGGCAAAATACAAAGATGATACAAGAAAGTTGATACTGGTGAGTAATAATATTAATATCATTACTTGGGATAATTCAGTTGCTTTTGAGAATGACAACTACGAATTTGTACCATGGACACAAGAAACAAGATTTTGGTAAGTATCACAACATAGGAAGATGATTCAA
>BLFK01001117.1:17026-28038 GCA_014634185.1 Astreopora myriophthalma
GGCAACATTTTAGTGATTATATTAATTTTAGGAAATCAAAAAACTTGTCATAATTATGATGATTCAAAATAAGACATGACAAGTGCGTAATTGAATTGATTTGTGAAATGACTAAGAAAGGCAGTGAGGTGGATACAAGACAACAGACTTAGTGAGTATCACAATGTGTGATGAGGACTGTGATGATGATGATGATGATTATGATGAAGCAAAATAAACAGATAATACAAGAAAATTGACCTTGGTAAGTACCAATATTTATATCACTACTTGTGATATTTAAGTTGTTTTTGAGAATTACAATGATGAATACCATGGAAACAAGAATCAAGATGATGATTAATAAAAAAACATTTTAGGAATTAAATTGACTGAGACATGAATGTACCATGGATACAGGAAAGAAGGTTTTAGTGAGTATCACAACGTGTGATGATGATTCAAGTTATTAGAGAACATTTTAGAAATTATAATAGATTTAGGAATGAGAAAGATGCTATGGACACAATTAAGTATCAAGATTTTGGATGGTAAGTATGACACAACTTGTCATTATGATGGTTATTCAAGACTGTAGTCTGACAACATTTTGGGATAAATACCACCGACACAAGACACAAGATTATGATGAGTAGATGCTGATGATGATTCAAGACAAAAGGCAACATTTTGGGAATTAGATTGATTTGGGGAATGACAACGATAACAGGTGGATGCAAGACTCAAGATTTTGTTCAGTTATATATTGGGACATGTGGTGATGGTGGAGGTTATTCAAGCCTGGAAACAATTTTTTGGAAATTAAACTTATCTGGGGATGAATACAAAGATGTGTAAGTACAAAGGTGGATACCCAGTGGATACAAGAAACATGATTTGGTAGGTATCACAACATCTGATGATTCAAGATAAAACTTAAGGTAACAGTTTGTTAAGTATACTAATTTTGGTAATTGTCCTAATTTTGGAAAGTCAAAGAGCTTGTGATAGTTATGATCATTCAAAATGAAAGACGACAGTTGAAAAATTGAATTGGTTTGGGGAATGACAAAGAAAACAGGCAGTGATGTGGATTCAAGACAACAGGCTTTACAAAGTATCGCAACGTGTGATGAGGACGGTGATGATGATGATGATGAAGATGACGAAGCAAAATACAAAGATGATATAAGAAAGTATATACTGGTAAGTAGTAATGTTTATATCACTACTTCTGCTAATTAAAATCATTTTGTGAATGACAAAGATGAATTAATACCCATGGAAACAAGAGTCAAGACTTTGGTAGGTATTACACAACATGTGATGATGATTTGCAAAAAGGCAACGTTTTAGGAATTAGATTTACTTTGAGACCGAGTGACAAACATGAATGTGCCATGGATACAAGAAACAAGATTTTAGTAAGTATCACAACGTGCGACGATCATTCAGGTTACAAGACAAGTACACAACATTTTGGAAATTATAGAGAATTTGGGAATGTTAAAGACGAGTTGGCAAGTATCACAAACTCTGATGACAGTGAATTAATTGAGATTAAAGAGAACATTTTGGGAGTGATAAAGATAGACCATGGACACAACTATCTTGATACTGGTACGTATCACAGCTTGTTCTGATTACGATGGTTATCCAAGACTTGAGAAAACATTTTGGGAATTAAACTGAGTTGGGGATAAATACCATGGATATGAGACACAAGACTATGGCAAGGTGAGGATGTTGATGATGACAATTATTCAAGATACATGAAATAAACAAGAAACAATTCAGGGAATTCAGTTAATACCAATGATGGATACAAGAAAGTTGATTATGTGAATCACAACTTCTGATAATTATGATGACTCAAGATGAAAGAGATCATTTGGGGAATTCACATTAATTGGGGGAATGACAAAGAAATGTTATTTCTGACGCATGAGCTTGCAAAGATGGCTGAAATAATTATTTTATCGTCACGAGACACGTATAACGCGGCGTGGGTCCCACGTTGGTACATCATGTGTAGAGAACGGAGAGAGTTTACGGGAACCCTAAAACCCGGAAACCGGAATCCGGAATAACACTGGAATTAGGCCTAAGAACTTTTGTTTAGGCCTAATTATTAGGTCTAAAAACTTTTGTTTAGGACTAATTATTAGCTCTAAAAACTTTTGCTTAGGCCTAAACAAAAGTTTTTAGGCCTAATTAGGCCTAGACAAAAGTTCTTAGGCCTAATTCCAGTGTTATTCCGGATTCCGGTTTCCGGGTTTTAGGGTTGCCCTAGCCAAAGCGTGACACTTAACTTCAAATTCTTTTCTTGCGTTCGAAAGAATTAAAATACCGCCTTTGACTTACCTTCTAAAGCCACAGGTAGAGCTTCTCGCTGAATTTTGGTTGGTGATTTCCACCCGGGTTTCCATACTAACTTTTGACATGCTTCACAAAGAACATCGACAACACCCTGATGAAAAGGCATTTAAATGAGTTCAATGGGATAAAATGAATGTCTCATAAAATAGTATTAAGTAATCTTACACTCTTGCACCGTTCTTACCAGAGATTTAAAAGAAACTTCTTGTATTTGCTTGTCTGCTTCTTCATCGGATGCCTCCATGTTGAAAGACAAGTTGAAATGATAGACAAGTTGAAATGATACTAACCCGTACTTCCACGTGATTGTTGGCGTTGTAACCAGGCCATAACTATGTAGCCAGATCTGTTATTTTGGAAGCCATGGAAACGAGCATGAAATGGCGGGGTGTGAAGGTCGCTGAACACGAGAATGATCTTTCTTCTTCGTTTGAAATGGAAAAGGATCTTTTTGGGGGTAGCTTTCTGAAACGTCTCTACTAAATCGTCATGTCAACGCCAAGGATCAACCATGAAGCAAATACTGGTAAAATGTCGAGTCACAAGCCAGTGATTCCCGAGGCCCTGTTAGGGGTTTTAGGGACAAGGGATAACTGACAAAATAATTTTAGAGATAAGGGATAACCGATTAAATAATTATAGGAATAAGGGATAACTGAGATAGTTTTGACCCATTTTAGGAATAAGGGATAACTGCCCCCGGAATTTTGGGGATAAGAATCACTAACCCCCCTCCTAACAGGGCCTCATTCCCGGGGTAACCGGTCGTTTCGCCCACGACCAGTTCTCCAACGACTTGGGTCTTGGGCAAAGGTAAACCTTAGTAAGCGAAGTAATGATCACTGAGGTCAACCTGACGAAGGAAAATACAATTTTGCTCAAGTCCGCGAGTGACTGGTAAAGTAACCATCCGCATTTATCCCATACTCCTTGTTCGGCCGCGGTTACAACGGAATTTTTTTCCCGATCCTTCGCTGATGCAACTTTTTCATAGCCTGTCGCGTGGTTAGCGCGTTGTGACAATAGTATGTGTTGCCAGCCGCTCTTAGATTGACGACGCGAAAAATGAAAAAAAGCTCACAGGAGTTGAAATTGGTGGCGAAATCTTTGACATAATATGCCTATGGAGGTGCCGTGCAATTGTTTTCATTAAAATTTGTCACTGATGCAACCCTGACCGTGGCGCTAAGGCGATATGCCACAATTTTTGGAAAAAAAAAACGCATCCCTTGTCCCCTCGTAACTAAGTACCGACAAAAGAAGAGGAAAGCACAAAATACAAACTTACGGATGTTTCCCGATCTTGGACGTCACTGCGTTTGTTCACCAGTTGACAAGATGAACCTTCCTCTCTTCTCCTACCACCCTACAAAATTCTTTACAAAATTCATCATTCCTTTCACGGGAAAACACGCGTGAGCTCAACAAATTGACCTGCTCTCAACTGTGTGGCTTCATAGCTCAGTTGGTAAGAGCACTGCACCGGCATCGCAGAGGTCGTGAGTTCGAATCCCGTTGAAGTCACTTGAATTTTTCAAGTGCATATATGAGACAATTGCTTAAATTGTCCAGAAAATTTGAGGATCACTTCTTCAATTCATTAATTTATTCTACCGCGGAGACCAGAAGTGTATGTATGTTCTGATTTGTAGCGCCTCGTATTTTCAAGTAAACTTCTCGAATATAAGAAGTTTATTGTTCCTCGTTTTGAAAGGTTTTTCATAAAAGAACAAAATATTTTTTACGTTATAGCTACTGAAAATAGTTTTAGAGTCCGCGGGACCCACTTGCGTTGACCCAAGCGCACAGAAGCGATGCACGTTCTCACTCAGTACTACAAGGTCCTACAATGTCACACTGATTTATTGCCTTTAGTATGCAAACGTGTATTAAGATATCTCAGGAAGCTAACACAAGGTTTTCACTTACGTGACCAGCGGCCATGTTGATTTACTGGAAGAATAGGACGTATTTGCATAAGAATGGAAATCAATTCCCCGAGGATTGTTTTGGGACACCAAAATGGCCGCCGTTTCTTTGTTTAAGTACACCAATATGGCCGCCATGACGTCATGTGAAAACGATCTGCACAACGTTTTGCAATTCAGGCTGTTGTAACACAAAACCTCAGTCAGACAAATGTCATGGACCTGGCACGAGGAAAGCTGTGTACAGCGTATTGTTCAATAATAAAACCTGTTTCATCAACTGCGGAATAGGAATAACAAACATCAATCACTGAGTCTGTGGGGGCCGCCACAACTAGGCGTCTGAGGGGGTCTGGGAACGAGGCTACCCGTCACGTCCAGATATCTACAAGAAACAAATCGAAAGCGGAATGTCGAAAAAAGGAAGAGGTACAGCTATTCAAACCATGTCTATCGATGCCAGCAAGAAAGATTTTTGGCAATCAATCGCCAAACACACTATCAGAGAGAGATGCAAGACCATTTTCAACCAAGATTTCTTGAGTGATGTAAAGTTTGTCGTCCCAACCTCCCAGGGCGGAAGTGAGAGGAAGAAGATTCCAGCCCACAAGCTCGTGTTGGCGATGAGCAGTCCAGTGTTTTTTGCCATGTTTTATAGTGAACTGGCAGAGACGAAAGATTCTGTGGAGATCTCAGATTGCGAGTATGAGAGTATGTTGGAGCTGCTTCGATTTATTTACAGCGATGAGATGAATTTAAACTCTGACAATGTCATGCAGCTGCTGTATTTGGCGAAGAAATACATGCTGCCTTCTCTGGCTGAAAAGTGCTCGGCTTTTCTACAAGAGAATCTGGATGGGTCAAACGTGTTCCACATCTTACCGGACGCACAGAAATACGAAGAGACAGGTCTGCTAGATCACTGCTGGAAGGTCGTCGAGCGGGAAACAACGGAGGCCGTGAAATCCGATGGGTTCGGGACGATCGAAAGGTCGGTGCTCGAGGAATTAGTTGAGAAAGCGTCGTTGAACGTCAAGGAAGTAGAATTATTCAAGGCAGTCGATCGCTGGGCCGTAAAGGAATGTGGAAAGCAAGGCCTTGAAGTAGAAGGCCTTATGAAAAGAAGAATCCTGGGAGAACGTATCGTTAAAGGAATTCGTTTTCCTGTCATGGAAGAAAAGGAGTTTGCAGAGGTCGTTCTCGATTCTGACATACTTAACCACAAAGAGGCGTACGCCTTGATGAAGTATTTTAATTCTGTGCTCAAAACTCCAGTGGGGTTTTCCGATAGAAAAAGAGTTGGGTTCACAACGATCATTTCGAGGTTTAAATCACACCAGAAAGGCTGGAAGTTATACGAAAACGTCAATGATGTCATTGACGTCATTGATGTTCAAGCCTCTAAGGACATAAAGCTACATGCTGTGCGTCTTTTTGGTTGCGAGAACGGCCAGTATTCAGTAACCCTGACGATATGGCGTGACGATGAATCGGCTGTTCTTGCGACCGAAAAAGGCACTTTCTTGTCTAAGCCCATGCTGAGTGAAGTAGGACAGTATGAAGGCTTTGAAGTTGGATTTGTAACCCCGGTTACTTTAAAAGCGGGTGCCTTCTACGGGCTTGAAGCTAAAATAAATGGTCCACCTTCTTGGTATGGGGAGAATGGCCAGTCCTCTGTGGAGCACTTGGGGGTTACATTCACTTTCCGTAAGTTCTCTGCACTTGGAGCCCGTAGCAGTGTTAGCCAGGGACAGTTCCCTGAATTTCTCTATTCCTTGGACTGAGTGGCAGCATGATAAACAATGTTTTTTAAAAAAAAAAAAATCGTTCAACTGTTGAATTTTTCTTTTTTCTTTTTTTTTTTTCTGCAATACCGTAGAATTCCAAAAGTAACGGCCCCCATTACTTTCGGATTTTACAAGCCAAAGGGGCTGCTACTTCCGGGTAGCCGCGACTTTCAAATGGTTAAAAAACGTTTGTAATTAACAGTCGTTTCGGACGCGTAAAATCAAAATCAGGACATTCCATTTACAAACTATATACCTGATTACCCACATGAACAAAACAGACTACCGTATATAAACCAAAAATGACCTTCATGTTGTCTGTACCGTAGATCAAAAGTTATGGTTATATGCAGCATCAAATATATCCATCAAATATTTTCGCTCGCGCGCGATTGGTCTAAACACGTCACGTGACCGAATATTCCCCACCTAAAACTGGGGAATATCCGAGAATATTCCCCAATTTACTAAACTGCGGGCGTTGCAAAAAAGATTTGAAGGATAGTAAACACAATAGCCTCCATTTGGGGCGAAAATATGCTCGGATATTTGTCCGCGGACATTGCCTGAGCTTCGAGGAACAGATAATGTCCAAGGACAAATATCCGAGCATATTTTCGCGTCAAATGGAGGCTATTGTTTATATATCACTCCTGTATTGTCTCATTTCACTCTGCTGACAAATAGGGTACAACTTTGAAATCATACGGTATCGTAGGTTTAAGGAGGATTCAGTGACTCTTTTCGTCGTGTACTGAGTCCTGCAGTCAGGCTGTTTCATCCGCACTGTTACAACAAATGCAGAACGGTGTTTAATTGCAGGTGTTTTAATATTCGAAGCGCCGCTACTTTCAGGGGGAGGGAGGGGGGTGAGTTACTTTCGGGATTTAATAGGAAGATAAAAAATTAACGATACTTATTGCCACCGAAAGCCAGCTCTTATTCAAGCCGTTTGAGGAAAGCAAGACACTTTGAACTACCGAATTTGAAGAGCAATCTTACGAAGAACTATTTTATACATTATTATGCTAACAACCATTGTATACAGTTTTCAGTTGATCTATGCCTTTATTTACTGGCCATTTTAGCCAAGTATTTTACTTCGTTTCAATTGATTGCTTTGCTATTTTATTATATTGTAATCAGTTACGTTTTATTTTAACCACATGTAATGATTGGTTAATTTAGCGGGCCGTATTGTACAGTACAGCCCTCTTGACTGTATGATGTGCTTTCCTACGCGATTCGATTACCAAGAGATTTAAAAAACTCATTAATAATTCATGAAGGAAATACAAAGAAATTAATTTTTAATGAGTGTCTTTATATCTGATGAAACACGGCTAAATTTTTACCTCCAGTTTTACCTGGGAAAATAATTAGAAAACCCAAGGATTATTAAAAAAGTGAACAGATCTGCAACAGAAGTTTTTGAAGCTGTTCAAAAAGCTCGCAGCAGTGTTTTATCGGGTCTAAAAACACTCGGCTACGCCTCATGTTTTATACCCGATAAAACACTGCTGCTCGTTTTTTAAACATTACACAATAAACATCTTACTAACCTCGTTTTCGCAGTCCGTACTGTACGTATACATTTCAAACTCCTATTCACTTGGACTTCATGGGTGAAACGGGAAAAGTCGATAGCGCGCTCCAAGAGCGTGGATTCCCGCGAGCGAGCTTCATACGCCACTTTCAATTCCGTTCGTAGGAAACACGAATCGAAGAAAAGAACTGTTTTCTAGTGTAGACATGCATATCATAACTAGGCAAAGTGAGATCGTCCGGGTGAGTCAGGTGAGTGAAGTTCAGAAAGGGACTCTTTTGATGACACTGGACTGATGTTTCGAAAAATGTTATAAAAACAGTTCTTCTCAGGAGTACACTGGCCCGAACGATCTTTTATCAAATTGTGATACCTGGGTTCAAAGCATTTAAAAAGTGTTGATGTGCTCATGTACAACTCATCGGGTCGGTGAATTATATTCAGCCAGTGATTGAGCCACTGGTTTTCTAGCTATCTGGTCTTGGAATAATTGAAATACGCTTTATAATGAAGATTACCCCAAAAGCCGATGGATTTGTAACCAGCTAGCAGTCCTTCGATTTTCCTAGATCGGATTGGCCAGCTTTCAACGAGGCGATTCGAACATGAGCCAGCGCTTCATATTTGCACGGCATGATCACTAAAGCTCTGTTTCTCACTCAGGCTGTATATAACCAATAGATGGTTTTCACTTTCGTGGCCAGCGGCCATATTGATTTACTGAAAGAAAAGGAAATATTTGTATGAAAATGGAGTTCAATTCCCTGAAGGTTGTCAAGGTACACCAATATGGCCGCTGTGATGTCATGTGAAAACGATCTATACAATCGGACCCGCGGGAAGTCCTTTGTGGGGGCAAACGACCAGCTTGGCGGTTCATCCAAAATTAAAGTTTTGTCCGTTTGCCTCGATAAAGGACTGGAACTAGGCAGAATTCACTGTGAACTTGCCAATAGCAAAATAATCTATTCACAAACAGCTTCAAGCGCTTTGCATTTATTTGTACCAAACCAACCTACTACTTAACAATGAGACTACGAATTCGAGTTTTGACTATTTCACTCAGAAACGAGAACTAATACTCGAATTGTTTTAGCAGTAGTGGAAATAGACTCACATACTGGCTTCGAATTCATTCCAACTCTTTACTGATTTAAAGATTTGAAGAAGCGGGCATTGTTTTGTTTTTGTTCAAAACGCGGTCTCTCAATAGGTAGCGAGTAGCGAGCCAGTCCGATTGCAGGATTCGTGGTAGTGTGTGAGTGGATCTTCACTATAACGTAATCGACCAACAGACCAAGGTTTTTTAAGAGGAGAGAGTAGCCACGCATTCTCAGAAAGCTTAGACCCACGCCAAAAAAGAAATTTAGGACTTCTTATTGCGATATTCCAGATTTATAGAACCGCGGCCCCGTTAGTTCAAACAGTGAGGCACTGGGCATCTTAAGTGTTTTAGGCCAAGAGGTGATCTGCCTCTAAAATACTTACGAATTTCCGGTCTTTCAAAAGGTTGACAACAGCATAGTCTTGTGCCAACGCCGAACACGTCTTTCATAGTTTGTTCTATGATCTTCTATCAGATCGTATGAAGAACGTAAACATAGAGTCGCTTTTCTGCAATGCGTATCCTTGACATGTTTAGGGTTATATTTGTAGTTTTGCAAACAATGGACACACTTCCATTGGCAATTTTTTCTTTGCAAATGAACACAATCATTATCTACCAAGCAACTTTCATTTGAAAACTCTTCTTAATAGTTTTCTGCAAAACGTTGCTTTAACCCTGCCTTGTTCAAACGCGGTGTGAGACCAACTAAAGCAAAAATTCAGTGTCGAATTTTGTGTTTAAGGAAAGAAGGCAGGAAATGTCATTTTCAACCTTGTCATAAAAAAAAAACGTTGCTTTGTACACAAAAGCAAGTTTCAGGTGCAAATCACTTGTCACTGAAGTTATGTTTTAACTTGACCGTTTTCTTAAGTTTTGACGAACGAGAATGGTGAAAGAAAAATCGAACGTTGTTCCTCCGCAATTATGGTAAAATATACTTTTATATTTTATGTATATGTTAAATGCACCACTTAAAAAAGCTATTCTATTTGCCACGTTTTCATCGACAAGTTTTGTTCGTTCAACTGACAAATGTTTTAGCAGTGAAGGACAACTTCAGTTTATCGACGAAAAACCGGACAAATGTATGTTTTCAATGAAGAACGTAAAACTGGTCAATGAAAAACTAGATGTGTGTCTTTTTCTTCTCCCATGCATTTCTAAACTTACTATCATGTTTAATTAACAGGGCATGGTATTAGTTTAACTAGTTTTTTTTTCTTTTCTTATCTTAAGTTTGTATATTCCGGAAATTAATTTAAAAACAGTAAGCGCGGGTTTTGCACTGGTCATGAATGATCGCGTATGTATTGAAAAAAGTTTAATCATCAATTATTCACGTGGTATAGGGCTCGAGAAATTTGCTCCTTTATGTGAATAGCCACCTAGTTTTAATTTTTTTTTGCAATTATTGTCTTTTCATCAATACATAGTCCATTTATTCTTTGAATGCCGGCGGCAATACGTCAAAACAAGTTCGACCATAACATTGCCATTAATTCAGTCATACGCCAGAGCTGGTAGTAACTACAAAATGTTTAGGATATGAAAGTCGATGTAAATTCATACCCGTTGGAGACTTAAATAAGCTGATTGAAAGTAAATGAAGAAACTAGAAGGACCCTTAAGCGATTTTCCCCTTGAATACCTGACGGTGTGAAACTATTGTGCTGTGCTTTAATGAACTAAGTTGCAAAAGCGCTGTTTTTATAACCATATTCGTGCTTTGGATCAGAACAATGTGTTTATTAGACACCAATGCAGTTCATTGAATTTGTCGAAGCTCATTTTCAAAGACTTTCGACTCTCAAAACATACGTACTTGTTAAGAGAGGTGGGGGTAAATTTAGTCTATATTCATCATCGCTTGTTGGTAACCGAAAATGTTGGCCTGATTAACAATATTTGCATACATATTTCATGTGACCAGCAGTAACTAAACAGTCTTATAGTTTGATAACGCAGATGCACGGAAACTAAGAGTTCAAATTAATCAGGGAACTCAGTTGAACGCAAGTTTTAACTGCAATCACCATCGGCAGGCCACGCTTTGGTAGGCGATTACCAAAGATTGTCTTTGGCGTGGCCAAAGTCGCCACGTTTTCACGTTTTTTTCCACGGAGATCTTTTCCCTTATGGCACATACAGTCACGTCTTTCCCAAGATCTCGAACCTTAAAAGGAATAAGGGGGAGACTGGGTCGAGTAATGGCGGCATAAAGACGTGCGTTGCTGTCGCCCGCCCATTTTTCTGCCCTATTTTGGCAAATGGCCGTTTATTTTGGT
>BLFK01001121.1:7473-19973 GCA_014634185.1 Astreopora myriophthalma
TTCCTCTTGTAACTTCCCAAAAATCAGTTTTAACATACTGAAGCGCATTCTTTCGTTCTAGATTTACTTTATTTCTCTAAATTAGTGATTTAGAAACAAGTCGAATGTTAACAAAGAGTTGAAAGCTTCAGCTGGGTGAATTTTGACCAAAAATCGCGATATCCTCCACGATACTGCCCGTTTCACAAGAAAGACAAATCTCTTATCACCAGGCTCGAACTGAAAGTGCCGTGTTATTTATATTTCTCTTCTCCGTAATCTTTTAGGTTGTCGCGGAATTGAAGATGAAGTTTTCCTGAGCCTTCCCTGCGTGCTTGGCGCGCATGGCGTAGTTCCCGTCATCAAACAGTAATGATAATGATAATGATATAGCATTTATATAGCGCATTTTCTTTTAATATATTCAAATGCGCTTTACAACATGTACAACCATGGTACTAAGTTTGGTTTTCGCTCCAGTGGTACCACGACATACAGTGAATTGTATGGATTGAAAGCTGCATCCTTTTTTGTATATATAGAACAGATTCAAATGAGTGTCGAAAGTAATTTTTTTTGCTTTGCTTTGCTTTGCGATCGGACTGAAAAGGTTGCGCGAACTTTTGAACTAATCAGATGCAAAACTGAAACCAACTCCGACTTTTTCACTCTCGTTTTCTCACGCTTGGCGTCCGTTCGGTTTACTTGCGATGCGTCCTGATTGACTCTGTGATTACTTTTAGTTTTACGATACTCAGTTGAAAACCGGTCTAATCACTAACCATTTAAGCAATAGAGGACTTTTTTTCCGTGTTTACATAGCTTCATATAAACCCGAGGAGGGGTCGGGAGAATTTGAGACACTTATGCAAACCCGAGACGCAGTCAAGGGTTTGCATAACAGTCGACGAGAATTCTCCCAACTCGCCGAGTGTTTAGATGGGGGTATGTAAACACGGGAAAAAGTCCTCTATTGCTTTTATAAAGTATTTCTCAGAAATAATTCGACAAATTAAGGAAAATGCTTTTTTCTTTTTTAATTCTTGATTGAAACAGATTTTCTTGATACACCCCCATATTTCCTACCAGCCAATCAAAACGCCGTCTGACAACACGTAACCAATCAAAATTCGTCTGATGTCACAACCGTGTTTACATACTCTCATCTAAACACAGCTATTGACCAATGAGAGAGCGCGTGCTATCCTAATTATTATTTAGCCAGGTCATCAAAGATATGGACAAATGAGGCATTTCCAATTAGAATAACTTGTCTTATGTGAATCTGGCTTCCAGACTGGGATCGGTTCCCGCCAACATAAAAATCTTTGGATTTTCTGGTTTTTTTTTTTTTTGTTTGTTTTTTGTTTTGTTTTTTTGTTTTTTTGTGTTATTGCGTTAAATCTTGAAAACGGTTTTGACTAAAATCAGGTTGGACACCTTATGACGAATACATAAAACAGAACGATGACTCCAAAATCAGGTTAAAGTGATGTGTCTTACCTCACACTTCAAAAGAAAGACTGACAAAAAGCTCAAATATCAGTTCGTCGGACACGAGCTAGAAGCATACTGTCTGTTAACTATATCGCTCGTCTGGCGAGGTGACTGAAAGAATCGGAAATTTGTGAGGTAGACAGATCAGTCATCGTTCTCTTTCATGTATTCATCATAAAGTCCAGCCTGATTTTAGTCACAACCCTTTGGAAAACGTTATTGAGAGGTCTGGATGCCAAAGTACGTCATCACACCCTTTACTGATTGCATTGACTGAGGATCTCACCAACTTTAGTTCTTGCCCCTCGCAAATTCTACTAGGAGTTTTCTCAGCACGCCGGAATAACAATTACATTACTTTCCATAGACAGCCAGTCGTATATTAATGGGTGTACGTAGTACTGGTGGGAGTAACCTTGTGATGGACTCTCATCCCATTGATTGGGAGGAGCTAGAGAAACCGTGTAAAGGCTCTGGTTGGTTGGGCTACTTAGGTCTTGAGCGACTTTCTGTAGTTTTTTGCTGTTGTCGTTGTTGTTGTTGTTGTTTTTGTTGTTACTGTTTCTTTCTTTCTTTTTTTTAAGTTCTTTTCCGGGGTGCTTAAGGCCTCATCATTTAACATTGTTCACACTTCTTCATGAGGCCCTTGGTTAAAACAGGCGCAACATTTTTTTCCCTATTTATCTTTAATTTAGATCTCTCGCCTTATGCGCAAGACAGAAGTACAACCGGAGGAAAGCCAAAACCAGACGCAATCACATGGACCAACTTCTTTTATGGAGAACTCTCAGCTTTCACTAAGGGACAACTCTCAGGTTCTCGGAGTTTGGATCTCAGAAAAGATCACGAATTAATAGAGAGTCAGATTTCGAACCTTCGACACCCCATAACGAAAAGTGCTGATTCTACACCTATTCCAACTTGGTCAATGTCGTCGCATGGACAGAGGAAATTGAACGACTGCAAGAAATGACTCCCAACCGGCTTGCAAAACTTATCACCGACGTTTTGTTTAGGACTACCATGACGTGATACTTCAGCTGAGAACAACAAAGACGGAAGAAAACGCAAAACCGTACCGGTTAAACCTGTTATTGACGTTATCTAATCAAACGTAACACCAATAGAATCGTTCCTTTCCTAAGCAACCTTAAAACAATAGATCATTTTCACATGACGTCACGGCTGCCATATTGGTGTACCTAAACGACCTACGGGGAATTGAACTTCATTTTCATGCAAATACTTCCTTTTATTTCAGTAAGACAGTATGACCCCTGGTCACGCGAGTGAAAACAATCTACTGAATATTTGATTCATTGCTGGTTATTTATGTACAAAAAAAGACTGTTTGTTTCCGCAGCCAATTGATCTCTAATTGGACATTTCGACAGCATTTATTTAATGTATCCGCTTCATAGTAATGTTATTGTGAACAATATTTGATTAATGAAGTCTAACACTAATTATACTGATTGATGTTTAGCAATCATTCCATGAGCCCACGTTGGATAAGTGGTAGTAAAGGGGAGCAGGGTTGGCGCAGTGGTGAGAGCACTCACCTTCCACCAATATGGCCCGGGTTCGATTCCCGGTCTCTCGCGTCATATGTGGGCTGAGTTAGTTGGTTTCTCTACTCTGCTCCAGGAGGTTTTTCTCCGGGTCCTCCGGTTTTCTCCTCGCCACAGAAACCAACAATTGACTTAATTTGTACATTAGAAAGAGAGGAGCCACCTCGTGGAGACTACTAATAAAAAAGTCATTAATTATTATTAAATAGCGCCCAGTTGGCTATAACCAATCTCGTATCCAACAAGGGTGACTGGAATAATTGCTCTATTAAATTCTCAACCTTCCGTTCATTTTTTGTCGACGAAACTTGGCTTCCCGTCGAAAAATTTGAAGCTAAAGAAAAATTGACCGGAATCGTTTTCCGTAGAAGTCAATCGTGGGTAAAATAATGGTTGATAAATGAGATCCAGTAGGCTAATGAGAAAGCCAGAAATGCATGCTCATTACCCGAGATTGAGAATTTAATAGTAATTAACATTTCTAGTTAATGAATAATAATCATAGTATTATATTTAGTGTATTTTATAACCTGCTGATTGTAAATGTATTTATAATAATACATCGTTAACCTTAGTATTTTAAATAATATGCACTAATTGACGGAGTGGGAGGGCCGGACGGGAATCTAGAAAAACGACAATTTTGATCAGAAAATTTATCATGTTGTTTGTATTTTCTTTTGTGATTGTTAATAAACAAAGATGTTTAGACGAGTCTAAATCCTCCAAAATCGTATCGTACGGAGCTGTACATGTTCCTAAAAGGGAGGTACAGCTTTTTTCGGCCCCGTATTTTATGTTAAGCATTTATTCTGTTGTATGGTATTGTACCTGGAAACAACACTCTGTTCTTCTTCTTCTTCCTTCGGTCGACATCAAAGACACCGTCCCAGTTTTTCACATTCTTAATCATCTACTCAAACAGTCCTAATAGCACAGAAAATCAATCCTCTTCGGAATTGTCAAAAAGTGGTCTTTGGAGTTCATTTGAAATTTCAAATGACGAGTAACACCTCACACAATGAAAGATGATGAGTTTTGCCAGTATCGTCGCCAGTCTGGCCAGCTGAGAGAAAATAGCGATAATGATAAAAATGGACAGCAGAGACGGTAGAAACGACAGTGCAAAAACTTCAATCCACTGAAGGGTTTGCATGTAATTCTTCCCTTGGCCTTCAATGCTTATACCAAAGGAGATCAAAGTTGCTTTTGTGAGATTGATGACTGCCATCATAACCAATGTCAGGAGAGAAACGGTCTCCGCTTTGTTGGCAATGGAATTACGATACGGGTGCTCAAGTAGGTGGTGAAAAAGGATAATAACGCAAGCACCGGTCATGCAGAGCATTCGAAACATCGGCATCGCTATGAACGCATGGCAGGAAAGTAACATCAACCGGCGACCAATCAAAACGCTTTCCCAGTAGATTGTCCCACCGTCTCCATCATTTGGTTGGCGGAACGGGGCTTCAAGCACCTCTAGAATATCTTTATTGCCTGCCCTGTTCTCGAGAGTGCCTTCCTTTCTCGTGAAGATCTTCTTTAATAGCCAATAAATAAGAAATGGCAATGGAATTATACTAGCTCCGAGAAACTCGCTTGCAGAAATCGAGGCTTTATAAAGCTTGGACGAACCACAATAGAGGACGATTATGAAAGGCACGACAAATACAACGATGTAACCAAGTAAAATATATTGCCACCACTGCCAACAGAGAACTTCTCCGTTTAAAAAAAGGCGCTTCTGCGAACCAATATCCACACAGTGCATAAGTTTAAGAGAGGTCTCCGCCAGCCTTTCGTATCCTAGTAACAGTATTTCGAGGACCACAGCCATATAATGAAAAAGGGAGGGTCTTTCCTTTCGTGTTATTGCGTTAAACGCACAGTGCAAGCAAAACAGAATCGGAACTACGGCCATGGCAACAAGAACTGTCGCAGAGAGAAGAAGTTCCCTAGTTACCGCTGAAATCCCTGGAAAAGGACAACCTATTCCGTAGTTGAGGGATTGGATTTCAAAGTTGAATGCAGCAACTACAGTGTTCAGACAGGGTATTTTATGAAGTAATGTTTGCGTTGAGCCAATGATGATCAACTCGGCTGCTTGGTAGAAATAAAATGTAATCTTTAAATAACCATTCTCTGAATCTTCATCGTGATGGACTTCATCCAAGTCAGGTCCCATCTTTTCCTCTTCTTTTTTCTTAAACCAGAATATCTGCTTTACGAGAAAGCTTAAAATTGGGGGTTTTATCAACAAGTAGAGGGCAAACCCAGTTGTTAGCAACAAGATCGTCACACTCCACATCCAAAAGTTGTTACATTCAGATTTTTTGCGGCACTCAGTTGACAAAAGAGTTTCGGTAAAACCTGGTGAGCATTCACCACAGAGAAATCCGGTCCTTTTTCCCTGGCAGCTATTATACCCAGCTGAATCCGAGGCCGGAGGTTTGCAGTAGTCTTCTGGACAAGCAAAGAATTGCAGTGTTGGTGGATTGTCAGAAATGGGATATCCCCAGAAATTTGGCTTGGCAGCAATGTTCAAATTTTCACAAGTGGCTCCAAAGGGACATTCCAGACATTTTATTGGACGATTAACGAGTAGGCCACGTGACTCGCCTCGGCGTAGGCTGTAGAACCCTAAGGCACATAACTTGCAAGAATATGTCAACACAGTAGTATTTACCCTGCAGGCCCTTTTGTTTTTCTCCGTATACTCGAAATGCGTCTTATTATACAGTACAAGGCGGAATCCCGCACTGCATTGGATGGTAGAATTCAGATCCATAGAAAAATAGCCTCCATTCGAGATTTCAAAAACCGAAAACGCAAATAAGTTTTTCTTGGCTATTGTTGTCACCATTGATGTGTTTTGAAGATGAATAGGTCCTTCGCTTTCAGAGTAGAAGAAACCAGAGACTTGAAAATGTCGTTTGTTTAATGTTCTTCCGAACTCCTGATTCTCGAGAGTGCAATCTACGAAACTGACTTGACCCGTTCCGTAAGCGGTGTAAACATGTCCAGCGTATAGACTGGCGAAATTATTTTGGAAAGTGCATTCCTTGAAGGTTATGTTTCCATTGCCAACGTAAACACCTCCAGTCAGTGGGCCTGAGTTATTTATGAAGTTAACGCCTTCAAATAGCACATGGCTTTCGTAACTCCACAGCGGATGTGTGTCGTTAGCGGTAAATGAATCTAAACATCCAAACTTTAAAGGGCGATCCGGGTTTGTTAAGATGGAAATAGCACCTGCACCTGTCTTATATGAAGTAGTACTTTTGTGTCTGCCCTTGTACTGCCGCCACTGCTTCTCTTGAAAAGAGACACAATTTCTGAAAGTTGTTCGCCTTATTGTTATGTTTTTGGTTCCATTAAAGAAGAGACTGAAGCAGCTAGAAGGCCTTGAATCGAGGGTGTTATTTTCGATTCTGATGTCTACACTAGAAGCATCGACTTTCTTTAAAGTTGGAATAACTATTCGTATCCCATAGCCCTCTTGTCTTATTGGATCTCCTTTTAAAAGTGTATTTAGGATAGCCAGTTGAGCTGCCATCGGATCCCTTAAGTAAATATAGATATCTCGGTAATTACCAATGAAGCTGCATTTGTCGATAGAAACATTGGCCAGGCGTGGAGTTTCAGACTCCCTTAAATTTATAGAGAGTCCAGACAAGAATCCTTTTACAGTAACATTGAAAAGCATTACGATGTATTTTCCGCTTATTTTCATGCTGTGGCTGTAGTTGCTTTTCATAGTAATAAAAGACGTGTTCACAATTCTTGCACGGCTGCCATTTTTATGTTTCTTCAAGGTCGGAAGGCTCAGAGCGGGAAATCTGCTCGTTGATCGATTAAACACAAAAAGGCAATCTACAACTTCCACATCGACATAACCCCCTCTCGCCCCCACGAACAAAGCCCTTCTTAATAGATGGAAGTTGCTAAACCACGTCGAGTTCTTGACTGTCACCTTTCCGTTTTCTAGTAGGAGATAAACAGTGCTACAGCCATAAGTGGTCTTAGTTCCACGGCAATTAATAACGCGAACATTTCTAAAATTAGCCCACAGCTCGTACGGGCTCAATAACTTGTGATGAATTGTTCTATGCCCCACCATCACCGCGCATCCATATTTCCACGAAGAGCACTCGATAAAGCTAACATTTGTAAAGTTAACATTTACAGTGCCGTTTGGGCAGTTTATAAATACCGCTCCACCTTCATGGGCCTTGTTCCTTGCAAACGTAGTATTGAAGACAGCTAATGCCACTCTCCCTCTAGACTCTAAAGAGATGCAACCACCATTTGCCTGAATCTCATCTACAGATTGCCCTGCTAACTGGGAACTTTGAATTTCTATCTTTATATCGTTTGATACAACTGTTATACATCGCGACATATTATTGTTGATGCACTGTACATCTTTAAATATGGCTGACACTTTCGCTGCTCGCGATCTGTACCCAGTGTTGACATGATAGTTGGATTTTGAACCAGGAAAATAAGCTCCTTGGTTATTTACTATCTGCACATTGTCGTATAGTTCTCTGGTGAAGGCAGTTTGTATGTCGTTATTTAGAAGGAAACCTCGATTTGCAATGCACTTTACATTGCTGAAGAATATGTCGAGGTGTAATCTATTTGGGCTCTTAGCATTACTTGTTAATTCGATGACTCCTGCTTTACTAAGTTCTTTGTTATAGTGTCCATTTTCCAGGAAACTTGTTCGATTGACATTAACAGCAACATGATGATCTTGCATAATTTTCGTCTTCGTAAACAAGTTAAGGCAAATGCAGCGGGAATTTTTCCAAAAGAGCGAGAATCCCCGGATATCCAGTGAAAACGCTGTAACTTTGCGAATTAGAATATTTAAAGCGACAGAGCTTCCAATAAAAGAGCAATTAAGTATCGTCACGTAGCTGCAGTCATCGAAGTCTAGAGTGGTTTGCTCAAAGCTAATTCCCGATAAGTTAAATTCTAGTTGTTGCTGTTTTTGAAGTGAGTTTTGAAAGTGAAATCCTCCTTTACAGATAACATGGGAGACGGAATGGACACTCTTCATTGTCAAGCTTTTGTTGATGTAAATGCCCGCCGAATGGTAGTCACGTGCACCAGTGTTGTTGCAATCGTAAGGGTGCTGCTGCGTTCCGCTTCCGTTAAGAAGGATAATGCCATAATCGTTTACTCGTCGCACGGCTTGACCAATGGATTTGCAAGGTTTTTGTAAAGAGCCACAATTTGGAGAGTCATTGCCTGACACTGAGACGTATATCTTTTCATTCTTTAGTCCAAGATTTCCTAACGAGATGATCAAATTATAGGTCGATACGATTTGTTCTCAGTCTTGACTTCAAACCCAGCTCATCACACTCTATACAAAAAAATGGTTATGAATCTTTCGGTGGTCACCCGAAAACGTTGGAGAGGTGGTAAAACTTTAGCAAAGTCGGAACATTAACGAGCAATTATTACACTTCATGGCAAGTCTGCATAACTTCGAAGAAAGTAAAAGCGTTCAATCTGATCGACGGATTTTTCACATATTATAGCGAACGAATATTTCGCCCTCTTCCTGTTGCTTCCTGATTTACTTTTTGTTCTCAAACGTTCCAGACACTGCAGAGCGCTTTGTATATGTCGCTGGTATTACAATAATTTCGTATCAATTATTTCAATTCGGCCTGGATTTAGTGGACAAATGGTTACTTTTTGGAGGTGAGACTGTCACTACCAATATGGCTTTTGTCTGTGTTTTTCATTTTTCTTTTTTTATATGGAAATGTAATTAAACCACTTCTGATCCGTGAATCTCTGATTGCTAAAGCAATGGAGCCAGTCATCACCAATAAATTCGATGAGAATTAAATACATATGCAAAGTCTTACTATATATTTTGCGATTGCCAAACATTTATCTTTTTCTCCCGCAAGGATCAAGAAGGGACACTCCCTGTCGATCCTTTTCTAAAGCTTCTGCACTATGTGCATTTTTAAATGGGATTCACTTTTTTATCCTGACTGCGTGAAAATGAGTGAGAAAGCTCCAAGCTAATATTACCTTCTGAACCGCAGCATATCCCGATAATCAAGACAGTCGTCAACATGAGTGGAATATCCGCCATTTGGTATTTTGACGAGGCAGAGTAACTTTAGATCCTTGAAATGAAAGCTTAATCCTTGTGACACAACTGAAATTAAAAGGTAAAACGTACATTTCAAGAAGCTTTGGTAGGATCCCTCGAAACTGAAACAAAGGGCTTCCGCTAGGAAAGAAACTTTTTTGCTGCCTATGGCCATGAAACGAAGGGCGCCTTTTTTTTGCGGATAAAGTAAAACAATTTGAAGGAACTGATACACAATAGTACCCCATATTTTTCTACAAATTTGAACATACCAGTTTCAGAATATCTCATTCAGAGCGCAATGTAGAGTTAGCCTGCAAACCATGCGGAGTGGTCGGTTACTTCTGTGAAAAAATGGCACTCCAAGAAGTCGATGTACAAAGACTTGAGCTACTAGTAACGTAATAATTAAATGCGAATACCAGGTCGCTTTATTTGATGCCCATCGATTAACCAATGAGTCCACAGAATGTTCCATGTGCAAAATATTGCCGTTGCGAGAAGAATTATTGTTTCGTACGAAAATGCGTCCGTAATTTGGCAAAAGATCAATTTGGATCGATGGACTGAGGCCAAACAATGGTTCATATTCCTTCCTACAGCTGGGGTAAATATGAGCAAGCCAAATTTGGTATTTTCGTTATTCTAACAATATTTCATTTTCTTGGTTCAAGCATATTCACTCTTTGACCAACAGAAACCATAAATATCCGTCTCAGGTGTTTGACTGACTGAGCCAAGTTTCTTGCAACTGTACTATCACAGCGTTTTAATTAAAATGCGAAATTCGCTCCATAGTAGTCAATGGGCATGCTGCAATTTTTCATCCATTGATATACTTTTCCCCAACTTTAGTAAAGTTCTATTGGCTGCACGAATAAAGTACGATCTTAATTACCCATGGTAAAAATTTTAAATACCCCTCGTTTGAATCTATAGAGTGAAAATGACTCCCCGTGACGGAGTTACTGTAGTATAATTTCTTCCCTGAACCTAAAATTTTCAAATCTCAACATAGAGTTAAGACTAACTCCACTATGAAGAGGGTTTCAGTTTGAGTTGATACTCAAACCCTGGGAAAACAGGTAGTAGTTTAACTACCTTTTAACCCTTTCGTGGCAGAACATTTATCTTGTTTCTCGCTGTTCTCACGGCAGTTTGCTTTTCTTTCGTTTTCACTTATATTCCGCAGTTGTTGGTTGTCACACTGCTGCAGGTAAATCATTCAGATTGACTTGATTTTCTTGGTTTCCCCGGTATTTTCGTTTTCGTCGGCTTTGGAGATTTTTCCCACTTATAACAGCCCAACATTAAAAGAGTGTCACTAAGCTGTGATGACAGCAAATCTAACGGGGCCTTTCTTGTGGGTATTTGTTAAAAGACTCAAACGTTGTAAGACGTGATTCAAACGTGTTAAGCGACGTCAATAAAGTGCGAAGTACTGAGTCCTCAAGGTAAATCGTCCACCCTAACGTTTATCGAGAGCTGGCTACCTGTCTTGTCGACCAGGCTGCACAAGCTCAAACGCCCGAAACGCCATCACGTTTGTACCTGTAAGTAAGTAAGTAAGTAAGTAAGTAAGTAAGTAAGTAAGTAAGTAAGTAAGTAAGAAGTAAGAACTTTATTAATGTGTCGAAATCGCTAGCATACAGTGTATACTAATTGGGGACACCTAGCTAAAAATTAATTATCAAGTAAATAAAATAGAAATATCTGTACATATGTATATATTGAATGAACGGTGAGTCATGCATTAAAATCAATTATGAAATATATTTACATGTGTATATATTGAATAGGTAATGAGTCATGCATTATCTGAAGATCAGTTGTTAGTTGTTGCATAAAAGACAGTCTTTGCAAGTATAATCCAGCAGGCTTGTAAAATTAACCTTTTTAACGCGTTTTTTTTAAGTGTCTAATGATTCAGACGATCGGATAGATTTGTCAAGTTTGGACCAAATGACAGGGCCTAGATAAGTCAGGCTGTGGTTGCCATAAGCAACAGTCCGAAATCTTGGTATAACGAAATCAGGGTTTCTAAGATGATACTGAGAATTAGTAGCAACAAATAAGTCAGCAATGTAAGGAGGGGTCAGACCGTGTTTGACTTTATACATGATGGTTGTTAATTGAGGTCACTTTACCCGGTGTCAAGTAATGGTAATATGATTGAGTGGAATCCAGTTCGGTCTGTAATCAGACGAATGATAACAAATCCGTATGTGATTGTTCAATTAAGGGGAGTCTCAGTTTGAGTTACAGTGTTCATTTGATGATTGAAGCCAAGGTTGTGATTAGTTGAGTTGAAGATAGCAGAGGGGACCCTCTGTTGACTACGATTTAAAGTACAACTTTGAATGTGACAGGCTTATTGGACTGTCGGGAAAGTAGCAAATTATTTGATAACACTTGGCAAGTAAATTACCCGAAAATAATCGAGGAAATTGCAGTTGTTATGATAAACTCAGGTTTTGGTATGAAGGCTGATCACAGAGACTAACTTTTAATGTATCATGTTCTTTCACGAAGGCCGTGATTTATTCACTTTGTGAGTTATGTATTTTGAAGTCTTAAATGAAAGTGCAGAAGCCAAACAAATCATTCTACGTCACATCTCGCTGTAGCCGATTAAGCGCGCGGGCGAAGTTTGCTTTCGTCACAAAGAAGGTCTAACGTTGCCAGCTACTGGAGTTCTTTCGCTGAGAGAATGTTAACTGTCAGTTAATAGTACGAACTCTAGCTGCTGTGATATTTCTAATACGGTAAAGAGCAGGCAGGGAAATGACTGATCGACAAAAGAAACAGCAGCAGCGTAAAAAATATCTTGATCTGCGTGGTTTGAAAGTGCTCAAGAGGCTGATGTTAAAACTCTGCGCAAGCTCCTAGAAAACAAGCAAATTTCCCACGTTAACAGTAAGGACCTGAACCATTGCACAGCATCACATTTAACAGCACAGCGGGGTAAAGAATCCAGTGTTGCAACGCTACTGGATCTCGGAGCCGATCCAAACAGGTAATTTGTATAACACAACCGTTTTTTATTCAAGTAAGTGTCGTAAAGCTAAACCAAAGACTTGAAAGTAATTCCAGAGCCAACAGCGTTCCAAAAGTTGCATCATTCAGCCAATCACAAATCGAGGTAATTCACGACTTGGCTTTGGTAGCCAATCAGAACCCAAAAGAAGAAAAGGTCACGGGGCCGCGGGCGCCTATCGCGGGAAAACGAGAGTGACTATGCCGCAATTGGTTTTAATTTTGCACCTAACGGCATAGTTGAAAAGTTGTTTTCCATCCAATCATAGAGAAAAATAAGACAAGAGCAA
>BLFK01001121.1:25990-39850 GCA_014634185.1 Astreopora myriophthalma
TTTGTCGGCGGATGTCTTGTTGTCCTCCTCGTCATCATCATCGTCATCATAGTTGGATCTACCCTCGGATTTTATTATCTCCGATCATTTTCCACCCAACCATGATATTCTACACACACAAAGGCCGGACCACAACACTAGGATCTACGTCCCCTACTCTTTGCGAACAGTGTGTGGGTTCTTAAACGTCCCACAAAGTTATTCACTAACAAGCGTGGTCAGACAGGACCTACGGCTTACCGTCCTTATCCGAGAAGACTAGAAGGTCTAACCATTTGCCGTTGGCTAAGCAAAGGCAGCACGTTCTCCTCAGTTATTTTAAGACCCTTACTGAAGGTCCGGCCTGGATTTGTCAAATTGAACCCAGACCTCCCGCACCCGCCAAAGTCCAATGCGCTTTCAACTGAGCCCACTGGTGAGCAGTTAACCTCAAGCGCATGTTTTTTATTTTCCATTTTCTTCTAACAAACGGTTTGAGCTTGTTCGACTCTTTATTTTGCAGTTCCAGTCTGGAGCGGTGTCAACATAGCTGGAGTAAACCTTAAATCTTTGAACCCGGAAATGTGAACTGACAATGACCCTGAACAATGGAATCAACTGCACAAGACAAGTCATCCATTGTACTTGATCCACGCCTGGTCGTCTCGAATAATTAGCACTTTTTTATTAGTGAAAACCACTGTTTGTATTACTCAGCTAGCATTTTCTAAATAAGGTATTGAAGGACTGGCTTATTTCGTCCCTGTATGCCGGGTGCTTGCGCAGCTAGCAAGCTTGAATGTGTGACAGGCGTCGAAGCTTGCAGACGTTTGGACATGTTAAAATAAAACGACAGGAGATTGCTGTTCTGCGCCCTGGAGCCCGTTTCTCGAAAGCCCCGAAACGTTTCGGGCGTATTTCGAGTACAATAATTCCCTCAGTATCTTCAAAAGGAAGATGTTTGGACTCTGTATTTATTTTGCTTTGTCTCGTGCTTTGTCTCCGTTTGCTTTGTCTCCAAAACTGGTTTCGGAATAATCTCTGAGTCCGGTGGCAAAGTCAAGCGCTTAGCTGTTAATTAATGAAAACCTCACTGTGGACATCTTGTTTAGGTTTCTTTTTACTAGGTAACCTCCCATCCCGACGGGTTGGTTCCCAAGCGCTGAACCGGTGCTAGGAAAAGGTTCCGAACCCGAAAAGTTTACCGGACTTTTCGGCGATATAATTTCTATCACGACTATCATTGGCGAAGAAAAACGCGTTTCCTAGGAATGCGGGTTTATATATTGTTTCCATTTTCTCCAGTGCATATGAGGTGATCCAAAAGAAGGGTTACACATCCTGGGCCATTGGACTAAGCGTTGCTAACATGATTCAGACATTGCTAAGAAACCAGAAGAATGTCCATGCGATCTCCACCCTAGTTAAGGTAAGATAACGGAATTACATGATAGGAACAAACAGGCAAAGATAAATCAATGTAAGGAGAGAAATGAGATTGGCCACTCCGTTAAGATTTCCTTTTTTTGGCGGCCGGCTGTTGTTTGGAAGTTCCAACTGAGCTAATTATGTTGTTCCAACGAAAGGCTAAGGTCCACAGCGACCCTTTAAAGTGGTTTACAGTGTCGTAAAACGAAAGTAATTACTTTTCCTAATCAACTTCAACCAATAGTAATAGACGCAGTCAGTAATACGAGGCAATCATATTGTGAAGCCGGTACGCGCAGATTGAGCTAAGCGCGGGAAAACGCGCGAGAGCAAGTCACAATTGGTTCTGCTTTTCCTTTCGGCTGGCGGAGAATTTGGCGCCAGATGTTTCATCCAATCGCTCAGCGAGTAGTACAAAACCAAAGCAATCTCGAAAATTACTTTATCGACGTTCAATTTAAAACCGCTGTAACCGAACGGAAGAACAGGACGCCCACAAAGCCATGCAAATCCCCTAGGGTACTCACCAAGAAATAATAGTTGACTTACACTGTAACTCGGTTGGTGAGAGGACGAGCTATTGTCTTATTTCGATTGGATAACCAGCTGCTATGGAAGTTTGCAAAGAGGTGAGACCAGTTCTTGCGCCGCGATTTAAACCAGATATGGGGTAAAAAATGACCTCCACGTTAGTTGCTAATTGAGGGGGCAGCATCAGGCTATTTTTATTAGCACATCGAAAACCCAAAGCCCACCTTTTGGTTGATGGTAGCGGCAAGGTAAGGGTCAAAATTCGTTTAAGAGACTGGTGCTGCAAAGAAGCTGTTAGTAGGCTTTTTTAGCGGCAGATCACCAGTATATAGATAGGTTTCAACTTTAAAGCGTGGGACCGATGCTTTCAAGTTTTCCTCTTGTAACTTGCCAAAAATCGGTTTTATCATATTTAAGCGCATTCTTTTGTTGTAGATTTACTTTATTTCTCTAAATAAGTGATTTAGAAACAAGTCGAATGCTAACAAGGAGTTGAGAGCTTCAGCTGGGTGAGTTTTGACCAAAAATCGCGATATCCTCCATGATACTGCCCCTTTCACAAGAAAGACAAATCTCTTATCACCAGGCTCGAACTGAAAGTGCCGTGTTATTTATATTTCTCTTCTCCGTAATTTTTTAGGCTTGTCATGGAATTGAAGATGAAGTTTTCCTAGGCCTTCCCTGCGTGCTTGGCGCGCATGGCGTCGTTCCCGTCATCAAACAGTAATGATAAGCGCGGATTAGCGATTGCCATAGACGAATCGCTCACCAGGGTTTTTGAATTTTCGACTGACAAAAATCGATCACTTGACTCTGAAGATGGCTTCCGCACAGGTTGTCGAAACGTCAGTCAACAACAACAGTCCTTCTCAGGACTCCAGTCACCCAGATGATCATTTTCAATCAAGGTATGTTACTCCTGAGTTCAAACCATTTTCTTAGTAATGATAATGATAATGATATAGCATTTATATAGCGCATTTTCTTTTAATATATTCAAATGCGCTTTACAACATGTACAACCATGGTACTAAGTTTGGTTTTCGTTTCAGTGGTACCACGACATACAGTGAATTGTATGGATTGAAAGCTGCATCCTTTTTTTATATATATAGAACAGATTCAAATGAGTGTCGAAAGTAATTTTTTTTTGCTTTGCTTTGCTTTGCGATCGGACTGAAAAGGTTGCGCGAACTTTTGAACTAATCAGATGCAAACTGCTTAGATGAAACCAACTGCGACTTTTTCACTCTCGTTTTCTCACGCTTGGCGTTGGTTCGGTTTACTTGCGATGCGTCCTGATTGACTCTGTGATTACTTTTAGTTTTACGATACTCAATTGAAAACCGGTCTAATCACTAACCATTTAAGCAATAGAGGACTTTTTTTCCGTGTTTACATAGCCTCATGTAAACCCGAGGAGGGGTCGGGAGAATTTGAGACACTTATGCAAACCCGAGACGCAGTCGAGGGTTTGCATAACCGTCGACGAGAATTCTCCCAACTCGCCGAGTGTTTAGATGGGGATATGTAAACACGGGAAAAAGTCCTCTATTGTTTTTATAAAGTATTTCTCAGAACTAATTCGACAAATTAAGGAAAATGGTTTTTTCTTTTTTAATTCTTGATTGAAACAGATTTTCTTGATACACCCTCATATTTCCTACCAGCCAATCAAAACGCCGTCTGACAACACGTAATAATCAAAATTCGTCTGATGTCATAACCGTGTTTACATACTCTCATCTAAACACAGCTATTGACCAATGAGAGAGCGCGTGCTATCCTAACTATTATTTAGCCAGGTCATCAAAGATATGGACAAATGAGGCACTTCCAATTAGAATAACTTGTCTTATGTGAATCTGGCTTCCAGACTGAGATCGGTTCCCGCCAACATAAAATCTTTGGATTTTCTGGGTTTTTTTTTTTTTTGTTTTTGTTTTTGTTTTTTGTTTTTTTGTTTTTTTGTGTTATTGCATTAAATCTTGAAAACGGTTTTGACTAAAATCAGGTTGGACACCTTATGACGAATACATAAAACAGAACGATGACTCCAAAATCAGGTTGAAGTGATGTGTCTTACCTCACACTTCAAAAGAAAGACTGACAAAAAGCTCAAATATCAGTGCGTCGGACACGAGCTAGAAGCATACTGTCTGTTAACTATATCGCTCGTCTGGCGAGGTGACTGAAAGAATCGGAAATTTGTGAGGTAGACAGATCAGTCATCGTTCTCTTTTATGTATTCATCATAAAGTCCGGCCTGATTTTAGTCACAACCCTTGGAAAATGTTATTGAGAGGTCTGGATGCGAAAGTACGTCATCACACCCTTTACTGATTGCATTGACTGAGGATCTCACCAACTTTAGTTCTTGCCACTCGCAAATTCTACTAGGAGTTTTCTCAGTACGCCGGATTAACAATTACATTACTTTCCATAGACAGCCAGTCGTATATTAATGGGTGTACGTAGTACTGGTGGTAGTAACCTTGTGATGGACTCTCATCCCATTGATTGGGAGGAGCTACAGAAACCGTGTAAAGGCTCTGGCTGGTTGGGCTACTTAGGTCTTGAGCGACTTTCTGTAGTTTTTCGCTGTTGTCGTTGTTGTTGTTGTTTTTGTTGTTGCTGTTTCTTTCTTTGTTTTTTTTTTAAGTTCTTTTCAGGGGTGCTTACCGCCTCATCATTTAACACTGTTCACACTTCTTTATGAGGCCCTTGGTTAAAACAGGCGCAACATTTTTTTCCCTATTTATCTTTAATTCAGATCTCTCACCTCATGCGCAAGACAGAAGTACAACCGGAGGAAAGCCAAAACCAGACGCAATCACAAGGACCAACTTCTTTTATGGAGAACTCTCAGCTTTCACTAAGGGACAACTCTCAGGTTCTCGGAGTTTGAATCTCAGAAAAGATCACCACTTAATAGAGAGTCAGATTTCGAACCTTCGACACCCCTATAACGAAACGTGCTGATTCTACACCTATTCCAACTTGGTCAATATCGTCGCATGGACAGAGGAAATTGAACGACTGCAAGAAATTACTCCCAACCGGCTTGCAAAAACTTATCACCGACGTTTTATTTAGGACTACAATGACGTGATGCCTCAGCTGAGAACAACAAAGACGGAAGAAAACGCAAAACCGGTTAAATCTGTTATTGACGTTATCTAATCAAACGTAACACCAATAGAATCGTTCTTTTCCTAAGCAACCTTAAAACAATAGAACGACCTTCGGAGAATTGAACTTCATTTTTATGCAAATACTTTCTTTTATTTCAGTAAGACAGTATGATCCCTGGTCACGTGAGTGAAAACAATCTACTGAATATTTGATTCATTGCCTGGACGAAGCATGCAGCATGTTATTTATGTACAAAAAGAGGACTGTTTGTTTCCGCAGCCAATTGGTCTCTAATTGGAATTTTCGACAGCATTTATTTAATGTATCCGCTTCATACTAATTTTATTGTGAACAATATTTGATTAATGAAGTCTAACACTAATTATAATGATTGATGTTTAGCAATCATTCCATGAGCCCACGTTGGATAAGTGGTAGTAAAGGGGAGCAGGGTTGGCGCATTGGTGAGAGCACTCGCCTTCCACCAATGTGGCCCGGGTTCGATTCCCGGTCTCCCGCGTCATATGTGGACTGAGTTAGTTGGTTTCTCTACCCTACTCCAGGAGGTTTTTCTCCGGGTCCTCCGGTTTTCCCCTCTCCATAGAAACCAACAATTGACTTAATTTGTATATTAGAAAGAGAGGAGCCACCTCGTGGAGACTACTAATAAAAAAGTCATTAATTATTATTGCTATATTACTAAATAGCGGCCAGTTGGCTATAACCAATCTCGTATCCAACAAGTGTGACTGGAATAATTGCTCTATTAAATTCTCAACCGTCCGTTCATTTTTTGTCGACGAAACTTGGCTTCCCGTCGAAAACTTTGAAGCTAAAGAGAAATTGACCGGAATCGTTTTCCGTAGAAGTCAATCGTGGGTATAATAATGGTTGATAAATGAGATCCAGTAGGCCAATGAGAAAGCCAGAAATGCATGCTCATTATCCGAGATTGAGAATTTAATAGTAATTAATATTTCTAGTTAATGAATAATAATCATAGTATTATATTTAGTGTATTTTATAACCTGCTAATTGTAAATGTATTTATAATAATACATCGTTAACCTTAGTATTTTAAATAATATGCACTAATTGACTGAGTGGGAGGGCCGGACGGGAATCTAGAAAAACTACAATTTTGATCAGAAAATTTATCATGTTGTTTGTATTTTCTTTTGTGGTTGATAATAAACAAAGATGTTTAGACCAGTCTAAATCCTCCAAAATCGTATCGTACGGAGCTGTACATGTTCCTAAAAGGGAGGCACAGCTTTTTTCGGCCCCGCTGGGGCTGATGCGTACGGCCCTTGGACGGGGATTTTCTCATTAGTTGTACAATGAAAGCACGCACAGGGCCGTACGGGCCATATGATAATATGTTTGCCATTGTTGTATTTTATGTTAAGCATTTATTCTGTTGTATGGTATTGTACCTGGAAACAACACTCTGTTCTTCTTCTTCTTCCTTCGGTCGACATCAAAGACGCCGTCCCAGTTTTTCACATTCTTAATCATCTACTCAATCAGTCCTAATAGCACAGAAAATCAATGTTCTTCGGAATTGTCAAAAAGTGGTCTTTGGAGTTCAGTTGAAATTCCAAATGATGAGTAATACCTCACACAATGAAAGATGATGAGTTTTGCCAGTATCGTCGCCAGTCTGGCCAGCTGAGAGAAAATAACGATAATGATAAAAATGGACAGCAGAGACGGCAGAAACGACAGTGCAAAAACTTCAATCCACTGAAGGGTTTGCATGTAATTCTTCCCTTGGCCTTCAACGCTTGTACCAAAAGAGATCAAAGTTGCTTTTGTGAGATTGATGACTGCCATCATAACCAATGTCAGGAGAGAAACGGTCTCCGCTTTGTTGGCAATGGAGTTACGATATGGGTGCTTAAGTAGGTGGTGAAGAAGGATAACAACGCAAGCACCGGTCATGCAGAGCATTCGAAACATCGGCATCGCTATGAACGCATGGCAGGAAAGTAACATCAACCGGCGACCAATCAAAACGCTTTCCCAGTAGATTGTCCCACCGTCTCCATCATTTGGTTGGCGGAACGGGGCTTCAAGCACCTCTAGAATATCTTTATTGCCTGCCCTGTTCTCGAGAGTGCCTTCCTTTCTCGTGAGGATCTTTTTTAATAGCCAATAAATAAGAAATGGCAGTGGAAGTATACTAGCTCCGAGAAACTCGCTTGCAGAAATCGAGGCTTTATAAAGCTTGGACGAGCCACAATAGAGGACGATTATGAAAGGCACGACAAATACTACGATGTAACCAAGTAAAATATATTGCCACCACTGCCAACAGAGAACCTCTCCGTTTAAAAAAAGGCGCTTCTGCGAACCAATATCCACACAGTGCATAAGTTTAAGAGAGGTCTCCGCCAGCCTTTCGTATCCTAGTAACAGTATTTCGAGGACCACAGCCATATAATGAAAAAGGGAGGGTCTTTCCTTTCGTCTTATTGCGTTAAACGCACAGTGCAAGCAAAACAGAATCGGAACTACGGCCATGGCAACAAGAACTGTCGCAGAGAGAAGAAGTTCCCTAGTTACCGCTGAAATCCCTGGAAAAGGACAACCTATTCCGTAGTTGAGGGATTGGATTTCAAAGTTGAATGCAGCCACTACAGTGTTCAGACAGGGTACTTTATGAAGTAATGTTTGCGTTGAGCCAATGATGATCAACTCGGCTGCTTGGTAGAAATAAAATGTAATCTTTAAATAGCCATTCTCTGAATATTCATCGTGATGGACTTCATCCAAGTCAGGTCCCATCTGTTCCTCTCCTTTTTTCTTAAACCAGAATATCTGCTTTACGAGAAAGCTTAAAATTGGGGGTTTTATTAACAAGTAGAGGGCAAACCCAGTTGTTAGCAACAAGATCGTCACACTCCACATCCAAAAGTTGTTACATTCAGATTTTTTGCTGCACTCAGTTGACAAAAGAGTTTCGGTAAAACCTGGTGAGCATTCACCACAGAGAAATCCGGTCCTTTCTCCCTGGCAGCTATTATACCCTGCTGAATCCGAGGCCGGAGGTTTGCAGTAGTCTTCTGGACAAGCAAAGAATTGCAGAGTTGGTGGATTGTCAGAAATGGGATATCCCCAGAAATTTGGCTTGGCAGCAATGTTCAAATTCTCACAAGTGGCTCCAAAAGGACATTCAAGGCATTTTATTGGACGATCAACGAGTAAGCCACGTGACTCGCCTCGACGTAGGCTGTAGGACCCTAAGTCACATAACTGGCAGGAATACCGCAATACAGTAATATTTAACATGCAGGCGCTCTTGTTTTTCGCAGTATAATCGAAGTGCGTGTAATTGTCCAGCACAAGGCGGTATCCCGTGCTGCATTGGATGATGGTATTCAGATCTATTGAAACAAAGCCTCCATTCCAGATTTCAAAAACAGAAAACCTATATAAGTTTTTCTTGGCTATTGTTGTCACCATTGACGTGTTTTGAAGATGAATAGGTCCTTCGCTTTCAGAGTAGAAAAAACCAGCGATTTGAAAATATTGTTTGTTTAATGTTCTTCCCAATTCCTGATTCTCAAAAGTGCAATCTATGAAACTGACTTGACTCGTTCCGTAAGCGGTATAAACATGTCCAGCGTAACGACTGGCGAAATTGTTTTGGAAAGTGCATTCCTTGAAGGTTGTCTTTCCATTGCCAACGTAAACACCGCCAGTCAGTGGGCCTGAGTTATTTATGAAGCTAACGCCTTCAAATAGGACATGACTTTCGTAACTCCACAGCGGATGTGTGTCGTTAGCGGTAGGTGAATTTAAACATCCAAACTGTAAAGGGCAATCCGGGTTTGTTAAGATGGAAATAGCACCTGCACCTGTCTGATAAAAAGTATTATCTTTGCCTCTGCCGTTATGCTTCCGCCACTGCCTTTCTTGAAAACAGACACAATTTCTGAACATTGTCCGCCTTATTGTTATGTTTTTGTTTCCTTTAAAGAAGAGACCGAAGCAGCTAGACGGCCTTGAATCGAGGGTGTTATTTTCGATTCTGATCTCTACACTGGAAACATTGACTTTCTTTAAAGTTGGAATAACTATTCCTATCCCATAGCCCTCCTGTCTTATTGGATCTCCTTTTAAAAGTGTATTTACGATAGCCAGTTGAGCTGCCATCGGGTCTCTTAAGTATACACGGATATCTCGATTATTACCAATGAAGCTGCATTTGTCGATATGAACATTGGCCAGGCGTGGAGTTTCAGACTCCAGTAAATTTATAGAGAGTCCATACCAGAATCCTTTTACAGTAACATTGAAAAGTATCACGATGTATTTTCCGCTTATTGTAATGCTCCGACTCCATTTGATTTTAATATTACTAATAAAAGACGTGTTCACAATTCTTGCACGGCTTCCACTTTTATGTCTCTTTAAGGTCAGAAGGCTCAGAGCCGGTGATCTGCTCGTTGATCGATTAGACACAAAAAGGCAATCTACAACTTCCACATCGACGTAACCCCCTCTCGCCCCCACGAACAAAGCCCCTCTTAATGGATGGAAGTTGCTGAGCCACTTGGAGTTCTCGGCTGTCACCTTTCCGTTTTTTAGCAGGAGATAAACAGTGCTACAGCCATAAGTGGTAGTTCCACCGCAATTAATAACACGAACATTTCTAAAATTAGCCCACAGCTCGTACGGGCTCAATAACTTGTGATGAATTGTACTATGCCCCACCATCACCGCGCATCCATATTTCCACGAAGAGCACTCAATAAAGGTAACATTTGTAAAGTTGACATTTACGCTGCCGTTTGGGCAGTTTATAAATACCGCTCCACCTTCATGGGCCTTGTTCCTTGCAAACGTAGTATTGAAGACAGCTAATGCCACTCTTCTTTTAGACTCTAAAGAGATGCAACCACCATTTGCCTGAATCACATCTACAGATTGCCCTTCTAACTGTGAACTTTGAATTTCTATCTTTATATCGTCTGATCCAACCGTTATACATCGCGACATAGTATTGTTGATACACTGTACATCTTTAAATATGGCTGACACGTTCGCTGCTCGCGATATGTACCCAGTGTTGACATGATAGTTGGATTTTGAACCAGGAAAATAAGCTCCTTGGTTATTTACTATCTGCACATTCTCATATACTTCTCTGGTGAAGGCAGTTTCTATGTCGTTATTTAGAAGGAAACCTCGATTTGCAATGCACTTTACATTGCTGAAGAATATGTCGAGGTGTAATCTATTTGGGCTCTTAGCATTACTTGTTAATTCGATGACTCCTGCTTTACTAAGTTCTTTGTTATAATGTCCATTTTCCAGGAAACTTGTGCGATTGACATTAACAGCAACATGATGATCTTGCATAATTTTCGTCAAGTTAAGGCAAATGCAGCGGGAATTTTTCCAAAAGAGCGAGAATCCTCGGATATCCAGTGAAAACGCTGTAACTTTGCGAATGAGAATATTTAAAGCGACAGAGCTTCCAATAAAAGAGCAATTAAGTATCGTCACGTAGCTGCAGTCATTGAAGAATAGAGTGGTTTGCTCAAAGCTAATTCCCGATAAATTAAATTGCAATCCTTGCTGTTTTTGAACCGACTTTTGAAAGTGAAATCCTCCTTTACAGATAACATGGGAGACGGAATGGACACTCTTCATTGTCAAGCTTTTGTTGATGTAAATGCCCGCCGAATGGTAGTCACGTGCACCAGTGTTGTTGCAATCGTAAGGGTGCTGCTGCGTTCCGCTTCCGTTAAGAAGGATAATGCCAATATGGTTTACTCGTCGCACGGCTTGACCAATGGATTTGCAAGGTTTTCGTAAAGAGCCACAATTTGGAGAGTCATTGCCTGACACTGAGACGTATATCTTTTCATTCTTTAGTCCAAGATTTCCTAACGAGATGATCAAATTATAGGTCGATATGATTTGTTCTCAGTCTTGACTTCAAACTCAGCTCATCACACTCTATACAAAAAAATGGTTATGAATCTTTCGGTGGTCACCCGAAAAAGTTGGAGAGGTGGTAAAACTTTAGCAAAGTCGGAACATTAACGAGCAATTATTACACTTCATGGCAAGTCTGCATAACTTCGAAGAAAGTAAAAGCGTTCAATCTGATCGACGGATTTTTCACATATTATAGCGAACGAATATTTCGCCCTCTTCCTGTTGCTTCCTGATTTACTTTTTTTTCTCAAACGTTCCAGACACTGCAGAGCGCTTTGTATACGTCGCTGGTATTACAATAATTTCGTATCAAATATTTCAATTCGGCCTGGATTTAGTGGACAAATGGTTACTTTTTGGAGGTGAGACTGTCAATACGAATATGGCTTTTGTCTGTGTTTTTCATTTTCCTTTTTTTATTTGGAAATGTAATTAAACCACTTCTGATCCGTGAATCTATGATTGCTAAAGCAATGGAGCCAGTCATCAATAAATTCGATGAGAATTAAATACAAATGCAAAGTCTTACTATATATTTTGCGATTGCCAAAAATTTATCTTTTTCGCCCGCAAGGATAAAAAAGGGAAACTACCCGTCGATCCTTTTCTAAAGCTTCTGCACTATGTGCATTTTTAAATGGGATTCACTTTTTTATCCTGACCGCGTGAAAATGAGGGAGAAAGCTCCAAGCTAATATTACCTTCTGAACCGCAGCATATCCCGATAATCAAGACAGTCGTCCACATGAGTGGAATATCCGCCATTTGGTATTTTGACGAGCCAGAGTCACTTTACATCCTTGACATGAAAGCTTAAGCCTTGTGACACAACTGAAATTAAAAAGTAAAACGTACATTTCATGCACGAAGCTTTGGTAGGATCCCTCGAAACTGAAACAAAGGGCTTCCCCTGGGAACGAAACTTTTTCCCTATTTATGGCCATGAAACGAAGGGAAATTTTCTTTTTCCGGATAAAGTAAAACAATGTGAAGGAACTGATACACAATAGAACCCCGTTTTTAAAAAATTTGAACATACCGTTTTCAGAATATCTCATTTACAGAGCAATGTAGAGTTAGCCTGTAAACCAGGCGGAGTGGTCGGTTACTTCTGTCAAAAAATTACGCTCCAAGAGGTCGATGTACAAAGACTTGAGCTACTAGTAAAGTAATACTTAAATGCGAATACCAGGTCGCTCTCATTTGATGCCCATTGATTAAACAATGAGTCCACAGAATGTTCCATGCATGTGCAAAATATTGCAGTTGTGAGAAGATTTATTGTTTCGTACGAAAATGCGTCCGTAATTTGGCAAAAGATCAATTTGCATCGATGGACTGACGTCAAACAATGGTTCATATTCCTTCCTACAGCTGGGGTAAATATGAGCAAGCCAAATTTGGTATTTTCGTTATTCTAACAATATTTCATTTTCTTGGTTCAAGCACATTCACTCTTTGACCCACAGAAGCCATAAATATCCGTCTCAGGTGTTTGAAAACTGAGCCAAGCAACTGTACGTACGGTCATATCGTTTTAATTAAAATGCGAAATTCGCTTCATAGTAGCAAACGGGCACACTGCAATTTTTCATCCATTGATATACTTTTCCCCAACTTTAGTAAAGTTCTATTGGCTGCACGAATAAAGTACGATCTTAATTACCCATGGTAAAAATTTTAAATACCCCTCGTTTGAATCTATAGAGTGAAAATGACTCCCCGTGAGGGAGTTACTGTAGTATAATTTCTTCCCTGAACCTAAAATTTTCAAATCTCAACATAGAGTTAAGACTAACTCCACTATGAAGAGGGTTTCAGTTTGAGTTGATACTCAAACCCTGGGAAAACAGGTAGTAGTTTAACTACCTTTTAACCCTTTCTTGGCAGAACATTTATCTTGTTTCTCGCTGTTCTCACGGCAGTCTGTTTTTCTTTGGTTTTCATTTATGTTCCGCAGTTGTTGTTTGTCACACTGCTGCAGGTAAATCATTCAGATTGACTTGGTTTTCTTGGTTTCGCCAATATGTTCGTTTTCGTCGGCTTTGGAGATTTTTCTCACTTAGGACAGCCCAACATTAAAAGAGTGTCACTAAGCTGTGATGACAGCAAATCTAACGGGGCCTTTCTTGTGGGTATTTGTTAAAAGACTCAAACGTTGTAAGACGTGATTCAACCGTGTGAAGCGAAGTCAATAAAGAGCGAAGTACTGAGTCCTCAAGGTAAATCGTCCACCCTAACATTTATCGAGAGCTGGCTACCTGTCTTGTCGACCAGGCTGCACAAGCTCAAACGCCCGAAACGCCACCACGTTTGTATCTGTTAATTGAGGTCACTTTACCCGGTGTTAAGTAATGGTAATATGATTGAGTGGAATACATGCATTCGGAGTTCTAGACTTCCTGTTGGACCGCACAGCATTATGGGAACGCGGGCCCAGAAAAGTGGGCATCAACTTCCAGCCTCCTTAGATAAGTACTTCGCGTTTCGCTTTTGTATCTTGTTTCGAGTTAATTTATCATAGCATTGTTGTCTGCAATCGAGCTGAGATTCATATACTGATAAGATATCCTATTCATTGAAACAGTTGGCATATTCCTACAGTGTTTGCAGCCTTGGGACTGACTATTTTCAAGATGAGTAGCGAAGAACCTTGCTAGACGCGCGAGGAACTCGGGAGTTGGAAGGTCGAAGCTCTGAAACTATTCTGCCGAAAACGTGGCTTAAAAGTTACCGGGAGTAAAGACGAGCTAGTAGCTCGTGTATTTGCTGCCTCAGAGATGGGGATACCAATCACACCGACAGCTGAAGAGCTCGTAAAGAAAACAGAGC
>BLFK01001121.1:43255-48255 GCA_014634185.1 Astreopora myriophthalma
CTGAGCTATGACGCCACACAGTTGAGAGCAGGTCAATTTGTTTCTAAACCGCACTTCACAACCATTCCTTTCAATTATCATTCCTTTCACGGGGAAACACCTTTAAGCCAAACAAAGCCTATTGTGCTTATCGACCTGCACATTGTAGCTATCCATGCATTGGAATGGCAGCTATTTTGAACACCACTAGATGAAAGAAATCGTCACTAAACTAGTAGTTGAGCTGAGTTCATCAAGGCCATAGTTTTTCTGAACACCTGTCGAAGAGACTTGAACCTTCAATGAACGTTCGAGAATTTTACATTTTTACATGTGTCAAGGCGTGTGCAGTTTGTTTGAATTTAAATTAGTCGCATGAGCTCTTTTACACATACCTCATTTTCGCGTAAGCTAAAGTTGTTTGCTTTGGATTTTACCTCATTGGTTTTCCCTTGTCATTCAAAGTTGAAGATATCGTGCGACATTGTATTGGATTCTGCCATAGTTACGTCTACCTGGTTGGATTTATTTCCACATCTCCTTCCGTCCTTACGACAAGACCTTCCGTCTCTCTTTATCATTTTAACAACAATCCAGGCTCATCTAGGGTTTATGTAGGGTGATCCGAAGAAGTCTTGCATTCCGGATTCCAGGTACTCGCTTGCGGATTCTACCTCAGTGTATTTGCGATTTCCAAAGTGGCTGGATTCCAGTCGTTGGCGGGATTCCGGATTCCAAAAGCCAGATTCCAGAATCCAAAGCCCAGGATTCCGGATTCCACCAGCAAACACGTCCTGGATTCCGGAATCCGGATTACCATACCACTGTTCGCTTTTAATTCTTAAGCGGGCCCCAGTTCTTTTAGTTTCATCTACTGATTTCTCCACGTCCATCTTGTTGTCTTGGAGCGGATGAAACGAGAAAAATGCCTCGAAACGGCATCTGTGACCTTTTATGAAGAAAGGTTTTAGTCACGAAAAGTTCGGATTTTGTTTTATATTTTCCATTTATATAAATCCTTCAATTTGAGGGCGTCACGAATTTATTTTGTCGGCGGATGTCTTGTTGTCCTCCTCGCCATCATCATCGTCATCATAGTTGGATCTACCCTCGGATTTTATTATTTCCGATCATTTTCCACCCAACCATGATATTCCACACACACAAAGGCCGGACCACAACACCAGGGTCTACGTCCCCTACTCTTTGCGAACAGTGTGTGGGTTCTTAAACGTCCCACAAAGTTATTCACTAACAAGCGTGGTCAGACAGGACCTACGGTTTACCGTCCTTATCCGAGAAGACTAGAAAGTCTAAGCATTTGCCGTTGGCTAAGCAAAGGCAGCACGTTCTCCTCAGTTATTTTAAGACCCTTACTGAAGGTCCGGCCTGGATTTGTCAAATTGAACCCAGACCTCCCACACCAAAGCCCAATGCGCTTCCAACTGAGCCCACTGGTGAGCAGTTAACCTCAAGCGCATGGTTTTTATTTTCCATCCTCTTCTAACAAACGGTTTGAGCTTCTTCGACTCGTTATTTTGCAGTTCCAGTGTGGAGCGGTATCAACATAGCTGGAGTTTTCCTTAAATCTTTGAACCCGGAGATGGGAACTAACAATGACCCTGAACAATGGAATCAGCTGCACAAGACAGTGGTGAACAGGTAATCATTCATTGTACTTGACACATGCCTTGTCGTGTGGAATAATTAGCACTTTGTTATTAATGGAAACCACTGTTTGTATTACTCAGCTAGCATTTTCTGAAGAAGGTATTGAAGGACTGGCTTATTTCGTCCCTGTATGCACCGGGTGCTAGCGCAGCTAGAAAGCTTGAATGCGTGACAGGCGTCGAAGCTTGCAGACGTTTGGACATGTCGAAAGCTTCGAAACGTTTCGGGCGTATTTAGAGTGCAGTAATTCCCTCAGTATCTTCAAAAGGGAGATATTTGAACTCTGTTTTTATTTTGCTTTGTCTCGTGTTGAAAACATGTCAAACGACTAACTTTCGAGATTTAGCAGAACATCGGCTTACAAATGGTCCCCCCCCACCCTCGTTTCTCAAAACTGGTTTCGGAATAATCTCCGGGTCCGGTGGCATAGTCAAGCGCTTAGCTGTTAATTAATGAAAACCTCACTGTGGACATCTTGTTGAGGTTTCTTTTTACTAGGAAACCTCCCATCACGACGGGTTGGTTCCCAAGCGCTGAACCGGTGCTAGGAGAATACCGAACCCGAAAAGTTTACCGGACTTTCCGGCGATATAATTTCTATCACGACTATCATTGGCGAAGAAAAACGCGTTTCCAAGGAATGCGGGTTTATATATTGTTTCCATTTTCTCCAGTGCATATGAGGTGATCCAAAAGAAGGGTTACACATCCTGGGCCATTGGACTAAGCGTTGCTAACATGATTCAGACATTGCTAAGAACCCAGAAGAATGTCCATGCGATCTCCACCCTAGTTAAGGTAAGATAACGGAATTACATGATAGGAATAAACAGGCAAAGATAAATCAGTGTAAGGAGAGAAATGAGATTGGTCACTCCGTTGAACACAAAGATTTTCTTTTTTGGCAGCCGGCTGTTGCTTCGAAGTTCATACTGAGCTAATTGTGTTGTTCCAACGAAAGGCTAAGGTCCACAGCGGCCCATTAAAGTGGTTTACAATGTCGTAAAACGAAAGTAATTACTTTTCCTAATAAACTTCAACCAATAGTAATAGACGCAGTCAGTAATACGAGGCAATCATATTGTGAAGCCGGTACGCGCAGATTGCGCTAAGCGCGGGAAAACGAGCGAGAGCAAGTCGCAATTGGTTCTGCTTTTCCTTTCGGCTGGCGGAGAATTTGGCGCCAGATGTTTCGTCCAGTCGCTCAGCGAGCAGTACAAAACCAAAGCAATCTCGAAAATTACTTTATCGACGTTCAATTTAAAACCGCTGTAACCGAACGGAAGAACAGGACACCCACAAAGCCATGCAAATCCCCTAGGGTACCCGCCAAGAAATAACAGTTGACTTACACTGTAACTCGGTTGGTGAGAGGCCGAGCTATTGTCTTATTTCGATTGGATAACCAGCTGCTATGGAAGTTTGCAAAGAGGTGAGACCAGTTCTTGCGCCGCGATTTAAACCAGATATGGGGTAAAAAATGACCTCCAAGTTAGTTGCTAATCGAGGGAGCTGCATCAGCCTATTTTTATTAGCACATCGAAAATCCAAAGCCCACCTTTTGGTTGATGGTAGCGGCAAGGTAAGGGTCAAAATTCGTTTAAGAGACTGGTGCTGCAAAGAAGCTGTTAGTAGGCTTTTTTAGCGGCAGATCACCAGTATATAGATAGATTTCAACTTTAAAGCGTGGGACCGATGCTTTCAAGTTTTCCTCTTGTAACTTGCCAAAAATCGGTTTTATCATATTTAAGCGCATTCTTTTGTTCTAGATTTACTTTATTTCTCTAAATAAGTGATTCAGAAACAAGTCGAATGTTAACAAAGAGTTGAAAGCTTCAGCTGGGTGAGTTTTGACCAAAAATCGCGATATCCTCCATGATACTGCCCCTTTCACAAGAAAGACAAATCTCTTATCACCAGGCTCGAACTGAAAGTGCCGTGTTATTTATATTTCTCTTCTCCGTAATTTTTTAGGCTTGTCATGGAATTGAAGATGAAGTTTTCCTAAGCCTTCCCTGCGTGCTTGGCGCCCATGGCGTCGTTCCCGTCATCAAACAGTACAACCATGGTATGCTTTTCGTTCCAATGGTACCACGACATACAGTAAATTGCATGGATTGAAAGCTGCATCCTTTTTTGTATATATAGAACTCAACAGATTCAAATGAGTGTCGAAAGTAACTTACGCGATTGCTTTGGTTTTGTTTTTGTTTTGCTTTGCGATCGAACTGAAAAGGTTGCGCGAACCTTTCAACTGATCAAATGCAAAACTGAAACCAACTGCGACTTTTCACTCTCGTTTTCCCACGCTTGGGGTCGGTTCGGTTTACTTGCGATGCGTTCTGATTGCCTAGTAAAACCAATTGGTGAATTATTCGACTTGTGATTGGCCCAAGGGTGTATATGCTTCAGAACGTGATTGACTGTGATTACTTTTATTTTTACGATACTCAATTAAAAACGGGTCTAATCACAAACCAATTAATCAATAGACCGATTTCGTAAATGGCGGCTAATAAATTATTCTTTTCTCTTTATGCTAATTTTCCTCACTAGCCTCGTTAGCACGTAAAAATTGAAAATAATTTTTGCTTTAAAACGAGGCCAGTGAGGAAAATTACATTACATAGCCTCATGTAAACACGAGGAAGGGTTGGGAGAATTGGAGACAGTTATGCAACCCTCGACTGCGTCTCGGGTTTGCATAACTGTCGAGAATTCTCCCAACTCCCCGAGTCTTTAGATGGGGCTAAGTAAACACGAGGAAAAGTCCTCTATTGCTTTTATAAAACATTTCTCAGAAATAATTCGACAAATTAAGGAAAATGCTTTTTGCTTTTAAATTCTTGATTGAAACAGATTTTCTTGATACACCCTCATATTTCCTACCAGCCAATCAAAACGCCTTCTGACAACTTGTAACCAATCAAAATTCGTGTGATGTGATGTCACAACCGTGTTTACATACTCTCATCTAAACGCAGCTATTGACCAATGAGAGAGCGAGTGCTATCCTAATTATTTTATAAGATCTCAGATTTAGCCAGGTCATCAAAGATATGAACAAATGGGGCATTTCCGATAAGAATAACTTGTTTTAAGTGAATCTAGCTCCCAGACTGAGATCGGCTCCCGCCAACATAAAAATCTTTGGATTTCCTGGTTTTTTGCGTTATTGCCTTAAGTCTTGAAAACGGTTGCGACTAAAATCAGGTTGGACACCTTATGACGAATACATAAAACAGAACGACGGCTCCAAAATCAGGTTGAAGAGTGTCTTACCTCACACTTCAAAAGAAAGAACTCAAATATCAGTGCGTCGAACACGAGCTAGAAGCATACTGTCTGTT
>BLFK01001121.1:55755-63255 GCA_014634185.1 Astreopora myriophthalma
TGCGTATAATTGTCCAACACAAGGCGGTATCCCCTGCTGCATTGGATGATGGTATTCAGATCTATTGAAACAAAGCCTCCATTCCAGATTTCAAAAACAGAAAACCTATATAAGTTTTTCTTGGCTACTGTAGTCACCATTGACGTGTTTTGAAGATGAATAGGTCCTTCGCTTTCAGAGTAGAAAAAACCAGCGATTTGAAAATATTGTTTGTTTAATGTTCTTCCCAATTCCTGATTCTCAAAAGTGCAATCTACGAAACTGACTTGACTCGTTCCGTAAGCGGTATAAACATGTCCAGCGTAACGACTGGCGAAATTGTTTTGGAAAGTGCATTCCTTGAAGGTTGTCTTTCCATTGCCAACGTAAACACCGCCAGTCAGTGGGCCTGAGTTATTTATGAAGTTAACGCCTTCAAATAGGACATGACTTTCGTAACTCCACAGCGGATGTGTGTCGTTAGCGGTAGGTGAATTTAAACATCCAAACTGTAAAGGGCAATCCGGGTTTGTTAAGATGGAAATAGCACCTGCACCTGTCTGATAAAAAGTATTATCTTTGCCTCTGCCGTTATGCTTCCGCCACTGCCTTTCTTGAAAACAGACACAATTTCTGAACATTGTCCGCCTTATTGTTATGTTTTTGTTTCCTTTAAAGAAGAGACCGAAGCAGCTAGACGGCCTTGAATCGAGGGTGTTATTTTCGATTCTGATCTCTACACTGGAAACATTGACTTTCTTTAAAGTTGGAATAACTATTCCTATCCCATAGCCCTCCTGTCTAATTGGATCTCCTTTTAAAAGTGTATTTACGATAGCCAGTTGAGCTGCCATCGGGTCTCTTAAGTATACACGGATATCTCGATTATTACCAATGAAGCTGCATTTGTCGATATGAACATTGGCCAGGCGTGGAGTTTCAGACTCCATTAAATTTATAGAGAGTCCATACCAGAATCCTTTTACAGTAACATTGAAAAGTATCACGATGTATTTTCCGCTTATTGTAATGCTCCGACTCCATTTGATTTTAATATTACTAATAAAAGACGTGTTCACAATTCTTGCACGGCTTCCACTTTTATGTCTCTTTAAGGTCAGAAGGCTCAGAGCCGGTGATCTGCTCGTTGATCGATTAGACACAAAAAGGCAATCTACAACTTCCACATCGACGTAACCCCCTCTCGCCCCCACGAACAAAGCCCCTCTTAATGGATGGAAGTTGCTGAGCCACTTGGAGTTCTCGGCTGTCACCTTTCCGTTTTTTAGCAGGAGATAAACAGTGCTACAGCCATAAGTGGTAGTTCCACCGCAATTAATAACACGAACATTTCTAAAATTAGCCCACAGCTCGTACGGGCTCAATAACTTGTGATGAATTGTACTATGCCCCACCATCACCGCGCATCCATATTTCCACGAAGAGCACTCAATAAAGGTAACATTTGTAAAGTTGACATTTACGCTGCCGTTTGGGCAGTTTATAAATACCGCTCCACCTTCATGGGCCTTGTTCCTTGCAAACCTAGTATTGAAGACAGCTAATGCCACTCTTCTTTTAGACTCTAAAGAGATGCAACCACCATTTGCCTGAATCACATCTACAGATTGCCCTTCTAACTGTGAACTTTGAATTTCTATCTTTATATCGTCTGATCCAACCGTTATACATCGCGACATAGTATTGTTGATACACTGTACATCTTTAAATATGGCTGACACGTTCGCTGCTCGCGATATGTACCCAGTGTTGACATGATAGTTGGATTTTGAACCAGGAAAATAAGCTCCTTGGTTATTTACTATCTGCACCTTCTCATATACTTCTCTGGTGAAGGCAGTTTCTATGTCGTTATTTAGAAGGAAACCTCGATTTGCAATGCACTTTACATTGCTGAAGAATATGTTGAGGTGTAATCTATTTGGGCTCTTAGCATTGCTTGTTAATTCGATGACTCCTGCTTTACTAAGTTCTTTGTTATAATGTCCATTTTCCAGGAAACTTGTGCGATTGACGTTAACAGCAACATGATGATCTTGCATGATTTTCGTCTTCGTAAACAAGTTAAGGCAAATGCAGCGGGAATTTTTCCAAAACAGCGAGAATCCTCGGATATCCAGTGAAAACGCTGTAACTTTGCGAATGAGAATATTTAAAGCGACAGAGCTTCCAATAAAAGAGCAATTAAGTATCGTCACGTAGCTGCAGTCATTGAAGCCTAGAGTGGTTTGCTCAAAGCTAATTCCCGATAAGTTAAATTGCAATCGTTGCTGTTTTTCAACTGAGCTTTGAAAGTGAAATCCTCCTTTACAGATAACATGGGAGACGGAATGGACACTCTTCATCGTCAAGCTTTTGTTGATGTAAATGCCCGCCGAATGGTAGTCATGTGCACCAGTGTTGTTGCAATCGTAAGGGTGCTGCTGCGTTCCGCTTCCGTTAAGAAGGATAATGCCATTATGGTTTACTCGTCGCACGGCTTGACCAATGGATTTGCAAGGTTTTCGTAAAGAGCCACAATTTCGAGAGTCGTTGCCTGACACTGAGACGTATATCTTTTCATTCTTTAGTCCAAGATTTCCTAACGAGATGATCAAATTATAGGTCGATATGATTTGTTCTCAGTCTTGACTTCAAACCCAGCTCATCACACTCTATACGAAAAGATGGCTATGAATCTTTCGGTGGTCACCCGAAAAAGTTGGAGAGGTGGTAAAACTAGAGCAAAGTCGGAACATTAACGAGCAATTATTACACTTCATGGCAAGTCTGCATAACTTCGAAGAAAGTAAAAGCGTTCAATCTGATCGACGGATTTTTCACATATTATAGCGAACGAATATTTCGCCCTCTTCCTGTTGCTTCCTGATTTACTTTTTTTTCTCAACCGTTCCAGACATTGCAGAGTGCTTTGTATATGTCGCTGGAATTACAATAATGTCGTATCAAATATTTCAATTCGGCCTGGATTTAGTAAACAAATGGTTACTTTTTGGAGGTGAGACTGTCACTACCAATATGGCTTTTGTCTGTGTTTTTCATTTTTCTTTTTTCATATGGAAATGTAATTAAACCACTTCTGATCCGTGAATCTCTGATTGCTAAAGCAATGGAGCCAGTCATCACCAATAAATTCGATGAGAATTAAATACAAATGCAAAGTCTTACTATATATTTTGCGATTACCAAGCATTTATCTTTTTCTCCCGCAAGGATCAAAAAGGGACACTCCCTGTCGATCCTTTTCTAACGCTTCTGCACTATGTGCATTTTTAAATGGGTTTCACTTTTCTTATTCTGACTGCGTGGAAATGAGTGAGAAAGCTCCAAGCTAATATTACCTTCTGAACCGCAGCATATCCCGATAATCAAGACAGTCGTCAACATGAGTCGAATATCCGCCATTTGGTATTTTGACGAGGCAGAGTAACTTTAGATCCTTGAAAAGATAGCTTAATCCTTGTGACACAACTGAAATTAAAAGGTAAAACGTACATTTCAAGAAGCTTTGGTAGGATCCCTCCAAACTGAAACAAAGGGCTTCCGCTAGGAAAGAAACTTTTTCGCTGCCTATGGCCATGAAACGAAGGGCGCCTTTTTTTTGCGGATAAAGTAAAACAATTTGAAGGAACTGATACACAATAGTACCCCATATTTTTTTACAAATTTGAACATACCATTTTCAGAATATCTCATTCAGAGCGCAATGTAGAGTTAGCCTGTAAACCATGCGGAGTGGTCGGTTACTTCTGTCAAAAAATGGCACTCCAAGAAGTCGATGTACAAAGACTTGAGCTACTAGTAAAGTAACAATTAAATGCGAATACCAGGTCGCTTTTTTTGATGCCCATCGATTAACTAATGAGTCCACAGAATGTTCCATGTGCAAAATCTTGCGGTTGTGAGAAGAATTATTGTTTCGTATGAAAATGCGTCCGTAATTTGGCAAAAGATCAATTTGGATCGATGGACTCAGGCCAAACAATGGTTCATATTCCTTCCTACAGCTGGGGTAAATATGAGCAAGCCAAATTTGGTATTTTCGTTATTCTAACAATATTTCATTTTCTTGGTTCAAGCATATTCACTCTTTGACCGACAGAAACCATAAATATCCATCTCAGGTGTTTGACAACTGAGCCAAGTTTCTTGCAAACTGTACTATCACAGCGTTTTAATTAAAATGCGAAATTCGCTCCATAGTAGTCAATGGGCATGCTGCAATTTTTCATCCATTGATATACTTTTCCCCAACTTTAGTAAAGTTCTATTGCCTGCACGAATAAAGTACGATCGATCTTAATTACCCATGGTAAAAATTTTAAATACCCCTCGTTTGAATCTATAGAGTGAAAATGACTCCCCGTGACGGAGTTACTGTAGTATAATTTCTTCCCTGAACCTAAAATTTTCAAATCTCAACATAGACTTAAGACTAACTCCACTATGAAGAGGATTTCAGTTTGAGTTGATACTCAAACCCTAGGAAAACAGGTAGTAGTTTTAACCCTTTCGTGGCAGAACATTTATCTTGTTTCTCGCTGTTCCCACGGCAGTTTGCTTTTCTTTCGTTTTCATTTATATTCCGCAGTTGTTGTTTGTCACACTGCTGCAGGTAAATCATTCAGATTGACTTGATTTTCTTGGTTTCCCCGGTATTTTCGTTTTCGTCGGCTTTGGAGATTTTTCCCACTTAGAACAGCCCAACATTAAAAGAGTGTCACTAAGCTGTGATGACAGCAAATCTAACGGGGCCTTTCTTGTGGGTATTTGTTAAAAGACTCAAACGTTGTAAGACGTGATTCAACCGTGTTAAGCGACGTCAATAAAGAGCGAAGTATTGAGTCCTTGAGGTAAATCGTCCACCCTAACGTTTATCGAGAGCTGGCTACCTGTCTTGTCGACCAGGCTGCACAAGCTCAAACGCCCGAAACGCCACCACGTTTGTATCTGTTAATTGTGGTCACTTTACCCGGTGTTAAGTAATGGTAATATAATTGAGTAGAATCCAGTTCGGTCTGTAATCAGACGAATAATAACAAATCCGTATGTGATTGTTCAATTAAGGGGAGCCTCAGTTTGAGTTACAGTGTTCATTTGATGATTGAAGCCTAGGTTGTGATAAGTTGAGTTGAAGATAGCAGAGGGACCCTTTTTAAAGTACAACTTTGAATGTGACAGGCTTATTGGACCGTCGGGGAAGTAGCAAATTATTTGATAACACTTGAAGTAAATTACCCGAAAATAATCGAGGAAATTGCAGTTGTTATGATAAACTCAGGTTTTGGTATGAAGGCTGATCACAGAGACTAGCTTTTAATGTATCATGTTCTTTCACGAAGGCCGTGATTTATTCACTTTGTGAGTTACGTATTTTGTAGTCTTAAATGAAAGTGCAGAAGCCAAACAAATCATTCTACGTCACATCTCGCTGTAGCCGATTAAGCGCGCGGGCGAAGTTTGCTTTCGTCACAAAGAAGGTCTAGCGTTGCCAGCTACTGGAGTTCTTTCGCTGAGAGGTTAATCGTACGAACTCTAGCTGCTGTGATATTTCTAATACGGTAAAGAGCTGGCAGGGAAATGACTGATCGACAAAAGAAACAGCAGCAGCGTAAAAAATATCTTGATCTGTGGTTTGAAAGTGCTCAAGAGGCTGATGTTAAAACTCTGCGCAAGCTCCTAGAAAACAAGCAAATTTCCCACGTTGACAGTAAGGACCTGAACCATTGCACAGCATTACATTTAGCAGCACAGCGGGGTAAAGAATCCAGTGTTGCAACGCTACTGGATCTCGGAGCCGATCCAAACAGGTAATTTGTGTAACACAGCCGTATTTTATTCAAGTAAGTGTCGTAAAGCTAAACCAAAGACTTGAAAGTAATTCCAGAGCCAACAGCGTTCCAAAAGTTGCATCATTCAGCCAATCACAAATCGAGGTAATTCACGACTTGGCTTTGGTAGCCAATCAGAACCCAAAAGAAGAAAAGGTCACGGGGCCGCGGGCGCCGCGCCGATCGCGGGAAAACGAGAGTGACTATGCCGCAATTGGTTTTAATTTTGCACCTAACGGCATAGTTGAAAAGCTCGTGCTAGTTATTTTCCATCCAATCATAGAGAAAAATAAGACAAGAGCAATCGTATTATTATTTTCGAAACTCGATTGGAAACAACTCTGGACTATCTGTTCTGCCAGTTGACAGTTAATTTGTTTGTTACCCCAAATAAGGCAAGAACGAGTGCCTGTTTCGTCATTTGATGAATCTAAGGGGCCACATTTCGCACATTTAGCACGCTGCAATTGTGGAATGAGCTATCACAAGTTGAGGTGGGGGGCAAAAGTGTGTGTTTTTTTGGCTTCATTTCTCGCAATGGAAGGCACACTCGGTTCATACTTGAACTGTAATGAAGTTGACTTGGCCAAAACTGAACCAGGAGCCCTTCAATTATATACAGACCCTGCAACTATTTTGTTTCTTTGTTTGTTTGTTTTTGTTGTTGTTGTTGTTGTTTGTTCTGCCTACCCAAAGAATGTAGGTAAGATTTCTTTCTTTCAGTCTGTCATCCCATGGAACACCAGCTCACGTGGCTTTAGAAAATGACCATTTGACTTGTCTGGCTCTGCTCCTTCGAGGCGGTGCTGACCTTGAAGCAAAGAATCTAGCCTGAGATCATGCCCTCTCCCTATTATCCCTAAAAAAAACGCCTGATCGCAGGTTATGTATGAGCAGCAAATGGGGTCGAAGTAGGGCTTAAAAATTTCTCAAGCAGACTGGTAAGCAAGTTAAATTCAGGGTCGTAACGAGGTATGTTTTTTCATCCCTGATCCCATAATTTTACCCAAATTTTTGATCCCTGGTTCCAAAAGTGATGAGAATTTTGATCCCTGATCCCGCAAAATTTTGTTGATCCAGAACGCCTGATCCTTGATCCAATGAAAAACACCGCTGATCCCGATCCCGGGGTTGTGATCCCAGATCCCGGGGCTGTGATCCCGGATCCCACCCTTTTTTTGGCCTTCGATCCCTGATCCCATATACCTCGTTACGACCCTGTAAATTGTTAACACAACATTACTGATTCAATTAATCTTTTGTCTGGAAGGAAAGAGTTAGTTTTCTTTTCCCGAAGTCCTGATGTTTCCAGAGACGAAGTCGACTGCAGGGAAAACAAAACTAGCCGGTTTCTCTGTTATATATTTAAGCTTTCCCTATTAATTAAGCAATAGCAGCAAAACAAGCAAACAAGTCCCAAAGACGGCACCGTGAAAACATAGCTTATTCACAAACCTGCTGAGTGACTGCGTCGTTCAGCAGGCTTGTAAATTTTAATTCGGAGATACTAACAATATTTGGTACCCTACAATCCAACATAAAATATAGTTATGTGTGTACGTATATATCTGTGAATATTTTACGAATGAAAGTACAAGAAAAAGCAGAATACGCTTTTATAACCTCAATAAAGACCATAAAATCATTTGAAATTGTAAAAATTCCGCCC
>BLFK01001121.1:65755-68857 GCA_014634185.1 Astreopora myriophthalma
ATGACCAGTGGCCATATTGATTTACTGAAACAAAAGGAAACATTTGCATAAAAATGAGGTTTAATTTCCCGAAGATAGTTTACGTACACCAATATGGCCACCATGACGTTATGTGAAAATGATCTATATTATCAGGGAACCTTTACTTCCACTGATTTCCGGCATAGGCTCCTGTTTACGGTTAGATTGCTGTCACTCCAAATGGCCTTTCTCTTGCGTAATGACCACCTTAACATTAACTATTAATAATAATTATTAAGAAGACGCGGTTAAATACTCTGTATTTTTTTTTATGACAATGCAGCTCCATGTGGTTTCTTCTTGTTCTTTTTCTAGTTTTTGTTCTGTTTTTTTTTTCTTAATTTGTAATTCATACTAGTAGTTGTTGTTGTTGGTTTTTCTTTCGCTTTTATAGTTGCTTGTAAAATTAGTAGTAACAAAACAAATAAAATATAAAACAACAGCAACAACAACAGTAAAAAACGGGTAATAAAAGAGGGTTACCGTTGTAGGTAGCACGTCAGTTTCATAATCCGCGTCAGATATCTGAAGGTCGAGAGTTCGATTCTCACACGGGGCACTTTTACTTTAGTTCAGTAAAAAAAAAACGTAATAACCAATCTTGAAATGACAGTTGGAAAACAGTGTTACCGCAGGTGCCTGGTTAGCGCAATGGGTAGCACGTCAGTCTCACGAGCTGTGATTAGCCAATTTAGCAGGCTGTATTCTACAGCACGGACAGCTAAATTTCAGAGTGTGTTTTCCTGTTCGATTCGTTACCAAGGGATATAATAAATATCTTACTAACTTCGTTTTCTCGGCCTGTACTGTAAGTTACGCCCTTTGTTTTTTTCACGGCCTCGCACTCTTGCCGTAAATTGAACTGAAAAAAAACACGGGCCGTAACTTGAAGTAGGGCTCTCGAACTCTGTTAGTAAGAGGTAATAGGCTTTAATGGGGCTTAAGCTGCTTTAGGCGTAACCCTAGCCCTGCTTCGAACAATTCGGCCTGAGGGTCGTGACTTCCTAAAACGTCCTAAGACGGGGCACTTTTATTTTCGTTCAACAATCTACACTAAAAGAACATGTAGAAAGAAATCTTGTACGTGCCCAGGAGCCCAGCAGCCCATGAGAACGAGCGTCGATCTTCAGAACTGGGTTTGTACGCCAACACAGGAGGAGTACGCGGAGCTATTTATTTTCGGAACGACATTTCGATTGACAGTTCATTATTTAAGGCATATGATTTTCGCACAGAGGAGAGCACTGCAACCATAGCAACCAGTTTTCGTTTGTTTTATGAGGTCATGCTTTTAAAATCATTTCCTTACTGTTGCTTACTGTTGGTTTGTTTTTACAGCAATCATTCCACAACTGGTAAAGTACAGTTTAAACACAGTTCTGATTATTGTATCTAATCCAGGTAGAAGCTTAGAATGTAGATACTGTTGTGGGCGCTTTAGTTATGGAGTTTGTGTTAGGGTTGGTGATTCTCTTTTAACCACCAGCAAAAACTGAGCTTGGGTTACGAGTGCCGTTGACTAAGCAATGCAAATCAAAGACTGAGGATGTGAGGATGTACTTAAAAGAAACGATGAAGTACTTAAGACCCGCTTAAGGCTCGCTTGTTCAAAGCCTTTGCTTGAAAGCTGTTACTTACGACTCCGACTACGACTCCGACTCCGACTCCGTCGCTAGTGAAAACCAGCCTTATTTACCGGTAAGTGTCCTGGTCGCTCAACTACCACTCCATATCGACAATTTTTTTAAGTGCGCGGCCGTTCCGTAATAAATGCCAATACATCTTTTTCTTACTCACACCTCATTTCCGTTTCTACTTAGACTGGGAATTCGTCGAATCCATCGTGGCTTTTATATGGTAAACATTGGAGCAGAGTTATAAAAAGGTATACTGGCTTGGTCATGTCTCAAGGATGGATGACGATCGTCCCGCGAAGGCCCTCATGTACGGCGAGCTCGATAAAGGCACTCGTCCTGTTGGTCGACCGAAATTGCGTTACAAGGACACCTGTAAAAATGTTCTTAAGTCTGGAAGAATCTTAGATCGATGGCAAGATTTGGTTGTCGACCGACCACTCTGGAGAAGAACCATTGGAAATGTTTGTGGAATTGTGAATGCAAATCGAATTGCAACTTACCAGCGACAAAAGAAGCACCGAGCTCGAAAGAAAGCTATAAGTGGAAATTGATTAAATAGGATTTATTTTATTATGTATTTTCTAGTGTTTTACCCGTATCGGGTTTAGGCGTATATATATATATACGGAGTTGCAAGCTTTAGAGCGAGTGCCAATTTGCTAAAAGTGACACAATGAACAAATCGAATGAAAGGAACATTTCAATCTCCCGTGAAACTTTTTAAAAGTTGTCCTACAAGCTAAGATAACAACGCCCAAGGATACACTCCCACAGTGTCTTGTTTCTCATCTCTTTCAGTGGACATTTAGACGTACGCGGCATGGAAAATCAGCGGACTTCCCCATGAGCGTGTATTCCGAGGCGGAAGAAATCTTTCATTTTCTGATAAGTGAAAAAATGAATATCGCACCAAACAATGTCGATGGTTGGATCACTGGAGAACATGGCGGCGCCAGTGGTACGGTACTTTTTCTTTCGTTCATGTTCATCAGGAGCTCATAACCGGGAGCGTACAACACTCATACTAGGGCTGAATTGGATATATGGGTATCCCTTCGGAAGAGACGTCGATGAACTACTTCTTGAACAAATACTGAGTTTATTAAGTTTGTTTTACGTTGTCAAAAATTCTGGTTGCCTTCTCTTCGCCTTTGAGGCGACGCACGTATCTATTTATCCTTTGTGGAGGTATGTGTGATACGCAAAACACGTATCCTTTAATACGTGTCTATCATTTTTTATACTAGAAATACGTGACTCGCAAAACCTCGCGAGGCTAGGGCTGTCGCGGATTATTTTTTGTTCGTTGTGTGACATTTAGATTAGCGTTAGATATTTTGAACATTTTTCTTAGCACGTGGACAGATCACGCGGTTGACACTTGATCACGTGAACATTGAACATGCTGTTGTTTTGTTGAAGGAGAATATGTGGTTTTTTTGTA
>BLFK01001121.1:70188-92688 GCA_014634185.1 Astreopora myriophthalma
AGAAGATATAACGAGGAGACAAAATTCTCTGTTACTCCGAGTTTCGTGCTCACGCAAAATACTGTCTGATGAGTGCGTGAGCACGAAACTCGGAGTAACAGAGAATTTTGTCTCCTCGTTATATCTTCTTATATATATATATATATATATATTTTCCGCTCGAATTCGCACGGCTTAGCTCCCGAGCGCGGGCCTTCGGCCCGACAAATTTATTAACCTCGCTTCGCGAGGAAAAATATGTGCGTTATGCAAAACAAGGGCTATGTCACGATATTTTCACAGACCGAGCTATTTTCAGGCAAGTTTTTTCGTGCGAAGAGTTCGGTTCCAGCCAGCACGCGTCCAAACAATTAATTATGCGAAGCTTATGATTGGCTTGCAAGGCTCCTGTGGGAGACCAAAGCTTCTGTGCGAGACTGAATTCGCGGAAAAATCAATCTAAGGATAGCTCGGTCTGTGAAAACGGCGTGACCCAAATATATTGAAGTTGTATGGGCCGGGTTAAGGCCTCCTGTGTCCATCTAACAGACCGTTTCCTAGTTCACATCAGCCTCTTTTCCAAAGAGTCTGAATTCGAGGTCTTTATCATTAAAATCAGTTTTTATTCGTATGCAAAGTAAAACTAATTACCATCGCTAAAGTTTCGCGCTTGGACTCGCTTTGAAAAAGAGGCTGGCGTGAATTCAGAAATGGTGTATTTTGCTTATCGACCTGCACACTGTACCTGTCCATGCACTGGAATGACAGCTATTTTGAACACCACAAGATGAGAGAAATCGTTTTTCTGAACACCTGTCGAAGAGACTTAAACCTTCAATGAAAGTTCGAGAATTTTACATCTTTACATGTGTCAAGGCGTGCGCAGTTTGTTTGAATTTAAATTAGTCGCATGAGCTTTTTTACACTTAGCGCATTTTCGCGTAAGCTAAAGTTGGTTGCTTTGGATTTTACCTCATTGGTTTTTCCTTGTCATTCAAAGTTGAAGATACCGTGCGACATTATATTGGATTCTGCCATAGTTACGTCTACCTGGTTGGATTAATTTCCACATATCTTTCCGTCCTTACGACAAGACCTTCCGTCTCTCTTTATCATTTTAACAACAATCCAGGCTCATGTAGGGTTCGTGTAGGGTAACCCGAAAAGTCTTGCATTCCGGATTCCAGGCACTCGCTTGCGAATTTCTACCTCAGTGGATTTCCGATTTCCAAAGTGGCTGGATTCCATTCGTTGGCGGGATTCCGGATTCCAAGAGCAAGATTCCAGAATCCAAAGCCCAGGATTCCGGATTCCACGAGCAATCATGTCCTGGATTCCGGAATCCGGACTACCACACTACTGCTCGCTTTTAATTCTTGAACGGGCCCCGGTTCTTTTAGTTTCCTCCACTGATTTCTCCACGTCCATCTTGTTGTCTTGGAGCGGATGACACGAGAAAAATGCCTCGAAACGGCATCTGTGACCTTTTATGAAGAAAGGTTTTTGTAACGAAAAGCTCAGATTTTGTTTTATATCTCCCATTTATATAAATCCTTCAATTTGAGGGCGTCACGAATTTCTTTTGTCGGCGGATGTCTTGTCCTCCTCGTCATCATCCTCGTCATCATCATCGTCATCATAGTTGCATCTATCCTCGGATTTTGTTATATCCGATCATTTTCCACCCAACCGTGATATTCTACACACACAAAGGCCAGACCACAACACCAGGATCTACGTCCCCTACTCTTTGCGAACAGTGCGTGGGTTCTTAAACGTCCCACAAAGTTATTCACTAACAAGCGTGGTCAGACAGGATCAACGATTTACCGTCCTTATCCGAGAAGACTAGAAGGTCTAACCATTTGCCGTTGGCTAAGCAAAGGCACCACGTTCTCCTCACTTATTTTAAGACCCTTACTGAAGGTCCGGCCTGGATTTGTCAAATTGAACCCAGACCTCCCGCACCCGCCAAAGTCCAATGCGCTTCCAACTGAGCCCACTGGTCAGCAGTTAACCTCAAGCGTATGTTTTTTTATTTTCCATCCTCTTCTAATTAAAATTAAAATTCAATTTAAAACCGCTGTAACCGAACGGAAGAACAGGACGCCCCCAAAGCCAAGCAAATTCCCTAGGGTACCCACCAAGAAATAATAGTTGACTTACACTGTAACTCGGTTGGTGAGAGGACGAGCTATTGTCTTATTTCGATCGGATAACCAGCTGCTATGGAAGTTTGCGAAGAGGTGAGACCAGTTCTTGCGCCGCGATTTAAACCAGATATGGGGTAAAAAATGACCTCCAAGTTAGTTGCTAATCGAGGGGGCAGCATCAGGCTATTTTTATTAGCACATCGAAAATCCAAAGCCCACCTTTTGGTTGATGGTAGCGGCAAGGTAAGGGTCAAAATTCGTTTAAAAGACTGGTGCTGCAAAGCTAATAAGCTGTTAGTAGATGTTTTCAGAGGCAGATGACCAAGATATAGATAGGTTTCAACTTTAAAGCGTGGGCCGATGCTTTCAAGTTTTCCTCTTGTAACTTGCCAAAAATCAGTTTTAACATACTGAAGCGCATTCTTTCGTTCTAGATTTACTTTATTTCTCTAAATTAGTGATTTAGAAACAAGTCGAATGTTAACAAAGAGTTGAAAGCTTCAGCTGGGTGAATTTTGACCAAAAATCGCGATATCCTCCACGATACTGCCCCTTTCACAAGAAAGACAAATCTCTTATCACCAGGCTCGAACTGAAAGTGCCGTGTTATTTATATTTCTCTTCTCCGTAATCTTTTAGGTTGTCGTGGAATGGAAGATGAAGTTTTCCTGAGCCTTCCCTGCGTGCTTGGCGCGCATGGCGTCGTTCCCGTCATTAAACAGTAATGATAATGATAATGATATAGCATTTATATAGCGCATTTTCTTTTAATATATTCAAATGCGCTTTACAACATGTACAACCATGGTACTAAGTTTGGTTTTCGTTTCAGTGGTACCACGACATACAGTGAATTGTATGGATTGAAAGCTGCATCCTTTTTATATATATATAGAACAGATTCAAATGAGTGTCGAAAGTAATTTTTTTTGCTTTGCTTTGCTTTGCGATCGGACTGAAAAGGTTGCGCGAACTTTTGAACTAATCAGATGCAAAACTGAAACCAACTGTGACTTTTTCATTCTCGTTTTCCCAAGCTTGGCGTCGGTTCGGTTTACCTGCGATGCGTCCTGATTGACTCTGTGATTACTTTTAGTTTTACGATACTCAATTGAAAACCGGTCTAATCACTGACCATTTAAGCAATAGAGGACTTTTTTTCCGAGTTTACATAGCCTCATGTAAACCCGAGGAGGGGTCGGGAGAATTTGAGACACTTATGCAAACCCTCGACTGCGTCTCGGGTTTGCATAACCGTCGACGAGAATTCTCCCAACTCGCCGAGTGTTTAGATGGGGATATGTAAACACGGGAAAAAGTCCTCTATTGCTTTTATAAAGTATTTCTCAGAAATAATTCGACAAATTAAGGAAAATGCTTTTTTTCTTTTTTAATTCTTGATTGGAACAGATTTTCTTGATACACCCTCATATTTCCTACCAGCCACTCAAAACGCCGTCTGACAACACGTAACCAATCAAAATTCGTCTGATGTCACAACCGTGTTTACATACTCTCATCTAAACACAGCTATTGACCAATGAGAGACCGCGTGCTATCCTAATTATTATTTAGCCAGGTCATCAAAGATATGGACAAATGAGGCATTTCCAATTAGAATAACTTGTCTTATGTGAATCTGGCTTCCAGACTGGGATCGGTTCCCGCCAACATAAAAATCTTTGGATTTTCTGTTTTGTTTTTTTTTGTTGTTGTTTTTTTTTGTTTTTTTGTTTTTTGTTTTTTGTTTTTTGTTTTTTGTTTTTTGTTTTTTGTTTTTGTTTTTTGTTTTTGTTTTTTTTTTGTTTGTGTGTTATTGCATTAAATCTTGAAAACGGTTTTGACTAAGATCAGGTTGGACACCTTATGACGAATACATAAAACAGAACGATGACTCCAAAATCAGGTTAAAGTGATGTGTCTTACCTCACACTTCAAAAGAAAGACTGACAAAAAGCTCAAATATCAGTGCGTCGGACACGAGCTAGAAGCATACTGTCTGTTAACTATATCGCTCGTCTGGCGAGGTGACTGAAAGAATCGGAAATTTGTGAGGTAGACAGATCAGTCATCGTTCTCTTTCATGTATTCATCATAAAGTCCAGCCTGATTTTAGTCACAACCCTTTGGAAAACATTATTGAGAGGTCTGGATGCGAAAGTACGTCATCACACCCTTTACTAATTGCATTGACTGAGGATCTCACCAACTTTAGTTCTTGCCACTCGCAAATTCTACTAGGAGTTTTCTCAGTACGCCGGAATAACAACTACATTACTTTCCATAGACAGCCAGTCGTATATTAATGGGTGTACGTAGTACTGGTGGGAGTAACCTTGTGATGGACTCTCATCCCATTGATTGGGAGGAGCTAGAGAAACCGTGTAAAGGCTCTGGTTGGTTGGGCTACTTAGGTCTTGAGCGACTTTCTGTAGTTTTTTGCTGTTGTCTTTGTTGTTGTTGTTGTTGTTTTTGTTGTTACTGTTTGTTTGTTTGTTTCTTTTTTTTTTTAGTTCTTTTCCGGGGTGCTTAACGCCTCATCATTTAACGTTGTTCACACTTCTTTATGAGGCCCTTGGTTAAAACAGGCGCAACATTTTTTTCCCTATTTATCTTTAATTTAGATCTCTCGCCTTATGCGCAAGACAGAAGTACAACCGGAGGAAAGCCAAAACCAGACGCAATCACAAGGACCAACTTCTTTTATGGAGAACTCTTAGCTTTCACTAAGGGACAACTCTCAGGTTCTCTGAGTTTGAATCTCAGAAAACATCACGACTTAATAGAGAGTCAGATTTCGAAACTTCGACACCCCTATAACGAAACGTGCTGATTCTACACCTATTCCAACTTGGTCAATGTCGTGGCACGGACAGAGGAAATTGAACGACTGCAACAAATTACTCCCAACCGGCTTGCAAAAACTTATCACCGACGTTTTGTTTACGACTACAATGACGTAATGCCTCAGCTGAGAACAACAAATATAACACCAACAGGATCGTTTTTTTTCCTAGGCAACCTGAAAACAATAGATCATTTTCACATGACGTCACGGCGGCCGCATTGGTGTACCTAAACGACCTTCGGGGAATTGAACTTCATTTTTAATTATGCAAATACTTCCTTTTATTTCAGTAAGTCAGTATGACCCCTGGTCACGTGAGTGAAAACGATCTATTGAATATTTGATTCATTGCCTGGACGAAGCATGCAAGCATATATATTTATGTATTTTATAACCTGCTAATTGTAAATGTATCTATAATAATATATCGTTAACCTTAGTATTTTAAATAATATGCACTAATTGACTGAGTGAGAGGGCCGGACGGGAATCTTCATAATATTCATGAGCACTGAGAGGATGAACGTGGTACAAGAAAAACTACAATTTTGATCAGAAAATTTATCTCACATGTTGTTTGTATTTTCCTTTGTGGTTGTTAATAAACAGAGATCTTTAAACGAGTCTAAATCCTTCAAAATCGTATCGTACGGAGCTGTACATGTTCCTAAACGGGAGGTACAGCTTTTTTAGTCCCCGCTCGCTCTAATGCGTACGGCCCTTATACGGGGATTTTTTTCATTAGTTATACAATGAAAGCGCGTACAGGGCCGTACAGGCCATATGATAATATGTTTGCCATTGTTGTATTTTATGTTAAGCATTTATTCTGTTGTATGGTCTTGTACCTGGAAACAACATTCTGTTCTTCTTCTTCTTCCTTCGGTCGACATCAAAGACACCGTCCCAGTTTTTCACATTCTTAATCATCTACTCAATCAGTCCTGTTCTTCGGAATTGTCATCAAAAAGTGGTCTTTGGAGTTCATTTGAAATTCCAAATGATGAGTAACACCTTACACAATGAAAGATGATGAGTTTTGCCAGTATCGTCGCCAGTCTGGCCAGCTGAGAGAAAATAGCGATAATGATAAAAATGGACAGCAGAGACGGTAGAAACGACAGTGCAAAAACTTCAATCCACTGAAGGGTTTGCATGTAATTCTTTCCTTGGCCGTCAATCCTTATACCAAAGGAGATCAAAGTTGCTCTTGTGAGATTGATGACTGCCACCATAACCAATGTCAGGAGAGAAACGGTCTCCGCTTTGTTGGCAATGGAATTACGATACGGGTGCTTAAATTGGTGATGAAGAAGGATAATAACGCAAGCACCGGTCATGCAGAGCATTCGAAACATCGAAGTCGCTATGAACGCATGGCAGGAAAGTAACATCAACCGGCGACCAATCAAAACGCTTTCCCAGTAGATTGTCCCACCGTCTCCATCATTTGGTTGGCGGAACGGGGCTTCAAGCACCTCTAGAATATCTTTATTGCCTGCCCTGTTCTCGAGAGTGCCTTCCTTTCTCGTGAGGATCTTCTTTAATAGCCAGTAAATAAGAAATGGCAGTGGAAGTATACTAGCTCCGAGAAACTCGCTTGCAGAAATCGAGGCTTTATAAAGCTTGGACGAGCCACAATAGAGGACGATTATGAAAGGGACGACAAATACTACGACGTAACCAAGTAAAATATATTGCCACCACTGCCAACAGAGAACCTCTCCGTTTAAAAAAAGGCGCTTCTCCGAACCAATATCCAGACAGTGCATGAGTTTAAGAGAGGTCTCCGCCAGCCTTTCGTATCCTAGTAACAGTATTTCGAGGACCACAGCCATATAATGAAAACGGGAGGGTCTTTCCTTTCGTCTTATTGCGTTAAACGCACAGTGCAAGCAAAACAGAATCGGAACTACGGCCATGGCGACCAGAACTGTCGCAGAGAGAAGAAGTTCCCTAGTTACTGCTGAAATCCCTGGAAAAGGACAACCTATTCCGTAGTTGAGGGATTGGATTTCAAAGTTGAATGCAGCAACTACAGTGTTCAGACAGGGCACTTTATGAAGTAATGTTTGCGTTGAGCCAATGATCATCAACTCGGCTGCTTGGTAGAAATAAAATGTAATCTTTAAATAACCATTCTCTGAATCTTCATCGTGATGGGCTTCACCCAGGTCAGGTCCCATCTGTTCCTCTTCTTTTTTCTTAAACCAGAATATCTGCTTTACCAGAAAGCTTAAAATTGGTGGTTTTATCAACAAGTAAACGGCAAACCCAGTTGTTAGCAACAAGATCGTCACATTCCAAATCCAAAAGTTGTTACATTCAGATTTTTTGCGGCACTCAGTTGACAAAAGAGTTTCGGTAAACCCTGGTAAGCATTCACCACAGAGAAATCCGGTCCTTTTTCCCTGGCAGCTATTATACTCTGCTGAATCCGAGGCCGGAGGTTTGCAGTAGTCTTCTGGACAAGCAAAGAATTGCAGTGTTGGTGGATTGTCAGAAATGGGATATCCCCAGAAATTTGGCTTGGCAGCAATGTTCAAATTCTCACAGGTGGCTCCAAAGGGACATTCCAGGCATTTTATTGGACGATTAACAAGTAGGCCACGTGACTCGCCTCGGCGTAGGCTGTAGAACCCTAAGGCACATAACTTGCAAGAATATGTCAACACAGTAGTATTTACTCTGCAGGCGCTTTTGTTTTTCTTCGTATACTCGAAATGCGTGTTATTATACAGTACAAGGCGGTATCCCATGCTGCATTGGATGGTAGAATTCAGATCCATAGAAAAAAAGCCTCCATTCGAGATTTCAAAAACCGAAAACGCAAATAAGTTTTTCTTGGCTATTGTTGTCACCATTGATGTGTTTTGAAGATGAATAGGTCCTTCGCTTTCAGAGTGGAGAAAACGAACGATTTTAAAATGCCGTTCGTTTAACGTTCTTCCGTACTCCCAATTCTCGAGAGTGCAATGTGCGAAACTGACTTGACCCGTTCCGTAAGCGTTATAAACATGTCCAGCGTATCGACTGGCGAAATTATTTTGAAAAGTGCATTCTTTGAAGGTCGTGTTTCCATTGCCAATGTAAACACCTCCAGTCAGTGGGCCTGAGTTATTTATGAAGTTAACGTTTTCAAATAGCACATGGCTTTCGTAACTCCACAGCGGATGTGTGTCGTTGGCGCGGGTAAATGAGTGTAAACATCCAAACTTTAAAGGGCGATCCGGGTTTGTTAAGATGGAAATAGCACCTGCACCTCTCGGATAAAAAGTAGGACCTTCGTGTCTGCCGTTGTACTGCCACCACTGGTTTTCTTGAAGACAGACACAATTTCTGAAAGTTGTCCTCCTTATTGTTATGTTTTTGGTTCCATTAAAGAAGAGACTGAAGCAGCTAGAAGGCCTTGAATCGAAGGTGTTATTTTCGATTCTGATGTCTACACTGGAAACATTGACTTTATTTAAAGTTGGATTAACAATCCGTATTCCATAGCCCTCTTGTCTCATTGGATCTCCCCTTAAAAGTGTATTTAGGATAGCCAGTTGAGCTGCCATCGGATCCCTTAAGTAAATATAGATATCTCGGTTATTACCAATGAAGGTACATTTGTCGATAGAAACATTGGCCAGGCGTGGGGTTTCAGACTCCCTTAAAATTATAGACAGTCCAGACGAGAATCCTTTTACAGTAACATTGAAAAGCATCACAATGTATTTTGCGCTTATTTCCATGCTGTGACTGTAGTTGCTTTTCATATTACTAATAAAAGACGTGTTCACAATTCTCGCACGGCTTCCATTTTTATGTTTTTTCAAGGTCGGAAGGCTCAGAGCGGGAACTGATCTGCTCGTTGATCGATTAAACAAAAAAAGGCAATCTACAACTTCCACATCGACATAACCCCCTCTCGCCCGCACGAACAAAGCCCTTCCTAATAGATGGAAGTTGCTAAACCACATGGAGTTCTCGGCTGTCACCTTTCCGTTTTTTAGGAGGAGATAAACAGTACTACAGCCATTACTGGTCTTAGTTCCACGGCAATTAATAACACGAACATTTCTAAAATTAGCCCACAGCTCGTACGGGCTCAATAACTTGTGATGAATTGTAATGTGCCCCACCATCACTGCGCATCCATATTTCCACGAAGAGCACTCGATAAAGCTAACATTTGTAAAGTTGACATTTATACTACCGTTTGGGCAGTTTATAAACACCGCTCCACCTTCACGGGCCTTGCTCCTTGCAAACGTAGTATTGAAGACAGCTAATGCCACTCTCCCTCTAGACTCTAAAGAGATGCAACCACCATTTGCCTGAATCACATCTACAGATTGCCCTGCTAACTGTGAACTTTGAATTTCTATCTTTATATCGTTTGATACAACTGTTATACATCGCGACCTAGTATTGTTGATGCACTGTACATCTTTAAATATGGCTGACACTTTCGCTGCTCGCGATCTGTACCCAGTGTTGACATGATAGTTGGATTTTGAACCAGGAAAATAAGCTCCTTGGTTATTTACTATCTGCACATTCTCATATAGTTCTCTGGTGAAGGCAGTTTCTATGTCGTTATTTAGAAGGAAACCTTGATTTGCAATGCACTTTACATTGCTGAAGAATATGTCGAGGTGTAATCTATTTGGGCTCTTAACATTACTTGTTAATTCGATGACTCCTGCTTTACTAAGTGCTTTGTTGTAATGTCCATTTTCCAGGAAACTTGTTCGATTGACATTAACAGCAACATGATGATCTTGCATGATTTTCGTCTTTTTTCTAAACAAGTTAAGGCAAATGCAGCGAGAGTTTTTCCAAAAGAGCGAGAATCCTCGGATATCCAGTGAAAACGCTGTAACTTTGCGAATGAGAATATTTAAAGCGACAGAGCTTCCGATAAAAGAGCAATTAAGTATCGTCACATAGCTGCAGTCATTGAAGCCTAGAGTGGTTTGCTCAAAGCTAATTCCCGATAAATTAAATTGTAATCGTTGCTGTTTTTGAAGTGAGTTTTGAAAGTGAAATCCTCCTTTACAGATAACATGGGAGACGGAATGGACACTCTTCATTGTCAAGCTTTTGTTGATGTAAATGCCCGCCGAATGGTACTCATGTGCATCAGTGTCGTTGCAATCGTAAGGGTGCTGCTGCGTTCCGCTTCCGTTTAGAAGGATAATGCCATTTTGGTTTACTCGTCGCACGGCTTGACCAATGGATTTGCAAGGTTTTCGTATAGAGCCACAATTTGGAGAGTCATTGCCTGACACTGAGACGTATATCTTTTCATTCTTTAGTCCAAGGTTTCCTAACGAGATGATCAAATTATAGGTCGATATGATTTATTCTCATTCTTGACTTCAAACCTAGCTCATCACACATTATGCAAAAGAATGGTTATGAATCTTTCGATGGGTCACCCGAAAAAGTTGGAGAGGTCTTAAAATTTAGCAAAGTTGTAACATTAACGAGCAATTAATCTGATCGAGGCATTTTTCACATATTATAGCGAAGGAATATTTCTCCCTCTTCCTGTTGCTTCTTGATTTACTTATTTTTGTCAAATGTTCCAGACACTTCAGAGCGATTTGAATATGTCGCTGGTATTACATTAATTTCGTATCAAATATATTAATTCGGCCTGGATTTAGTGGACAAATGGTCACTCTTTGGAGATGACTGCCAGTACCAATATACTTTTGTCTGTGTTTTTCATTTTTCTTTTTTTATATGGAAATGTAATTAAACGACTTCTGATCCGTGAATCTATGACTGTTCAGGCAATTGAGCCAATCATCACCAATAAATTCGATGAGAATCAAATACAAATGCAAAGTCTTACTAAAAGAAGATCTTTGGGATTGCCAAAAATTTATTCTTTTCTCACGCAAGGATCAAAAAAGGACACTCCCCGTCGATCCTTTTCTAAAGCTTCTGAACTATGTGCATTTTTAATTGGAATTCACTTTGTTAGTTTTGACTGTGTGGAAATGACTGAGAAACCTCCAAGCTAATATTACCTTCTGAACCGCAGCATATCCCGATAATCAACACGGTCGTGAATATGAGTCGAATATCCGCCATTTGGTATTTTGACGAGTCAGAGTCACTTTACATCCTTGACATGAAAGCTTAATCCTTGTGACACAACTGAAATTAAAAAGTAAAACGTACATTTCACGAAGCTTCGGTAGGATCCCTCGAAACTGAAACCAGGGGCTTGCGCTAGGAACGAAACTTTTTCGCTGCCTATGGCCATAAAAGGAAGGTCGCTTTTCTTTTTGCGGACAAAGGGAAAAAATTGAACGAACTGTCACACAATAGTACCCCGTATTTTTTAAAAAATTTGTACATACTATTTTTAGAATATCTCATTCACAGAGCAATGTAAACTTAGCCAGTAAACCATGCGGAGTAGTCGGTTAGTTCTGTCAAAAAATGACGCTCCAAGAAGTGGATGTACAAAGGCTTGAGCTACTAGTAAAGTGATACCAGGTCGCTTTCATTTGATGCCCATTGATTAACCAATGAGTCCACAGAATGCTCCATGCATGTGAAAAATATTGCAGTTGTGAGAAGATTTATTGTTTCGTACGAAAATGCGTCCGTAATTTGGCAAAAGATCAATTTGGATCGATGGACTGACGTCAAACAATGGTTCATATTCCTTCCTACAGCTGGGGTAAATATGAGCAAGCCAAATTTGGTATTTTCGTTATTCTAACAATATTTCATTTTCTTGGTTCAAGCATATTAACTCTTTGACCCACAGAAGCCATAAATATCCGTCTCAGGTGTTTGACAACTGAGCCAAGTTTCTTGCAACTGTACGGTCATATCGTTTTAATTAAAATGCGAAATTCGCTTCATAGTAGTCAACGGGCACACTGAAATTTTTCATCCATTGATATACTTTTCCCCAACTTTAGTAAACTTACATTGGCTGCACGAATGAAGTACGATCTTAATTACCCATGGTAAAAATTTTAAATACCCCTCGTTTGAATTTATATAGTGAAAATGACTCCCCGTGACGGAGTTACTGTAGTATAATTTCTTCCCTGAACCTAAAATCTCGACATAGAGTTAAGACTAACTCCACTATGAAGAGGGTTTCAGTTTGAGTTGATACTCAAACCCTGGGAAAACAGGTAGTAGTTTTAACCCTTTCGTGGCAGAACATTTCTTTTTGTTTCTCGCTGTTCTTACGGCAGTTTGCTTTTCTTTCGTTTTCATTTATATTCCGCAGTTGTTGGTTATCACACTGCTGCAGGTAAATCATTCAGATTGACTTGATTTTCTTGGTTTCCCCAGTATTTATGTTTTCGTCGGCTTTGGAGATTTTTCCCACTTAGAACAGCCCAACATTAAAAGAGTGTCACTAAGCTGTGATGACAGCAAATCTAACGGGGCCTTTCTTGTGGGTATTTGTTAAAAGACTCAAACGTTGTAAGACGTGATTCAACCGTGTTAAGCGACGTCAATGAAGAGCGAAGTACTGAGTCCTCAAGGTAAATCGTCCACCCTAACGTTTATCGAGAGCTGGCTACCTGTCTTGTCGACCAGGCTGCACAAGCTCAAACGCCCGAAACGCCACCAGGTTTGTATCTGTTAATTGAGGTCACTTTACCCGGTGTTAAGTAATGGTAATATAATTGAGTAGAATCCAGTTCGGTCTGTAATCAGACGAATAATAACAAATCCGTATGTGATTGTTCAATTAAGGGGAGCCTCAGTTTGAGTTACAGTGTTCATTTGATGATTGAAGCCTAGGTTGTGATTAGTTGAGTTGAAGATAGCAGAGGGGACCCTTTTTAAAGTACAACTTTGAATGTGACAGGCTTATTGGACCGTCGGGGAAGTAGCAAATTATTTGATAACACTTGAAGTAAATTACCCGAAAATAATCGAGGAAATTGCAGTTGTTATGATAAACTCAGGTTTTGGTATGAAGGCTGATCACAGAGACTAGCTTTTAATGTATCATGTTCTTTCACGAAGGCCATGATTTATTCACTTTGTGAGTTACGTATTTTGAAGTCTTAAATGGAAGTGCAGAAGCCAAACAAATCATTCTACGTCACATCTTGCTGTAGCCGATTAAAGCGCGCGGGCGAAGTTTGCTTTCGTCACAAAGAAGGTCTAACATTGCCAGCTACTGGAGTTCTTTTGCTGAGAGAATGTTAACTGTCAGTTAATCGTACGAACTCTAGCTGCTGTGATATTTCTAACACGGTAAAGAGCAGGCAGGGAAATGACTGATCGACAAAAGAAACAGCAGCAGCGTAAAAAATATCTTGATCTGTGGTTTGAAAGTGCTCAAGAGGCTGATGTTAAAACTCTGCGCAAGCTCCTAGAAAACAAGCAAATTTCCCACGTTGACAGTAAGGACCTGAACCATTGCACAGCATTACATTTAGCAGCACAGCGGGGTAAAGAATCCAGTGTTGCAACGCTACTGGATCTCGGAGCCGATCCAAACAGGTAATTTGTATAACACAGGCGTATTTTATTCAAGTAAGTGTCGTAAAGCTAAACCAAAGACTTGAAAGTAATTCCTGAGCCAACAGCGTTCCAAAAGTTGCATCATTCAGCCAATCACAAATCGAGGTAATTCACGACTTGGCTTTGGTAGCCAATCAGAACCCAAAAGAAGAAAAGGTCACGGGGCCGCGGGCGCCGCGCCGATCGCGGGAAAACGAGAGTGACTATGCCGCAATTGGTTTTAATTTTGCACCTAACGGCATAGTTGAAAAGCTCGTGCTAGTTATTTTCCATCCAATCATAGAGAAAAATAAGACAAGAGCAATCGTATTATTATTTTCGAAACTCGATTGGAAACAACTCTGGACTATCTGTTCTGCCAGTTGACAGTTAATTTGTTTGTTACCCCATAAGGCAAGAACGAGTGCCTGTTTCGTCATTTGATGAATCTAAGGGGCCACATTTCGCACATTTAGCACGCTGCAATTGTGGAATGAGCTATCACAAGTTGAGGTGGGGGGCAAAAGTGTGTGTTTTGTTTTGTTTTTTTGGCTTCATTTCTCGCAATGGAAGGCACACTCGGTTCATACTTGAACTGTAATGAAGTTGACTTGGCCAAAACTGAACCAGGAGCCCATCAATTATAAACAGACCCTGCAACTATTTTGTTTCTTTGTTTGTTTGTTTTTGTTGTTGTTTGTTCTGCCTACCCAAAGAATATGGGTAAGATTTCTTTATTGCAGTCTGTCATCCCATGGAACACCAGCTCACGTGGCCTTAGAAAATGACCATTTGACTTGTCTGGCTCTGCTCCTTCGAGGCGGTGCTGACCTTGAAGCAAAGAATCATGACCAAGAGACACTTCTGCAGTGTATGACCAGCAAATGGGGTCGAAGTAGGGCCGAAAAATTTCTCAAGCAGACTGGTAAGCAAGTTAAATTGTTTACACAACATTACTGATACAATTAACTTTTATTTATTTATTTATTTATTTTATTGTATTGTATTGTTATTTTTTTAACTGAATACGGATACACATGTTATTACCGGGCGGGAGGTCCTTATAGGTAAAACCATGGTCCGTATCGCAAAAGGCTGGACCGGCTGCGAGCGCGTGATTAGCCAATCAAATTCGTGGATTTAGGATTCCGGCCCGCTGAGATGCTTCAGAAAAAAAAATAAATCGTATTATTAAATCTTCAGGAAGGAAGCAAATGAAAAAAGAATCGAAGATTCATCGCAGCAAAACTACCGACAATTTAAAGGAGGAAGGATCGTCAAAGTCCACGCCTGCTGCTGCTGGTACAGTTCTAATGACAGTGTTACAATTCATATTGTATCGTTTTTGTTGTTCATTTATTCTGTTGCTTCCACAAAGTCATAAGTTTTCTTTTAGGGGTTAATCTCGTGTTATGACATTTAATGGGCCAGGGTACCTGCCTTTAAGTCATTGCATAGGGCTAAAAGTAAGTAATTTCGTCTCCTAGATCATAACGTGTTATTTTTATTTAGCAATCAACATTAACAGGAGCCCATTACCCGGAGCTTCCATATCAGTTGTACCCTTGAGTCAACCATGTCCCGTATCTTTTTATTTATAGAACTGTGATATCTGCGGGGGTTCTTTAATTTCCCGCGAAAATACGCGATTATCGAAATACTTTCGTGCGGCCTGCAAGTGACGTAAAACAATAGAGACGACAGCTCTCTTATGATTGGCTATTACAAAAACATCCGCGAAAACCGCCGTGGGAGGTACTTCTAAAAATAAAAAGATACGGGACAGGGTTGACTTAGAGGAGCACTATGGAAGTTGGAAGCTCCGGGTAATGGGGTAATGGGCTCCTGACATTAAAAAGTGCGAATTGAAGGAATGATCCTCACACTTCCTGGACAATTTAAGCAATTGTCTCATATATGCACTTGAAAAGTTCAAGTGACTTCAACAGGATTCGAACTCACAACATCTGCGATGCCGGTGCAGTGCTCTTACCAACTGAGCTATGAAGCCACAGAGTTGAGAGCAGGTCAATTTGTTTCTAAACCGCACTTCATAACCATTCCTTTCATTGAAAGCTATATTGACTAATCTTGAAATACCACTTTGGGCAAGAAGAGCACTCCAAGGTTAAAAAAAGTGTCGCTTTAGCGTAGTAGGTATCGCGTCAGTCTCATAATCTACATTAGGTTCTGAGGACCGAAGGTCGTGAGCTGAATCCTCACGAGGGGCACTTTCATTTTCCATCAACACTCGACATGTGATAACAAATCTTCAAAATTGTGGGTAACTTGCCCTATTAATTTCATTCTTGGATCAGAAAGATTTACAGTTGTCTGCACAAAGAAAAACTTTAAGCAACAAAACACGATGAATAAACCCGCCATCATAAAATTGAGGCTATGGCGTTAAAATAATTAACAGTTCAATAGCAATGTTATCTTTCAATTCGAATACCATTTTGAAGAAAGTGTTGCTGTAGGTGCCTCACAATCCGTATCAAGTATCTGAACATACGCAGTCCCTTCGATCCTCACAAGCGGGACCTTTATCTTTGGTCAGCACTCAACACTAAAAAAAAAACAAAAAAAAGGCTGCTTTTTCACATTGTTATAAGTATTATGTTTGGTTTCATTATGTGTGCTTTTCCATGTTTGTAAGTCCGCTAATTAGTGCGAAACAAGATGATAATAATCGCTGGGGAGTGACAGTAATCTATATAGGCTATAGAGGATTTTCACTCACGTGACCAGCGGCCATACTGTTTTACTGAAACAAAAGGAAATATTTGCATAAAAATTATGTTCAATTCCCCGAGGATAGATAATCTTTAGTTGTTGTCCTTCAGTAGCATACTGATAGTAATGATTTCAAGTTCGAGTGAGGCCTAACACTACTGTGAAGTTTCTATACCCAATTATTCCATCAGAGATCAACTCTAGTATTGGAATTGGGCCCACACAAGGACAGAGAAAAACTCTGAATTAGGTGGGATTTGACGAGGATAGTTCCACGAGGATAGTTTAGGTACATCAATATGGCCGCCATGACGTCATGTGAAAACGATCTATATTATCAGGAAACCTTTTCTCTCACTGATTTCCGGCATGGGCTCCTGTTTCCGGTTAGATGCTGTCACTCCAAATGGCCTTTCTCTTGCGTAATGACCACCTTGAAATTTACTATTCTATTGTTTTCTTGTTGTTTTCTTGAATTTTTAAGAAGACGCCGTTGATACTCTGTATTTTTTTTTGACAATGTAGCTCCATGTGGTTTCTTCTTCTTTTTTTTTCTAGTTTTTGTTTTGTTGTTTTCTTAAATTGTAATTCGTACTAGTAGTTGTTGTTGATTTTCTTTCCCTATTTGCTTGTAAAATTGGCAGTAACAAAACAAATCAAAATATAAAACAGCAACAACGGTAAAAAAACATGTAATAAGAAATCTTTAAATAACATTCTGAAAAAAAGGGTTACCAGTCTCATAATCCACGTCGCATATCTGAAGGTCGAAAGTTCGATCCTCACACGGGGCACTTTTACTTTCGTTCAATACTCAACAGTAAAAAAAGACGAAGCACTCTAGGGTTACTGCTAAACCACTTTATTATGGGGACCTTAACCTCGGTTAGGCCTAACCCTAGCCCTGCTTCGAACAATTCGGCCTGAAGGTCGTGACTTCCTTAGCACGTCCTAACACTAGGCACTCTCAACACTAAAAACTAACACTGGGCACTCAATCAAAACTGAAAAACATGCAATAAGAAATCTTGAAATACCATTCTTAAGAAAGCACCACTGTACTTGTCCAGGAGCCCAGGAGCCCATGATCCTATGAGAACGAGCGTCAATCTTCACCACTGGGTTTGTACGCCAACACAGGAAGAGTACACGGAGCTATTTTTGGAACGACATTTCACGCACTAAGCAAACATAGGAAGGCACGATGATCCAATCGAATGGCTGGGCATGACACCAATTGACAGCTTATGATTTAAGCCATATAGTTTTCGCACAAAGGAGAGCACCGCAACCATGGCAACCATTTTTCGCAGGAATTTCAAAAACTAAAAATTACCTCGTCTACTCCTTTGCTGTCAATTAACAACGAACATTAAAAAGTCTCATATCTTGCAGATGAACCTGTTCATAGACAGGGAAATACGATTAGAGCCCCCGTTCTGCAAGTGCCAAGCATGGAAATTCAGCCTTATGAGGAGCACGTGTATTCCAACGAACCATTCAGTTGTTACATCAAAGGTGGGCTTAGAGGCGGATTCGTGACTTTGAAGAGATATCTATGGCAATTGAAGGAAGACGTTGATTTTGAAAACTTCCATCGAGAAATCTCCATTTTAAGGTACTTTTCGGAGTCTGTTGCAAAGGCGTAGTCAGCGTAGTCAGGTAACGAACCGCTAGTTGCGCTCCCTTTTGATCGTTGTAACATTGCGTAATGTTTGATAAACGAGCAGGAGTGTTTTATCGGGTTTTAAACCACGAGGCGCAGCCGAGTCATGTGGTTTTAGACTCGGTAAAACACTACCTGCGAGTTTATTGAACGGCTTCAAGAACATTCAAGAAAGATCGTGTCCTGGTGAAGTCTGGACAGTGATCAAAATGTGGGCGGAAAATATTAGCATAGAGGGAAAACAAGCTATGCCTTACTTGTATAAAGAATGCTAACGAAGAGTGTCAGGTTTTATCGGGTTTTAAAGCTTATGCACATGACGTTTTATCGGTTACTTTATGGGCTGTTAGGCTCATGAATTGTTTTTGATTTCTTGAAATGTTACTGTAGCAACTTAACGTCCATATTCGTTTTTTTTTTCTTTATTCTTTTCTTGTAAGCAACTTGCGTCACCCGAACATTCTCCTCCTTATGGCGGTATCCAGCAGTCCAGATCCCTCTCAAAGGGTCCTCGTACTGGAACACATTGAACTCGGCTTCTTGAGAACGCTCCTTCACGAGGAGAGGACCGTCTTAGACGAGAACACCGTTTTGGGGGTCGGTCGTGATGTAGCTTGTGCGATGCAATTTGTTCATCAACGGGGATATATCCATTGTCATTTGGGATCGAATAGTGTGGCGTTGACCAAGGACTACACTGCAAAGGTTTGTTTCAATAGGCTACTTTCGAAGTGTGCGAGAACTTAAAACAGAGTCGAAGTTGAGATGACTAATTAACGTAATTTGCATTTTATTTGATTTTAACACAAGAACGTGCAAGTTAGTCCTCTCAACCTCGACTCTGTCCTTTTGTTCTTGCACAATAGGCCACTATTAAATTGTGCAAGAATAAAAGAATAGAATCGAAGTCGAGAGGACAAATTTGCATTTTCCTTTGATTTTACAAAGGAAAGGCAACTTTGTCCTCTCAACCAAGACTCGGTTTTTGTTTTTGTTTTTGTTCTTGCACAGTTCAAAAGTGGGCTATTCGAGAGTTGCCTATAGAGCGTTTTCGCATGACGTCACGACAGCCACGTTGGTGTTCCAAAGCAAAGAAACGGCGGCCATGTAGGTCAGTGCCAAATTAATCATCCGGGAATTAAATTCTGTTTTATGCAAATGACTTATTTTGTTTCACTAATCCAATATGGCCGCTAGTCACGTGAACGAAAACGCCAGCTCTTTTGAGTATTGAATAGCAAAAATCATTGGTTTAGTGAAATTACACTAAAACCCAGTTAATAAAGTCGCTTTAGTTAGCGTCGATGACCAGGGGCCTAAAATTAGGAACATCCAACTCCACGACTTGGTTTGTACACCAACACAGGTGTAGACGGAGCTGTTTTTGGAACGACACCTCGTGCTAAAAAAAAAGGAGACGTGACAGTCACGTTCATCCAGTTCATCCAATCAAATGGCTTAGCATGCCAGCGATTGACAGCTCATTTTGTTATGCCCCGCAGTTTTGGCACAGGGGAGAGTGCTTACAACCATGGAAACTACTTTTCACGAAAAGTACAAAATGTAAAAATAACTTCATCTACTTCTGTGCTGATGGCCCGGACTATAACATACGGACCCTCCATCTTATGGGCTCCTGCGTCGGTAGTTACGCGAGCTATGAAGGTGGTATCAATGCAAGTCGATGGTGCGCCCTCCCCTCCTTCCCTCCCCCTTCCCTCCCTCCCCCTTCCCTCCCGTCCCCCTTCCCTCTCTAGCCCTCTGGTCCGTGCCTGCAAAATAACTATTTCTGCCGGTTCGCTTCGCTACATTGTTAGAAATGTTAGGATGATCGCCGCTGTTAAATGATGTTTATGGCGTGGCCTTTTCTTTTCGGTTCTTCAGATTTGCAACTTTGAATATGCGCAGCGCGCTCAAGATGGCGGAGATGTCTGCAACAATCCCATCAGTCATCTCAAGATTCTTTACGATTATATGGCACCAGAGCAGTTGATTGGTAAACCAGCTGACCAGCAAAGTGACGTGTTCAGCTTCGGGGTTCTAGTCTGGGAGTGCATTACAAGAAAATCTCCACTGAAATATATCAAAAGCTTAGAACAGTTAACGAAGCGGACGGTTGATCCTAGGTTACAAAAGTTTCCCTCGAATTGCAGCCAGAACTTCAAAATGCTCATTACAGATTGTCTGAAGGCCGCGTCGGAGAGACCAAATTTTCAGCAGGTAGTAGAAATGGGCCCTTTGCATGAAACTGTCACATGGTACAAAATCAACCCTGCTGGATGGCAAGCAACGTTCTGGGACATCCAAAACAAGGAAAAGTCATGCTTGGCTGGTTGTAATCGCTCTTTGGGGGGAGACTGCTGCATTCTTTTGCCATCCAGCATGTACCATGTGACAATGTCATGCAAAGGGCTCATTGGGAGGACAAACAAGGTTAAATAACATTCAAAACTCATTAATACTTCATGAACCGAACAGCTTATCAAATCACCGATGAAACCTCAAGTGCATGAGCTTTTAAAACCCGATGAAACACCTCGTTAATATTCTTTATATAAAGAATACTAGTAAGGCAGAGCTTGTTTTTCTTGTAGGGTAATATTTACCTTTCATAATTTGAACCATTGTTTGGACTCTAGACGTGCACGCACTTCATTTCATGGTGGAAAAATAGAGCGCAGTCAGTTTGCGCGCAGATTCATAATTGATTTGGAGGGGGAGGGGGTGGGGAGGAGTGTAAATTTCTTTCCTTATTCTGTCCGAGATTGTAGTCTTTCCGTTTTGGTCTTAAAACGAATTCGTGACGATGTGAATTATTTCCTTAAAGTAAAGAAGTTGCTTGAAGTTTTCAAGGTTCACTCAGAAATCACAGAACACGCGTTATTTTGGCCGCCGAAATGTCCGTCTTAGTCGTGCCCAGACTATTCCGATCAACTCGCAATTACCATTCCGTTTTCAGATCACCCGTTCTTTTCCAGCTATTCCCCGCCGTAAGTCGTAGACTCAACAGAAGTAAACAGAATATTCCCCAAAAATGCACCTTAAGGTGGCTCAAACCAGTTTCAACACTTTCAAGAGACTCACTTATTAGGACGATTGACACTACAACACTGTGTCACGTATTAGCAATGTTGTGGTACCACAATTATTGTTGAATAAAAAGCGGTCATTATTGTGACGCACGACGTAACCATGGAAACGGGAACGCCCTGTAAAAACACCCTATATTTTGGCTTTAGTTGCTCATATCTCAAAAACGAACTCGGTGACCCCCATTTTTTATTGCTCGAAAGTGATCAAAAGACCAAGATGAAACTTTTTGCAAAGTGACACACTCGGCTATCGCCTCGTGCGCCACGTTTTTGTTTACCACATTTTGACGTCATCTGTGATCTATTACTGAACAGACGCACGGCAACATGGAATCTTTGTTAAACATAACATTGTTAATACGTGATAGTGTTATAGTGTCAATCTTTCTGATAAGTGAGGCTCTTGAAAGTATTTGAGCCACCTTAAGATTCTGTCAGCGCTTTTTTCCTTTTCAGATTTACGGCTGGTTGTCAGCTGTTATCACCTCACAGTACGCATCTTTACGTCCAACAACCTTCTTTGTTGACAAGCAAGACAGTTTATTTGGGACAAGGAATGTAAAAACTCCACTTCTGTCGAATAAATAGATCACACTGAAAGAAACTGCTGATAAATAATTTCCCTTCTTCTTCTTCCCATTTCAGTTGTGCGGTGGCTTTTCATGAGCTTTTTCGATCAAGGCAATAGCTTACGTCATTAAATGTTTACGATTCCTGTGTGATAGCAAAAAAAATCGATAAATAAATGAATGAACACAGACCAAGAATCCGACTGATAAAAGAGAGTGACGTGAGGTTTTTATCGTTCCCACAGTTAAAAAACAACAACGAGAACAAGAACAATGACAAATTGAACTCAGTACTTTCATTATCTGTTTATTTTGCGTCTTGCTTACTGAACACACACTGTCTGAGATGACCGGTGTTTGACACGTAATTTTACGCGTATTTCGCGTATCAATTCATACTGCATTACATGAATACATAAGTATTTTATGAGCAAACCATGATCGTTTGTTCTCATTCATAGGGGAAAAAAACGTACGATGTTTTTCTGATTCCATGATTAACTATGACCGGAACTTCAGGGTAGTTAAAACTTGCAAGAAGAAAAAAAAATAATGTAAGATTCACGTAGCATTCAGAGTATTGCCAGGCGGAATGTAAATCGTTAACTCTATTACAGCTCTCCTTGATCACGTAATGATCATGTGACAGTCAATGTAGTCGGCGGCTTATTTCGCATTGTAGCAACAATAGCGCCAGGCCTTCTCTTTTTCTGCGATCCACCGCTGGCAGTTAAGTGCATTCGTCGTTCAGTCTGCATCTTAGCATTGTAATAAGGCACGGAATCGGGGTGCTCCATCAACAGCTCTAACTGAAGCCGATCGAATTTTTCTTGCTCGTCTTCGGGTACGTGCCCTTTCCGGTCACTTTTCGGCTCGGTATCGGCTCCTAGAAATGACTCGGCGTACCAGCTGTCGAACTCCGTCACCAGGCGATGCCTACATTGATCCACAAGCTTTTCACAAT
>BLFK01001121.1:97688-112158 GCA_014634185.1 Astreopora myriophthalma
TAAATTTAAAATATAGAAAATTGGTCTTCTTTTGCCAGGGTTTCAACTTCAAGAAAGGACTGGGAACTTGTTTACGTACTGTTCAAATTACATGATATCAAAAAGTTAACCCCACCACCAAAAAAAATTGCCAAACAATTACTAACTTAACCAAGTTTAGGTGGGTTTGATTGTACAGTAACAGGATTGGGAGGCTGTCACAAACCTTTCTAATTCGGAAATTGAGTCCCCGAAAATCATACACTCTCTCTCTCCCCCTCTCTCTCATTTTCCTCATCCTTAAAATCATACTATACGGTCACAATCCAACTAAACAAAATCAAACTTGATAAACTTGGCTTATTTTTACAAAACCGGCCTCAATATTTAATTAGATTAACTGGTAAAACTGAAGAACTCGCTCCCGTTCTCTATTTTAATTCCAGAATATATAATTTGTATCCTCCACAACCCCATCCCCAAGCCCCTCCTGAATTCGAGGATGTGAACATTATTGATTTTTATTCATATTTCGGAGGGTAGGTTTTCACTGATCTGGAACAAATGTAATTTTGAAAGCGAAGAGAGGGGTTGCTGCTGAAGAAACTATCAGGAAGTAACATAAATTAATCGAATATCCAGCGAAAACTGCTCCCTATGCAAGAAAGATTACCAACTCTGACAAGTCCGCAAGACTGAGGAAAAAGCGCGAACGCAGTTTTCAGATACAGCGGAGGGGGAAGGGCTAGTAGAGCTACAGACCCCTTTTTTGGTCGGGTTGTAATTTTAGGACATTATAAACGGCGGAAAAGTGATCCCTAATGCTAATAGTCGTAGCCAGATTCTTTTAGCCCTACCATTTGATCGCGGCGGTCCCTGGCCGAAAAGCCATTTGTAAAATTATCATTCGCTTATTCTGAAAAGTTGGCCCTTTAATGTGTTTTCAAGATAAGAAAATGGAAATTAATTGCAATTGTTTTTCTTCCCTCATCGCTTCGTGGTTCGTTGTCACCGCTTCGTGGCTAAAATTCGTCGGAAAGAAAGAAAAACCTATGGGACCAGGGTACTGGCCCGTAAGCCCTTCGGGACGGGACGAGGTATAAAACCCTTCGGGGCGGGACGAGGCCAGGCCTAGCGCAGCACAACAACGGACTTCAGTTACCGAAGATGAAAAGTCTCTCCATTCAATCTCACCTCAAAGAGCAGGTTAAGTGCCTCTTCCTCACTGTTCGCCTGATGAACACTAAGCCCCTTCACTCTGGTGTATCCGTCATCATCCTCCGTAACAGACATGAGGGTGGGATCCGTGGAAACAGAGCCCGGTAGAGTGCACAACAAATCAAACATACGCTCTTTGTAGATTTCCAAGTAAGAGATTCGAACGCTAGTGGAGTATTCAGGCCTTTCGCCGATTTCTCTGTAAATCTGTTGTATTGCTCGTGGAATAATTCCGCGATGTTGAAACTTCTCCGTTGATCCGGTCATGGTGAATGTTTTCCCTGCCCCGGTTTGCCCGTAAGCCAAGATGGTTCCATTGTAACCTTCTAACGCATTAGTTACAATATCTTTGGCGCACTCTTCGTACAAGTCGCTTTGACTGGCGTTGTGCAAGACGCGATCTAAGTGAAACTTCCAGTCCAGAATCTGGTTGTTGATGTAGCCCCTTCTCAAATCCTTCTTGCATCGAATGTTGATCGATTTCCCATCCGGCAAGAGTTCGATCATATCCTGCGCGAATTTCGCCGTCGGTCGAATTCTAGCGAACACTTTTACTCGTCCATTATCTTCCCGAAGCATTGTGGCCTGCTGTTATGATCCTCCAAAGGAAAAAACCACAAGCATTTATCAACAAACTTTCGTCCTCCTCGAATCTTTTTCTCTGTTGCTAGGGTAATCAGCTGATGTTGCTACGTAGTTCGCGCATCGTCTGCCACAGAGACTGCTGACATTCCGCTCGCAGGCTCCATAAATGCAACATGGCGGACGGGGACAGGGGTGATGGTCACAGAAAAGGCCTTGCTTTATTGCAGAAATGTTCGAAGCAAGAGGCTGAGAAGGTCAGTAACTACAAAGGGGGAACTGCACAGTTTTCAGTTTTGCTGATTTTAAATTAATTCCTCACATAGTTTGGATATTTAAGGTAGGCTTTAGGCAGATTTCGGATGTTAACCTTGAAGAAGTTTGTCCCTTTTTCTAAAGCTCTTCCACATCAATAGACCATCTCACGGATAATGAGGCCATATTGGTTGGGGGGCAAACACGACTAAAATTACAGTGAATGTATGGCATTTTGGCCGACTTCGAACCTCTACAACTTCGCTGCGGAAGCGGTATTTTGACAACGAAAATGTCTCTTTAAAGTTATTTGTACTGACATTATTTTCATGGAATATAAAGAACATATTCAGGCTACAACGACCGTAAACGTATTTGGAAGATTTCATACAAATTCTTGTAATCAAAATTATGTAAATTGCCGCGAAATTAGAAGCGACATGAGAAGATTTATAATTCCAATTTACGACGTGGTACCTCCTTTACTGGCCTAATCTTCTGTTGGATGAACGATATCAATAATATTAATAAAATAGCGGCAAATTTTGGAAATCGGCCTTTTCATAGCGGCATCCCCGCGGTTCAAAGTCGGCCAAAATCCCATACATTCACTATAGCCGTGTTTTCCCCCCAATCAATTCAATATGGTGTCATTAACCGTGAAAAGGTCTATTCCTACTTTTGTTCCGAACTGGATGACAGTGACAATTGGCTTTGGAAATTGGTGTGCTTTACTAGGCTTTCATTTCAATGAACACACTGGATGACATGAATTATATTGTTCCACATACCATGTATTATACGTACATGGTATGTGGGAATACTAGTGCCCTGCATTTTGGAATCTTCAATTTTAGCATCCCTGGTTTCTCAGTGCCAATATTTCTTACTCAGTCTTAAATGAATTTCAGGTAACTCATGAATTGTTAGATCATATTTGCACTGGGAAAATCCTTAGATATCAGAACTTTGGCAAGGTCTGGACCATTGACGAGTGGAGATTGTTACTGGAATCCGGAAAAGAAGAATTAAAAGAATTCATTGCTAAAGGGCTCAGCAAAGAACAGGTTTGATCTGACACTAGATGATAATATGTTTGGATACCAAACTAACCAGAAAGTCCAGTTAATATTTCTGTTATTATCTGTTGTCATCCTTTTGGCCCTTTTGGTCCTTTTGGCCCTTTTTGGGGGTCTGGCGTGGTGAGGTTGGGGGTTTAACTAAGGGGTAAATATAAGCTCATTATTTTTTTACTGTTATTGTTCCTTCTTATGACCTGAAGATTACCAAGGAACTCGACAGATATGCTCTTTCTGCCGAAGTCAAGCAAGCAGTTTTAGATTGTATTTGGCCTCGTCTGGATGAGGTGAAGCAGAGCTTAGTTCAAAGTACAGCAATGATATCAAATGCCTACTTAAAAGACTTTGATTGGAAAGTAAAGGTAAATGAATTACTTTTGAACCTGGCCTTGCTTGACAATGACCCATTAGGAGATGGACGATTCATCTTGTGTTGGGTCATTGTATATTCATACCCAGGTGAACTAACAGATCATGTTGAAAGCAAGTGGCCTGGCACTCACATTAATGATTGTAGAAAAATGGCCTTTGGAACCGTCTAATTCCACTTGCATCTCTTCACAAATCTTCTTGAAAACACTCTTGTTTCAATTTTTCTTCCCCGGCATTGATTCTAAACCCAGGACCCATGGTTGATCCCTGTTATCATTTGAAGGCAAAACATTAGTAATGCAAATTCTTCCAATTCTTGCTCGGACCACTTCTTGCTTTTTTACTTAGCATCCTTTTTCCTCTCTCCATTAACATTCTGTATTTTTGCCTGCCATTTTGATTTTCCACAAGCTGTCAGTGTCATGGTTGATGGCTATTTTCATTTGAAGACAAAACTGTAGTAATGTAAATGCTTCCAATCCTTGCTTGGACCACTTCTCCCTTTTTAGCTTTGCATCATTTTTCCTCTTTGTGTTAACATCCTGTCTGTTTGCCTACCATTTTGATTTTCCATAAACTGTCACTCCCTTCGCTATACCCACTCCCCTTAGCGTGAACTGCACCTGAGATGCAAACATTAGTTTGTGGTGTGAATTTAAGCTGCATGCATGGTCTCCAGATGATTTATCTGTCTACACAAATATAAATCAACCTCCAAAAATTGTCTAACAGACAGACAAGTCTGGGGACAAAATCAGACAATTTGTATGTCCATAGTAATTTTTTTGTCTGTTCCAGTCTCAACTTGTCTGTCTGAGAAAACCTGTCTTTCCAGACCATTTGTCTGTCTGCAGTGTGGAAACAACCAAATTTACGTGTTTCAATATTATCGCTAATTGCTATTTAAGCTACTGAAAGAAAACATTAGACCAAACAGAAGTAAGAAAAATGTTATTTACATTTTGTTTATTTGACATAACTTCTTGATGACAGTAAAGTCAATTTCAGACTCTTGTGAGTTTATTTTTATTTGCATATATGCCATAATAAAAATCTTTTGAAGATCACTTTTATGTGTTCCTTTTTTTGTCAGTTTGTGAAATTGAAAGAGGTTTCCACCCAATCAATGGCACTGAACTCACTTGTGATGAACAGGGGCAACAGACAAAAAAATGCATTTTTTCCCCTTGTGTTTTTTATCCCTTTACCCTTGATTTTTGGTTATTTTCTGCGAAAGGACTTTCAACAGTTCACTCCATAATGTAAACAACTTGTTTATTGGGTGGAATTGAAAGAGGATTCCACCCAATCAATGGCACTGAAAGTTTGGAGTGAACTTTCCCTTGTGATGAACAGGGGCAACAGACAAAAAAATGTATTTTTCCCCTCGTGTTTTTTCATCCTTTTACCCTTGCTTTTTGGTTATTTTCTGTGAAAGGACTTTCAACAGTTCACTCCATAATGTAAACAACTTGTTTATTGGGTGGAATTCACCTACAATTTTGCAAGAAAAAGAAACACTAATCTACAGCCCTTTAACAACTTTAATTGATGTTTTCCTCGCAAATTAGTTACGACAATACACTCTAAAATGATATGAAAGATAAAACATTATTGTTGAATTTAATCCAACACAGATGACGATGGCTAGTGATACGTTAGCCAGCATAAGACAGCCCACACTTACTTTGGACTTTGATGTCGATGAAAGTGGCCAGGAGAGACATACATCTGTAGAACTTACCAGTGATGAACTTAAAAGTCTTGTATCATCTTTAGAAGCAGCTAATAAGGTAAGTTAGTGAATGTGCTCTATTAATTTATTAATAGATTAGATAAACAGTTTAAACTTCATTTAGATTAAACAAGGTTTCATGTAATTTAAACGTTAACCTTGTGTCCCCCAGTCCCCCACCTCCCAGCTTTGACTTCCCTAACCTTGTGCTGTTGTCAATTTATCTGAATGTATGTATTAATCAATTAATGAATTAATTGCTTGACAATTACTTAATTAATTGATTAATTAATTGACTTTTTTTAATTGTATGTCAATTAATTAAGATTTGATTGAAATGTAGAACCTCCCCTTTTGGAATTCTGAAGCTGAGGGCCAGGGACAAACCTTTTTCCTGGCCAAATGGAGTCTCGAATCATCGCAAGTTTGGGAATGTCAACTTGTGAACCAACTTGAATTGGCAGCCAAATGGACTCACGAGTACCCGCAAGTTTCACCACACAATCCCTTAAACAATGAAAAACCTGCACTCACTTGTGTGGAAATTTGAGCTTGATCAAATTGAACACCGGTCATCGCAAGTGCATGCATGCATGTGTGGCCAATGGGAGTCATAAGTAAGCACAAGTTTGATGCTTGTGATGATTTGTGACTCTGATTGGCCTGGGGTTAACACCACTGTCAAGAATTCAAATCACACCTTGATTAGGACAGCATCAGGCAAGAATGAGACCCAAAAGGCATTGCCTGCCCAGTCACGGTTGTGAACAAGCTATTAAATAACCTAAGTGAGGGAGAAAGTAACTCCCTCAGGGTCCTACGGTCAAACCAGGTCAAGTGTACCCCCCAAGATTCTATTAATAACTTGAATATTTGAAATTTGAATGCTCAAATAGTTTTGTAACATGGCCGTTGTGAGAAATACAGGGTTGCGTTACAAGCAATCGTTGGCAACTTCAGCAGTTATGATAAATTAAATATTGCCAATTCAAAACACTGAATTAAATTTCTATGGATGTCGAGTTTCAGTTTTATTTACAGTATTTAAAGTCTCGAATCAGCGCTATTAATACTTTCTATAGCCACTCAACTTGTCCACAACCACTTGTAACCTAACACCTTGGCCTCACGACGGTCACGTTGATTTTCTTTGAATTTACAGGTTCTGATGCAGCTGAACAAATGATGTACATACTGCATGCAAATTGAAGTGTCTTAGCATTAAAAGAATATGTATGTCTGGGATGTTTTCTTTAAATTGTCAGTTTGAAATTATTTTTTTTATATTTCTGTTGAAGATGTGCTTCAATCCAGAGTGAAAAAAAAAATCCTAAATGAAATCCTCAAAGCACAGTGATAATTCATACATTTTCCAAGGTGCACGTTCACACCTTTGTAAAAAAATGATATACAGTTAATGCAGTTGGAATTGGCTTGTAAATAACAACTATCTGTTTTGTACTCAACTTTCAGTCTGTAACTGCATTCCTGCTTTACAATTATTGGAAAATTTTAAATGGCTTCAGTCAGCTGTTCTGTTCTGAAGTTACAAAGAAAAATAAAACAACATAAAATAAATAGACAATGTTCTCAGATGTTTTCAGCAGTGTTCTCATTAAGCACCGGTGCTCAGGGGCAAATGCATACATGTTGTGGGTACGAATTTGGTTTTGGTTCAAAATTTTTCAAACCAGATGGATTGATTTTTGTATCTCCTTTGTCTCAGATTAATTATAGTGTGAAAGAAAGGATGTAACAATCAAAGTGGCTTGAAAATCAAATGATGTATGCATTTACCCGCTGGGCTTCCCATAAAATCTTTCGCAGAACAGTTGAATTCAAGATGGCCACCATATTGGTAAAAAGGTCTATTTTTGTGTCCGGGAATATCCGCACTGACACTCAACAATCTATTCCTTAGGACTGTATTTATTCCCAACAAGTCATGTTACAATCAACCTTCACACACTCACAATACACGTACGTTCTCTCCTTTGTTCGTTCTAAGTAATGAAATACATTGTTCTTGCATTTTGCCATTAAGGTAAGTACCTGTTATTCTATGCCCAAGATAAGCACACATCATTTCATTTTCACGTCAATCTTAAGAGCAAGGATTGGACTCGTGTATCATGTCAGCATACTCTGATAACAGTAGTAAAAATTCTCCTATCTTTGAATACACTTTTGCTATAAAAGGCAATTAACAAATCCCAAAGCTCTTCCTGAGAATTCACTTTGTTGATGGGTACAGATCCTTGTGCTCTCAAAGGCTATGAAAACATATCAAGAAGAGGCTTTGGAAATAAGCTGGCAGTTGTGAGAGCTGCAATCACTTTACAAAAAAGGCCGGCACATAAACATTAAGTACATAAATGGTTGTCGGATGAAAATGGATTTACATTTTCTTAGGCTTTTTCATTGAACTGGTCTTAAGTAACAGCAACCACTATTTCCTCCAGGGCAATTAAAGGAGCTGTGTCACGGTTAAATGAGTTTGAAAAGTTTAGCTAAACTTTTCAATTTTGTTGTTTGTAATCCGTGTCAATCTTCTCCATCCTTAACCATCCTTGTTCCTTTCTGGTTTATTATCATCTCTTTGGTGTTTTTCCACCTTTGTAAAGCATTATTTTCAGGTTTCCTTCAATTTAAAGGTAAATTTTGTCGATGATCAAAATACCTCAAAATATCGTGACAGAGCCCCTTTAACAGTAATAGGGAAGATAGAATGATTTATAAATCAACTGGACAAATCAATTACACTACATTAAGGAAAATAGAAAATAAATCAACTAGACAAATCATTAATTACCCCCCCCCCCCAAAAAAAAATATATATATATATCCTTAACCCCTTTATGGTATGAGTAAAACAGAGGCTTCTTCCAGTGAGATGATAAAAAAATAAAATGATTTCAAGTTTTAAATCCCAGATTTTCCCAGTTCTCAGACCAGATGGTCCTGCAGTGAGACTGGGAAAACGTCAACAAATGTTTTTGTTTCTCAGCAAAACAAAAGTTCTTGCCACGGAAAATAACACATTTAAACGCCGCATAAGGGAGGCAATTGAGATAAGATTACGTAAGACGTCTTTGAACAGAGACAGTGGCTTCGAATTAGCTAGCATCTATGACACCATCTTAGCCCCCTCGAGACCATCACATAATCCTGGATCGGAACGAAATATCCCACTTCTAAATTTTTTAATTGTGCTCTGAGTACCAAAATTTTTATATTTTTTAGTTTTAAAAAAGTTTTTTGTTGCTTGTACCAGGCTTTCAGTTAGTTGGGGCAGTAAAGGAAAAGCAGCCAAGGCAAGCGAAAAAGCTAGTGCCAGGAAAAGAAAAACAGGCGAGAAGTGGGGAGAGGCAGGACTGCATCTTGCCCTCCCCAGTTCTTGCCCACCTTTTTCTTAAACTTGGTTCTGTGTGGTCTTCGACTGTCAGGACAAAATGGCCACAGAATTGCATAGAAATCAACTAGAGATGCAGGTAAATCATACACTTGAGGAAGGTCAAATTTATTTGAACAAACATATGGCTCATCTAAAAGATTGTAAGTAGGAGAGAACTGGAGAAAGTACAATGGCCCTGTGGGAGCCTCTGGGCCCCTAAAAATTCTATATTTTTCTCCTTTACTGGCGAATTGTAGCCGACGAAACTATGAAAGTAGCTAATGATATACCTGGTCGCCAGCACTTTTTGACAACCCTACAAATGTAGAAATTTTCTACTGATTTTAGATGGTTGGTCACCATTCCCCAAAATTCCACACAATAAATTAGGCATGCTACTGATGAACAGTTACTGCATTCAGATATTTTCATTAGCTACATTCAGTTGCCATCTGTCCTCTTCCAACATATATCTCTCCACAAACAAAAAAAAATCCTTATCAGCTTGGGCTGCCTGTGCTGCAAGATAGTGCCATAATTAAAAACATATGTTTATTCAACCCCTAAGTCTCTCTAGGTGAATACATGCTGGTGAAATGGGTAACAAATTAGCTGTTTGTTGTGGTGTTGGTTTGATCTTCACAATAAAGTGAGCAACTTAAGCAGCTGCCAAGAACAATAATTGTTTGCTTTTATTCATACAAAGAAGCCCCGATTTGAGATGTATCAGTCTGTATTGCTGCAATGGCAGCACATCCATTTACCAAATCATTCTTGAAGGAAAAGTCTAGAAGAGAAAATATCATGCTTGCACACAAATCCAGGAACCAATTCCATCAAATTCTTCAGGAAGTATGAGTCAGTGAAAGAGCAGGTGAGATGGAAGATTTAGCAGGAATACAGAAGAGCCCTTAATCCGGAAGCAGAATGTTTCGCCCCCCAGCAAGTGCGCACCCTACATTTCGAGTTCAACCCATAAACCCAACCAAGTTCCAAATCGCACAAGAGAGGAAACTGAAATTCCTCGGTCATGTTATGTCTCAATCAATTCCAAAAGTGCCCATCCCCCCCCTCTCCGGGGGGGGGGGGGNNNGGGGGGGGGGGGGGGCAAACCACCCACATTTCATGCAAGTTTGGCTCTTTATGGTAGGGAATTTGATGCAAGATGAAGCAACAAGTTGGAGGTTTACGTAATTCATCCCTCTAGCAATTTGCTCGAGAGCCATTCTGCAATTCCGCATGGGTTTGTTGCTAAAAAGAATGCCTTTTTTAAGACTTTGGCATAGTGACAGCACAACTTGCCACTTGGCAAAGGGGGGGCAATTCAATTCAATTTTATTATGCACTATTTACATCAATTATAAAATAGTTAATACTATATTAGCAATTACAAGAGGGTAAATTGTTTTAAAATATATCATTACATCCAGTAATTATTATATGAATATATAAACATGCTTACATTATAGAAAAATAAGTAATAAAAAATTATTGCACTGATCAAGAATTACACCTCAGATTTTCAATTATTTTGTGTAAGTAAGAGAAGCTGTTTGTATTGTTTTTTAAAGGAATTATAGGGTAATTTTTTTAAGCTGATAGAAACTGACTCCCAGATTTTTGATGCTGAGAACTGAAATGTTGATTGACCATACCCAGTTGTTATACTTATTCTGTAGAAGTTTTGACTTGATGCATACCTGGTGTTATGAGAATGGATTTCGGATGCTGGTGTAAGAGCATCTGAGAAAATAGCTGGAATACCTTTTTTATCATTTTGAATTTTGTGGGCAAAGAGTGCTATCCTCAACTTGTAGATATTATTTAATTCCAAGTAGAGCATAGTAAATTTTAGCATTTTCTGTCCTGTGAGCAAAGAACATACACCGTACACATTGATTTTGTTTTGTCAATACCCTTGTGAGTCTTGTTTTGCATGCATTGCCCCAGCTCATAATACCATACTAGTTTAAGTAGGGGTAAACAAGAGTATGACATTTAGATCAACATATTTCCGTACCTTATAAAGTATTCCTATATTTTTTGCTAGTTTGTTGTTTACATGCTGAATTTGAGGTTCCCAATTTTAGGTGTTCATCTACATAAACTCCTAAGTATTTAACAAATGACTTACGTTCAATGTTATTAATATTAATATTAACAGTCTTCCTTGCTGACGAGATTTGCATATAGTTTGTTTTTTAAAACTAACAGACAGCTTGTTAGATGCGCAGTACCTCAACACTAGTGCAAATTCGTTGTTGACAACAGATTCCAGTTCGTTTAAACAGCTACTTGAGAAACACATGTTAGTGTCATCAGCAAATATTCTAAACGAAAATCTGGAGGAAGAATTTGGGAGATCATTAACATAAAGCAGAAATAACAGAGGCCCTAAGGTAGAACCTTGGGGTATCCCACAAACTATTGTTTCCGTATTTGATCTAATGTCTCCAATTTTAACATACTGTGTACGCTGCTGGTGCAAGTAGTTTTCAAACCAATTATATGGTATTACTCACATTCCATAGGGATAAAGCTCAGAAAGCAAAATGTTATGGTTAACAGTATCAAATGCCTTTGAGAGGTCTAGAAAAATGCCACATGTGATTTGCTTATTATCAATGGCCATGTTGAGATTGTCAGTAATTTCTAAGATAGCCTGTTCAGTTGAGAAGCCCTTTCTAAAACCAAATTGATATTTGTAAAGTATATTATGTTTTTCAAGGAAGGCATACGATTGATTATAGATTAGGCGTTCTAGAACTTTAGCAAATGGAGATAAGGTAGCAATAGGTCTGTAGTTCCTTGTGTCCGTAACGTCACCACTCTTATATATTGGTGTAACTTGGGAAATCTTGAAAGCATCAGGTACTATGCCGGTTGCTATAGACTGGGCAATGGGTGCTCTTGGAACTGATCGAGACATAAGACATCTGTGCGAGCTAATGCACCAGTCATTGTTAAGCCCCAGGGAGGGGGGGCCGGGCATACCCCAGGGGATTTGACATTTTACCACTTTTTCATGTCAAATTCCCTACCCAGGGAGCAACAGGTGGTGTCAAATATCCCTTCCCTGGGGGGAAATTGCAATAACTGAAGATAACAAATATCTTATATATATCTTCTGTTTTCCCGCCAAAAACCCTTCGAGATGCACAAATACTCTGGGCAAAATTAAAAGGAGCTAAACCGCTAAAACTTTCATTTAAAACTGTGCCAATCTGCTTAAACTTTAATTTAAAACTGTACTTATCTGTTTGAACTATCATTTTAATAAAACTGTACCAATCTGCTTGAAAAATTTATAGTGTGCCATTTTTTATTGACACTACCAGTGATCAATCATATCAAAATCTTACCTCCAGTCACAAATTCTTCGAAGTGAGTTGCCACCACTGATTTTCTCTTCACTCTTTTCACGTCCCAAGCTTTGAATAGCGGCATTTTAAAACCAAATAAAGCCAACAGTACACGATCCGCGAGAAGTCAAGTTGATTCGCGACGAGTCAGATGGCAAAGGCCGAACACAGCGACCTCAAGTAGTGATGGGTAATATTTTCAAAATGGCGGACTAGATTCCAGGCTCTTGTGAGATTTTGTCAAACTCCCCCACCCACGGGACGTTGTGTTATGTCAAATGTTTTATTATTCCCCACCCACGGGAAAGGGATAAATGACAAATCCCCGAGGTATGCCCGGCCCCCCTCCCCTGGGGCTTAACATTGACTGGTGCATAAGACTGGCCAACAACAGGTACATCATGCATGGACACATTCCTGGCAGCAGAGGGCTTGGAACGCCACGGAGAAGCCGGATGACGGACATTTGCGAATGGACAGAGTACACCTTAACAGGTCCTCAGGCTTGCTGAGGATGGAGAGTTAGGGTTGAGACACCAACAGCGTCATCTACTGATATCCTGGGCGATCTTTGGCGGAAAAGAAGAAGATGAATTCAGGATGATAATTTGCATCATTGCTCATCGTTGGTCATCATTTGCACGCAATATCCACATCGACGAAGGCTTTCAGATTCTTAGCGCTTTCAAGCAAAAGACTTCACTTAAATCTCTCAGAGAAGCGCTTTGCTATGAAAATGTTAGTGTCAAGAAATCTCTCCACGCAGTTCGCGATGCATGTTTCTGTCTTTGCATCCATCTTACTGCCGGGCTTATCGACACATTTTTCCCAACACATATCAGTGAACGCATGGATTTGATTATGAAACCTCTGCTTCTGTTCCTCCACCATCAGTTCATCTTGAAGTTTTCGATCAATCTGCGAGCCGCTAGATGATCCTCCAAACGACATTCTTGTCTTTTAAAAGTTAAGAATTGCACGTGCGTTGAAAACAAAATGGAGGTTCCTTTACTCGCGCTGGTCTGGGTACTAGGGGAGAGGCTCCACTCGGTCAACACTATCCTGAGATGGAGATAGGGAAAGGTTGTCAACGAGTTGTTTTTGTTTTCAGACATCGTAAACTTTAGCCTATAAAAAAGAGAGGGCGTACTTGAAGATCTCTTCCTTTGCCGTAATAAATCACCAGACCGCAAATAATTGGGCTTATCCCCCGTATAAAAAACGTGAAACTCAAGGACGACGTAAAACAAAGGAAACACAAGAGCAATACTATCAGGAGCGTAGCCAGCCCATTGGCCGGTAGCCCCGTGCTCTCTCTTCGCGGGGAAAACGAGAGAGAGGGGGACTGGGGAAGGCGGAGAAGGAGCTGGGCACGCGAAAGCCACCATGGCATGAGAACGATTAGATATTTATTCACGTCTGGCATAGAATATCACCTCTCTATAGTGAGCCCTGGTTTTAAAATGTTTCGCTTTGTTTTGAAGTTTGGTGACTATCTTAAATTACTGCCTACGATTGTTTCTTAGCGAGTGATTATATTGGTTTACAACGAGGGCAGGTGTAGGATAAACGCATTAATTATATTATGTTTAAAAACTGAAGGTTGCGCAGCTATATAGCGGCTTGATGGTCTAGTGGTTGGAGGAAGGGATCCGGCAGCGAACAGTCGCAGGTTCGAGTCTCGTGTCCGGATTTATCTTTTACAAGAATATGTTAATTTCCCAGAATCCCTTTCAGACCTTCAGTGTTTAAATTAACGATAATCATAAATGCAGAGCAAGTCACAGGGGCGTAGCTCCCTTTAAGCCAGTAAGCCCAGGCTTACAAACCTTTCTCGGTATATTTGAACAAATCATAAGCCTACTTGACTTCCCCTACCTTCCCCGGCTGCACTACACTTACGAGGTATGGAACAGGCTTACAAGCCAAAAATGGCTTGCTACGCCCCTGAGTTACGAATTAATGATAATCGTTAATTCAGAGAAGAGAACGGTTGTAGCAGCGCTAACCCTGGGTTAAGTCCGATGAAACCAATGGGTTGCCAATCGGACCTGCGATCTGACTTTACTTTCGTTTCCCGCGGTGAAGGATTTCCGGGGAAAAGCTAAAATTGGGCATATAATAGGCCATTTCCGAATTGCTGTTTGCCTCTGGTTCAAAGCGAGTCTTCGTGCTAAGCCATTCAAATGATAATGAAATTGATTTGCATGAAAATACACAACTCATTTGCATTTGAATGGTTGTGCACCAAGGCTCGCTTTGAACCAAAGGCAAAGAGCAATTCGGAAATGGCCTATTGGGCCTGATCGCAGGTTAAGATTGCCATGCTATTTATTCTGGCTCAGCACTAACCCTGCTTCGAGAAACTCGGCCTAGGCCTACAACAAGTCAACGCTGGCCATGCTTTTCAGGTTATCCCATAATTTGCACAACTTTAGTTCACCATTCTTTTCTTCATTTCGGTGCTTTTCTTTGGCATTTTATAGCCAATCAC
>BLFK01001121.1:119176-133380 GCA_014634185.1 Astreopora myriophthalma
CTGGACTGCATATTCTGCGTGCGACAAGCCCTGCGGTGGAGGGAAGCAGTTTCGAACGAGGCAATGCAATAACCCACCTCCTGTTTTTGGAGGTAAACCTTGCGAAGGTCCGGCTAGAGAGGAACAGGAATGTAATAAAGAGCCTTGCCAGCCAGTTAACGGAGGCTTTACGGATTGGAGCCCGTACAGTGCATGTTCTGTGACTTGTGGCAAAGGAAGCATGACGAGGACACGAAGTTGTACAAAACCAGCGCCTCTTTACGGAGGAAAGCCATGCGAAGGACCGGCAAGCGAGACTTCTGAGTGTGACAAGGGACCGTGCAAGCAACCAGAAATATCCGCCAAAACAGAACCGAAAGCGGACGAAAAAGCTCCTCAAGATGCCCAGAAACCGGTTGATGCAGCGCAGAACCCCAAGGAAAAGACACAATGACGGCATTAACTCTGAATTGTACGCGGAAAACGTTCGAAGAGGAGGGGATTGAAAAGAAAGGGTCAAGTTCGAAAGTCTGCATTTTCTTGGAAATTACTTCGCTCCCAAGGCGGTACCGAGTAAAGAACATTATCAACACATCAACCTTAAATTCGGAGGACAATTTACTTTAGCAATTAATGAACAACACCATAGAAAGGACTTAGAATGAACAAGCATTTCATCAATGAACTGGACCCGTTCGACCATTTTGTACGGTGCCAAAATGACAGCCCATGCTAGAGCAAAGTGCTCTACAGAACAAGTTTCTGCTTGGGGGTTTCACCCGTTTCATGCTGTCACTAATTAAAGCAACAAAATACGGAAAACGATGACACCAGAACGTTCAGTTAAGGGTTATTTCTCAGTCATGGTCGACGGTCACATGATTGGTCTTACTTGACAACCAGACGGATACTTCTTTTGAGATAAACTCATGGCTCACTCTTAGTTATTTCGATAGTTTTCCCGCACTTGCACACATAGGAAGATTATCTTCCAAGGTAATAGAAGCAGGTACAAAAGTCAGACCGGATCAACTCGGATCGATGTAAAAACGAGTAAGTTCTTGAGAAATCAATCTAACGCTAACCTTAGACTTAACATGAGCAAATCTTACCATATTTGCTAATGAAAACCTGTTTTTACGTCGATTCGCGCTGAGTGATCCGAGTTAATCCAGTCCGACTTTTGTACCTGCCCAGGTAATAGGCCACTTTCAAATTGTGCAAGAACAAAACAAAACTGAGAGTCAAGGTTGAGAGGAAAATGCAAATTTATTCTCTCAACCTTGACTCTCAGTTTTGTTTTGTTCTTGCACTATTCGAAAGTGGGCTTAATTCGTCCAAGCTTCGTTTCAAGCCTTATTTCGTCTACCAAGACGAGTAACCCTCGGACGGTTAATCCGTCAGCAGGTTGTGCAGTTGATAAAAAATGGTCACAAATGTGAGACGAAATTGAAATTGACATTTCATTCGCATGTTGATAAGTTATGCACGAAACTATCTCAGCGTATCGGAATTTTTAAAAAGATTAGAAATTGTCTGCAAATTAAGCATAGAGTTCTATTTTATAATGCTATTATTAGACCAGTAATGGATTACGTAAGTGTTATCTGGTCAAACTGTGATAAACATTGTCTAGATCGTGTTTTAAAGCTACAAAAGAGAGCAGCGAGAATTGTCATTGGTGTTGACAGTTATGCACCCTCTGTTCAGTTGTTTAACATACTCAAATGGATACCTTTCTTCGAGAATGCTAAATTAGCCAAGTGTTGTATCATATACAAGCGTTTGCAAGGTCGCGTGCCTAGTTATCTTACTAACTTATTAGTACTTACCGGTGAGACTCATTCACGGCAAACTAGATATGCTAAATTTAATATAATAAATTGACTGGAAATTCGTTGGTGATGCGTGACACTTGGTAGTAAAAGATTAAGTTGACATTTAAAGAAATAATTGTCACGAAGTGTCAAAATTGTCTATTAACACAGACGTTTCGGGTGTAGAACCCTTCTTCAGTGTGGATAATAACCGTTGAAATACAGGATTTTTAAAGACCAGCAATCTTTAAATCATTTCTCTATATAAATATTGTGGGTCGCTGTGCTGCATGCTAATAATTGTTTCATAGTTTTATTAGATTTTGATAATTTTATAATAAGCTCTGATTTTAACTATTTTAACTATTTTGATCTTGTAATGAGGGCCTCTGGTTTATTAGCATTTAGATGCTATTTTGAGCAACCCTCGATAAATAAAGACTTCACAGGGTAGTTTAAACGGATGAAAAGATACATGAAATGAATCATATATTGAACTGCGGATATGAAATCAAGTGAAGCTACATGTATGATCCTCGAAGTTATGAACGCAATTTAAGCAATTGTGCAATTGCTTGAGTTGCGTTCATATCTGCGAGGATCATAGCTTCACTTGAAGGTAGCTTAACTAAGCTTATTGCATAATGCAAGACTCGCAAGCATTCCTCCATAAACACAGACTATGGATAGCGCCTGAGTCAAGAAAAAAAAATGCAAATATACAAAGCAATGGAGTTGCAAATGGTTACCAATAAGCTATTATGAGGAACAGAAGAGATTATTTTACGTTTCTTCAATTCCTTCCCTCTTTAATTAACCTGATCACAGGTTGAAAAGCTGAGGCTGGTTTCACAATTGCAGATTATTCGATAATTGTAAGGGCTTAACTGTTCAAAGGGTTAACACTTCGTGCAGTGGATTAGACCCAATAATCACTTTGTTCCTATTAAAGAGGTCTACTTTTATGACGATGACAATTATTATTATAGTTTCGGGGCTCAGCCATTGCATTTTGCACACCACTGAAAGGTGCCTGTGCAAAGAAGAAAACCTGGTTTTAAAACTATTTTTTTTCCATTTTTATTATATTAATTGATTATCCACGTTTTAATTCTAAAGCCACCCTCATTGACCATTCTTTTACCCATGCTGCACCAAAACTTTGGAATGCACTACACTGTCAGTATTTTGAAAGCCGGGTTAAAATCTCACCCATTTTGTCCAGCATTAATTCTTATTGAAAAGTTCTGCTACTTTTTTTTTTTCCTTTTTTTTTAATGCCCATTTGAACATTCTTTTAAAGGGTTCACAAGTTTTGTTTCCAAACCTGCAAAAACTAAACTGAGAAATTATTTCATTCAGCTCCAACCTGTTAATACACATAGGAAAATCAAAGAACTCACCAAGTGTTGACCATACAAATCCTACAATCACCACAATAAATCTAACAGCAAACAAGGCAGTTGTGTGCTTAGCAAGCAAAATGAGACGGCAGATTGTCAATGCGACATTTAATGGGAGGATGCAATACCCAAGCACACAGACACTCTGGAAAAATGATCTGTAAATGAAAATGGGTATAATTTTAATACCACATGTCATATTGCTGGAAATATTTTGTTTCTTCCTCAACAGAACATGCACCGTATCCGGACAAATTAATTTTTCATTTTGGTCAGACACAGTGCAGATTTTGTTCACACACTGATTAGGAACCATAATGATCTGCCTCTTTGATGTAAGGTGTAAGAAGACTAGTTCTCACACCACTTGCAACTCACAATGTTTAATGGACAAATTTCAAAGCAGAGGTTGGGATATGTTTGTTTAGCACACATGTACCCAAGCCTAGGGAGAATTCAACAGCTAAATACAGAACACCATTTGAAGCAAATTTTTCGAATTACTGAATAACATCTTCAAGAGCAATGGCCAAGTCACATACACTCTATCAGTGTTCATTTATTGTCCACCAAGAGCACGGTAGCAGTAACACTGGGAGAGGGTTGGCGCAGTGGTGAGAGAACTTGCTTTCAACCAGTGTGATGGAGGTTTGATTTTCAGACCTGACGCATTTACCATTTACACTGTACATGCACCATCCAGGTGGAAGTTTTAGGTATGTAAGTATTAAATGATGCAGCTTGTCCTACTAAACGCTGGATAATGTACAAAAAATAATTGACTGGCATGAACAGGAAAGCCCAAAAAGAACAGAAATAAGCCACTGATTATGCTGATGCATCATAATTTCAGAAAAGTTCCAAATGGAATGGTGCGAACCATTTGATGTTCCAACTCGTAAGTACCCCGGTAAGTATTAAGTACCCCCGGTGTCATATGTGGGTTGAGTTTGAACGTTGGTCTTTTCCTCTGCTCTGCTGATATTTCAGAGGATGAATAGCCACTCAGTGGAGAATGATGTGCCACAGCTAATTCTAATTTATTTATTTGCATTATTAATAATGTAAGGAACCACAGACCGAATTCATGAATGGCGACTAATAAATTGTTCTTTTCTCTTTATGCTAATTTTCCTCTCTAGCCTCGTGAGCATGTAAAAATTCAAAAGAATTCCTGCTTTAAAATGAGGCTAGTGGGGAAAAATAACATAAAGAGAAAAGTATAATTTATTAGCTGCCATTTATGAATTCAGCCTATAGAGGATAATTTAGGATATTACCCTGTGTATCCAGGATGCTCTCAGATCATGTGGGAGAATGACCTTGTGTCTTTAGTTGTGAAACGGAGGAATGACAAATTATACTGGGAAATGCCCACATGGATGTTCATGAAAAAATATAATGTCATTGCTGATCAAAAGATACATGTAACTTACATGGTGCCACCCAGAAGCTTTGAATTAACTGTAATTACCAGAGCTCCTACCCACACGACTACAAAAACTTCAGCAAACTGAGGGCCACCGTCATTATTGCTATCTGCAATGGTGTGGCCTTGAAGCATCCTGCAAACAAATTTGAGGCATTAAATTTTAACAGAAGCCTACAAGGTTGTGGACTTGTGATTGAAGTACTAGCTACACGAATATCTTACTACAGTCAAACCCGAGGTCAAGTATACTGGACCATAGATTCTACAAATAAATGTGTAGATTAACTAAACATGTGAATTAGTTAGTCTTTTTGTAAGAATTATGCTTTAATTTTGAAGGCAACTGAGTTGCCTTGCTGAAAAGAGCTCAGGTTCCTACACACAATCCATCTATTAATAATGAAGCTGCAGTAATAAACAAGATTATTAATGTTATTTGCTTTCTCCAAACATGATATCGGCATTTAGATACTGCATTAATTTTTGATTTGTCTTGAACAATTCAATTAACAATACATGGTTCATGCATCAGCATGCAGGCGTGCATCGAGATATGAAGCACACAGGAAGTTTGGAGAGCACAAAAGATGCATAAGAGTTGCTTGAGGCATGGCTTCTTTGAGTGCTCTTGAAACTTCCCAAGTGCTTCATATCTTAAAGAAAGCACAGCTGATGCATTAACCAATTGTTTTATAACATTTTCAACAAGATGGTTTAGCAGAGAATTTTTCTTTTGCTCAAGGCATTAATTTTGTTTCCTGATGCCATCTGCATGCACAATACAAATATGAAGCAACCTCGGGCAACTGAATTTGACGACTCAAATTTACTGGCTATGTTATATTAAAATGAATGGATTCCCAAAATGAGCAACAGATCGTAATTTCAAAAAGTAATTCAAATTTACAAAAAATCCCACAGTACTCACAATAGTCACAATATTTTGAGGGGCTTGTTGGCAAGATTTCCATAAAGGTCCCTACTTCATTATGCATGCATATTCCTAGCAAAACTCTATTCACGCTTGTTCTTTTATGGAAAAGGGTTAGTAGGAATATGCGCGTCTAATTAATGTAGGGAACTGTACAAAAATCTTTCCAAATCTGTACAAATCTTTCCGGCTTGTTTCTTAAAAAAGCACTCCTCTTTAATAAAGGAGTGAAAACAGATTAAAGGCATACCAAATGAAAACAGGGTATACATTTTCATACAAAAACATATGGTGTCATTTGTATTTGTGGCTATCGTTGGTTACCAAGGTTAAGAGAGGTTTCAGAAAATATGGCACAAAAAGTTTTGTCAATAACAATACAATCAGTTTGACAATTTTCATATGCGTTAGTCAGACCAAAGTATGACTTTCCAACACAAACTACGCAAAGATTTGTCACGGAAAAACATGGAAGTAGACAAAATAACATCACGATTTTAAAAACGTCATAATTTCAAGGGTCAAGGAGGAATTTCACAGCAAGTACAATATACTTACATTGCTAATAGTACACAAAGAATTAAAGGACCCCACAGATCCCCTGAAAGGACAAAATAGTCAATGGTTAAAGTTCGTTTCCTTTACAAAGATTTCCGATATCAAAACGTAAGGTATCTTTCAAAAGCTAAGAAGATGTTGATATTCGAGAAAATCTCTTACAGTCTCTCAGTAAGCTCTTGCTCTGCCTTGGAACTAAGACATGGAAAAATTTCTTTCCAACAGCCTTTAAATCTCGTTTCTAAATCAGAAAGAAATGTAGTGATTAAAAGATGAAAGAAATATAAGTTCATAAGCTTAAAGACGCGACGAGGTTTTTTGTAGATGAAAAGCACTAATAAGAAGATTGCACCTCAAATGACATAAACTATACAGCAATGGGACTTACTAATGTTTCGGATACGGGCTCATCTAACGTGCTAGGTCCTTCGTCTTCCTCAGGTGCTCCTGGTACTGTAATATCGCCTTCAATTTCCACATTTACACTCGCCGGAACAAAGCCTTGTTCCGACGCCATTTTGAATTTCTACTGATTTGTGGTAAGCCGCTGCTTGCCTCTCGTGTTCATTGCGGGCTGCCAACTTGAAAAAGTAGGTCCACGAAGAGTACAAAAAGTTAAAGCGTTCACCTAAAATAGGTTCTCAACGTTTCTTGGGAAAATTCCAATTGATGGTAATGTTCAGAGACATGTGTATCAGTTCCAGAGACATGTGTATCAGGAACGTATACTTAGTTTGCTCGTGACGTCATAAAACCTACAATTAAACTGTAAGCGGTTTTTTAGTTTTTATCGTATTTTTATCACGATATAGAGGTCACATCCTTGGTTTTCACGTCCTGCATACAAAAAAGAAATAAAATCATAGAAGTCATAAAATCATAGATGTCATAGAAGAAGAGTACAGTCGAACCTCCAGAAGCGGACACCCGCGGGACCGAGCATTGGTGTCCGCTTACGGGAGGTTGAGGAAAGTTAAGCACCATGGGAGGTGTTAGCGACGACTTCTGAATCAAATTTCCGGTTTTAGTGTCACCGATGTAAGTCAAACAATTTAACTTTTACTCTCTAATTAAAAATGAACACAATCTATCATAAAATCCTCAACTAAGAATGAACATGAAAATTGTAAGTTTACATTTAGAATGCCCGAAAAAAATGTGAAATTTGCTCGAAACAAGAATAATACGGCAAGGAGCGACGAATGTCGAGTAATCTACAAGAACAACAGTTTTTATTCAAACTGAGAGAACGTAAAGTATACCTATCTCACAAAGCTGTGAAAAAAGTATTGATACTTGATTGCCTTAGAGGTTCCTTGAGCCTCATATCTCTTAAAATATAATCTACTTTTCTATTTTTGTGAACTATAGATTTAAAGATCAGCTACCCACTTAAGCAACACTTTTCTTTTTGGCCACTTGGGCCAGAAAGCCGGTGAGAGATTTCTGTATAGGCCGTGGGAGGTTTTCGTTGACTACTCTTAAGTTCGAACCCCATTTTACAAGTAACAGAACTGTTTTCGCAAAGTCAAAGTGCTCCTTGTCCGGCTAAATTCATTAGCCAAATCCTGGGTGGCCCCTTGCGTTGCCGGGCATATCGGATTGTACAGTGACTTTTTAAAATGCCGTTAAAGCTTTTTACAAGCAAGTGAAGCGACCTAAATGTGGTTCAATACAACGGAAATGCCGTGCCAGCTCGAGTTTGAGGAGCACTATGCTCTTAATTAAGGGAGGTTATTTTAGCACGCTGCAAGTGGAGCTTCAAAACGGTGTCCCCTTCTGCTTACGAGAGGTGGTCGCTTACGAGAGGTTATAAATGTAGAGTTTCAGTGGAGAAATCGCCGGAACTGCGACTTGGTGTCCGCTGGGGAGATGTCCGCAAGCGGAGGTTCGACTGTAATAAAGAAATAGCATGTCTAAATCTCAAACCTATGCAATATCCCGTAATTGAATTATTCGGCAAAATGCACCACTCTAAGCTAGGCCTGGCTTTGACTGAACTTTGATTCCTGTTTATTTATCAATCAACAACAAATTCTAAACTATAGAATACAGGGCCAAATTTACTGTAATTCGTGTGGCTCGGTGGCTCGCCAGTCCACTGGAGAGCCACCGAATTATACACCTAACTCGTTCTTTTAGCCTTTACACTACTGGCGAGCCATCGAGCCGCATTCGTGTTAATGCTTTTCAATTGGTCACTGTGTTCTATATTTGCTCCAACAAAAATTGCTCCCGAAAAATTTTTGCTTGGCACTTGTGACTTACTCTTTCCTTCGCCCTTATTTGAAAATCACCTTTCGAAAGCGTTTTCAGAGGACGAAATTAAAACGTCGGTTAATTTTTATTCGAGGGTTAGATGGACCCTAGAGGCCCAGTGACCTTGTTTTGGCACAAACTCTTTGCTTTTCTTTTGTAAATGAAGACTAGTTTTGCATTAGAGCAACAAGTTCGCAAGATAAATTAAAAGCAGTGCAGGCTGTATCAAGGTCACCGGCAGCCTTGCTGCCATTCATAGGCCAGGTCACTGAGCAAAGAAGTGTAAAATGGTTAGTATTATCGGGTGAAATCTCGTATCCAGAGTCCTCGGGCTTTTTGGTCGGCGGGTGGGGCCCGGAGAGACTCTGGGATAAGGGAAAAATTCAATTTTTTTTATTAGGAAGTCCGTGAGTAATTTGCGAAGCTAACCGCCAAACCGGAAACACCGAACAAACGTCCTCGTTTTGGGGGGAGATTTGAAATATTAAACTCGTTTGTTTTTGTTTTGTTTTTTTAAATTTGTGTGACTGTTATTTTTCTATTGCCCCTGCTGTTTCCCTTAACTAGAGCGCGCCAAAATTAAAAAAAAAAAAAGAAAAAAAGAAAAAAAAAGACGGGTTTTGATTTTTGCGTAACAGTTTCTAATATAATCGAGTAAACAGCCGTTTTAGCGCGGGAAGCTAAGTTTGCCACAGTGTGCAACAATCAACTTTGTCTTTCTCGGAAACCGTCAACACACCACTTTTAGTCACTTCCGAGACATTTCGTATTGACCTCAAGCATGCGCACTAAGACCGGAATCCCAGATTTAGTGGAGTCCATTATCCCAGAGTCTTTCCGGGCGTCCACCCGCTGAACAAAAAGCCCGAGGACTCTTGGTAAGAGATTGATGCTGAACCTGTAAAATGGCCTAGTTTTGCATGAGTTAAAAAAAAAAAAAAAGCGTCAGACGATGTTAATGTTTAAAATAATTCAAGGGCTTTCCCCAGCTTACCTGCAGGATTTATTTAGCACCCGTAGTACACCGTATAACTTAATTAAGAGATTCTGAGATGAAACTAAACCGGCCCAAGCCTCGCACGAACTATTGTAAGCGTGCTTTGGGCTACAGCGGGGCGCTACTATGGAATAGCCTACCCGTAAATTTAAGAAAATCAGACTCCCTTGGGTATTTTAAAAGGGAACTTGACAAATTTTACAGTAATTGTTAGTCGGGCTCCCACACGGCAATCTTGTAAAACAGTGCTGTTTCAATGTTCTTTATTAATGTAACATAAACTGAAGGTGATGGTCTATCACTTATTCTGTTCTGGGGGCATCTGTGAATTCTACTGGTTATTCAGATTTAAGATTGTAAACTGCGCCATAAAGCAGTCTGGCAAAGTCCCCCACAAAGTGTTGTAAAGCGCATTTGAATATATTCATAGAAAATGCGCAATATAAATGCTATATCACTAAGGTTTTACCGTGTATAAATAAATAAAGTAAAGAGTTCACCGCTGACCAAAATAATCGTAGGCCCTTGGAACGAGAGTGGTTACCTACGCTGGGCAAGGCGTCATCAATAGGCCATTTCCGAATTCGCTTCAGCCTCTTCTTCAAAGTGAGTCTAAGTGCGAAGTCTTTCTTATGAAAATGAGTTGTTATTCATATGCAAAGTAAAACTGATTACCATCACAAAACTTTCGCACTTAGACTCGCTTTGAAAAAGAGGTTAACGTGAATTCGGAAATGGCCTATGGCAAGCTCATTTTAGCCAACTCGAGATATAGTTTGAGTATACACTACATATTCTTCCCAAAAGTACTTGTATACGCTCGGCACTGATGCCACCTCGGCCTCTAAATACAAGGAAGGTGGGCCTGGGGCTGACCGACCATGTTTTGATAAAAACCACTCTGCTTTCTCGGCTAACTGCAAACTGGGTAGCGTAAGAAGATATTACATTTACCACTGTTTTACCCTGGGGTTTAAGAAGGAGTGGCAACGTCAGAGGATTTTGACATTATTTTGTGGCAACTGGTCAAAAAAACCCACCCTCTAAAAGAAAGCACCAGGCATACGGAGAAGCCGGCTAGCTATGGACGTTAAAATCACCTGACAGTAGATCGCTCAAATCCCTTTCCTACTCCGTCGTTCCTCTCCCCCAGGGGTAAGACATTGAACGGAAGGAAAGCTTTGAAATGACCTCCAGCCCCGCTTCCATTCATAGACAACATGTACAATAGCTCACCGAGCTATCGGGCTAAAGACCTGTATGTACAACTCTCGACGCAAATGAAATTTATCGCGATAGTTCAGGCTTTTCTTTTAATTAATAACCCTTGATAATAAGGAAAATTACCATGCTAGGAAGTTAAGTTTATAAACTGCACTATGGTACAATAACTTCGCTTTATTTCGACATCTGCGGGATATGTTTTAATGCTAACGTCAAGAGAGTACACGTATATGAACAAACCGTCAACCACAAAATCAAGGATCCCACGAATTAAGTACCGAAGTCGCTTCTCAGTCCAAACGAAGATCTTCATGCTAGATGGTACTCTGGTTCACGACTAAGGTAAATGGGTAAAATAAAAAATATATATATCAAAATAGAAATATCGAGTGACGAATATTTTTCAAGATCGTAACTTTGGTGGAAAGTAGTTAGCACGATTGGCACTCATCATGGGTCGAACACCGCACTCATTTCCTAATCTCACAAACAAACCAACCAAAACAAAAAAACCTAGTCGATGAACTTAAATAAACACAATTGGGTGGCCCTTAACTGATCGCAAGATCACTTCCACGCCCTTGTTCTTCGTAAAAAGGGATAAATACCATCCCTCAGTAAGCGCTAGTTCTGCTTCGCCTTGACTGGCAATGCGTTCACAGCGACTGTGGGCCGCTTGAAAGGACCCCGGCAATCGAATTGGTCCGTTTACAGGGAATAATATTTTTCCTCTGTTGATACCGGAAATTTCAGCCCGGTTACCGAGATGAGAAAACACTGAACGAAAACCTGTTTTTCTTCTTTTTTGCCGTCTTCTGTTTGTTTGTTTTTTTTTTCTTGTTTTTGTTTGTTAATAATTAGACATAGGCCCTGGAAGCCATGATGGGTAGCCGGGCTGAAGTGCTGACCCGGAGAATTTTCCAGTGCTCACCTGGAGAGTTTTCAGCCCTGAAACTTTGCAATTAGTTTTCTCTTCCTTATCTTGAAAACATGTTAAAAGATCAGACTCTCGGAATAAGCGGATCGCAGTTTTACAAATTGCTTTTCGGGCCCGTAAACATTTGGCGACTTGCTGTGCTAGAGTAAACTACATATATCAACCTAATATGATTACACTTGTCAATTCAAAATCTACATTCCTATTTACAATATGCAAAATCTCAACCGTCCATTTTACCTTCATGAAGTACCTCATAATTACTCGAAAGACTCTGTGAAAGGAACCTTTAGGGAAATCGGAGAAAGTTCAACGTACCGGGGGCTAAATCCCTGAAGGAGAAGAAAACACTTCGAGTAAACGTAGGCCCGGTTCAGACGCCGCTCCACTCATGTGCCGAACCTAATTGAGTGAAGTCCGACTTTGGAGCGACATTGGATTCAGACGGCGCACTGTGTGTCGAGCCTAATCTTTATTTCATTCGAGACAAAGGAGAGACTTATGGAAGATTTATAAATTATCATAATGGATGCATTTGGTTCGGCACATGAGGAGAACGCCGTATGAATCACCTGCCGCTCTAATGTCGAATAATGCGACAGACCCTGTTTTGCCGCACCTCATTAGAACTGCCGCACTAAACTGATTCAGACGCCGCTCTGTTGCCGTACTTAATTCCTCAATTAGGTTCGGCACATGAGTGGAGCGGCGTCTGAACCGGGCCTTAACCTCTGAATAAAGACCCAACCGCCCTCTAATAGCAGACAGTTTCCGAGGGGTTCAAAAACGGGCACGCTCTCATTGAGGAGTCGGATTTTGCGACGGTCTGGGAAGCTGTGGATTAGTCGCTCGTATATTTGGTCCCGTGGTCAAGTTAATGGTGGCTGGAGTCCCTGAAGGGGGATTTACAGCGCCCGACGGAACAGCAAAGCTAACTGGAACCGTGGAAGGTCTCTGGTATTGCAGGTTCATCGGCTGGTAAGGTGGAGGGGGGAGGCGTTGGGCTGCTGCGGTTGGTAACCGTGTCTGCACATTGATGGTGTTCTGTCCCAGCTGCAGCTGTGGTGTTGCACCCGGCTGTGTCATGTGCTGGATGAATCGCATCTGATTCTGCCGACGCATCTGATCCTGTTGACGACGATGTTCCTGGATAATAACCTCCCGTTGGCGCTGGTAAATCTGCTCTCTCTGTTGTCTGACTCGCCGCATGCGTTCTTCTATCTCCTGGCGCTGTTGCATCTCTTGCAGCTGCCTGATCTGTTGAATCTGCTGTAACATTTCCGAGTTCAGACGGATCCGCTCCGCCACGTGCTGTTGGGTTTGAGCGTGGTCTGGCAAGGGCAGGTCCGGCTGAGGTGCATAGGCTGGCAGTGACACAATTAAAAAACAAAACAAAAAACAAAACAAACAAACAAAAACCGTTAGAGTCCCATTTGATAATGATGGTGATGTAGGATTTGTACAGCGCATATGTATATAATTAACGGCGTTTTTACGTCTATGTAGGGAGGACCTTTCAGACTGCTTGGAGTAAATTGCACCTCCACAGTTGACAATATAAATCGCATCCAAACTGTCCAGTGGAATTCGCTCCTGCCCCTTTCCCAGAACAGGTAAGACGCTAAAGGTTGCACTGCCAAAATTCAAGTGAATTGTTAAGTTACCGTTCGGTGAACTTCTATAAAATTGTGCCTAGAACATGGCCCCATGAAGATTTGATCACGGTAGTTACATTAATCTGTGCAATAAGAGACGCAAAATAAGGTTCCTCCCACGAGGCGAAGCACGCTTGTGCAACTCGCCAGCCCTAGCACAATCCACGTCGCCCGGCGCTACTCCGGCGCATTGCAAGTTACATACCCATTCTTCCAATTCCAGACTTTTCCGCCTCATACGCCTCCCACGCAGCCTTCATTTCATCTTCTGTCAACTTTTCAGACTCGATATTCTGCAGCAGCGAGTCATGTTCATGGTAATTCACAATCCACTTGGGATGAAGGCGGTTGATAAGGTCCGCTAGAACGGCATCCTGGATTAAAAAGAAAAAAAAAACAAAAGAACTATAGGAGACGGCCGCGGCGTGGCTCAGTGGTCAGGGCGCCGACTGTTTGCAAGCGGATTCCAGATTCAAATCCCGCTCTCACCACCAACTGGATTTGTCTTTGGCAGTAACAATGTCAATCTCGTACCCAGAGTCCTCAGGCTCTTTGGTCAGCTGGTTGTCGCCCGGAGAGACTCGGATAATCGGGAAAAAAACCCGAATTTTTTGATTGGCTGTTACTTTACAACTTCAAAAGAAACCGTCCCAGATTTTGTGGGAAAATGGCGTCCATTATCCCCGAGTCTCTCCGGGCGCCTAACCGCTGACCAGAGAGCCCGAGGACTCTGGGTACGAGATTGTCCCGATGTCAAATCGGCAATGTATTGTAAGTATACAACCGGTTGCCTATTCCAGTTGGGTTTCTTAAAGTTACACGTTACGTTTACTTGGATTGTTACTTTGTATAAACGGACGGCCCCACAAGCTTCAAGCTTTAAATACTACTGTTTATAAACGAAGGCTGTTTACTTTACTTTGGCAGCGATAAAGCCTTGTTTTACCGGGAAAATCAAGCTGTCCACAACTAGTGTACGTTTACAGAATCACTTGGTGGCTGAAAAGACCCC
>BLFK01001121.1:154860-189860 GCA_014634185.1 Astreopora myriophthalma
AAACAACACAAAGAATTTTTTCCTTTGTTTGTTCGTTTGTTGAAACAAAACTAAAAACCTTGAACAACCATAACCATTGGTTTTCTCTTGTAGTGTACATTTCTCACGATGTCACATGGCATTCTTTTTTGTGAAAAACCTTCAAGGCCGTCTACAGTCCTGTAATAAATTCTTGTTAACCAAGCTTGCTCAGGACCGCACAGAGATAATATTGCTGGTATAATTACATCAATGGCCTCACACTTGGTTACTAAGATATAATTTACATGACATGTCAAAACAGTTAAAAGGGTTTTGCGGTAAAATCCCATTTACATCAAGTTTAACAGCACTGGTGTGATCAAAAGCCCATCATTCCATGAAGTACTGCACTCAAAAGAACAATATCTGTTTCTTACCGTCTTGACAGCCTCGGTAGAGACTCATTTCTTTTACCAACATCTATGTTTTCCTTCACAGCCTCATTCTGCAAAATGGTTTTACATTATGTATGATGGAGTCATTTTCAATAGACTTTTTTACCAATACAGCGGCCACCTTGAATTCTTTTGTTCTGAAAAAGATATTTTGGGATGCCCAGGGGGCAAATTCACACACAACATGGGTATGAAATTAATTTGGTTTTGGTTCAATAATTTTCAAACCAGATCAATTTTCGTATTTTCTTTGCCTCAGATTAATGATGGTGCGAAACAAAGGATGTAAAAATCAAAGTGGCTTGAAAATTTTAACAGGAAAACCAAATTAATTTTACACTCACGTGTATGAATTTGCCCCCCCCGGCATCCCATAATATCCTTTCCATAACAAAAGAATCCAAGATGGCCACCGCATTGGTAAAAAGGTCTACTGAAAGTTGTAAAACACAAACCAAAGTAACCACAGATCTAGAGCCAATCCTGTTTTGAAGGGAATTCATCCTTCAACAAAACACAAATCCAAGTAATTCACAACTTGGTTCTACAAATCAGGTTATTTGCTTTTATTTTGAGAAACATTTAATTGTTAATGAAATCAACAAACAACACAAGAGCTTAGCCTAATTTGTGGACAGTGACCTTGCATGGTCCTGTATTCTGTAATTGCTCCAAAACCTCTTTTAGCTGCAGCATGGTTAGAAATAATATAATTTAACAAATTCAAACTAAAGAACATCGTGTTAAAGTTGGCTATTAGTCATGAAGTGAATCACTCGTTTTCCCACCATTTGGACATGAATTGGGCCTTCAGCCCCCACTCCCCACCACAATTTCTTGGGCCTGGATCCCCTCACCCCTCCTGAATTTCCAATTCCCTCTAAGGTGGGGAAATTAAAGGTGGAGCCACACCATGGAATAATATATATCGTATATATACAGTAAATATTACCATCCATCACAAACATCCATTAAACGATACCAAAATACTCAATTGACAAAAAGCAAGACAACGAGCATCCATTTCTATAGGTAGTCAGGATATTTATCTCAGTTTCAAACAAACCTTGCTCTATCAATTACAATTATTCTGTTGTAACATTTTAGACTAGCAGCAAATTGAGACAAGATTAAGTACTGAGGGGTAATTTCGTCACTGCACGCATGAAGAGATACTGTATCTACCGAGATATCGATAAAGGAAACCTGTTTGTCAATTTGTCTAATTCCGGCGCACAATTAACTCGCGAGCACGCACGCGCATGGCATTATTTCCTTGTACAATGTGCTACAGACTCGACAACCATCATCGAAGCTGAGCTATCGAAAACAGATCAAGCATTAACACAAACAAAACGCACATATATATAAGGTCACATACTGCTTACGTATAAACCGATCAATTACTCTTCCAAATCTAGAGCTTCAGTTGTATGCAAATTATGCCGGTAATAATGGCAGGTAGCTAGTAATGGCAGATCGATTGTCACATGCAAGTACATGTATGCACAAGCAAGGCAAGGTCGTTCATGATCACACAACGGACCAAAACAAAACAAATGGTTTACCGGATATTTTCCCTCTTCAAGACTTTCTCTCCTCGGGGGACTCGTATGATGCAGTTTGGTAATTATGGAGTCAAGTTTAAGTCTAAAAAAACAAAACAAAATTCACTGTCAAACTGGAAATGATTTGTCACGGCCGCTAAGTTGTAATTCGGTTTGCAGGCACACGACGTCCAAAGTGAAAACATGAATCTACACGGACTGACCGTTTAGTCCTCACTTTTTCTTCATCTGGCATCTTGTTTTCCCTCCAAAAAAAACAAGGGATCTTATATTATAAGGAGACAAACGACACTGATAGTCAACTTCTTTTCTTTTTTCAGCCTTTTTCGCGCCTCCCTGTGCAGCCAGGCCTAAGAACTTCCCAACATGCTCTGCGCAAGACTCGCTTGGAATGCAGAAATTAAGGGCTCTCATCCTTAGTAACCATGGCAACCAAATCCACCACCCCAGACATCAAACTGAAAATGGGTCGTCGTGCTTTGAACGGAAGCTTTAAGGGGACATCGACTTTCATCTGATATGGAAGTTTGTTGTTTCAAAAATGGAAGTTGATGTTGTGAAAATGGAAGGGTTTTTATTTTATTTTTTTTTTTATTGGAAGCTGGTGTAGTGAAAATGGAGGCTTGCTTTTTATGAAAATGGGAGTTGAAGTTGTGAGAATGGAAGTTGATGTTGTACATTCACTCCAGGCCATGCGCTCCTTTCGTCGTCCTCGTTGCGTATGAAAATGGCGCCTACTGGGGAAGCTATCAAGGAGTCATGCAAAGAGGTATGAATTCGAAGTTCTTGGTTTTTGTTTATTTCACTTCTATCGCATGCGAGAGAACAACTAGCACCAGGTGTTAAAATGTAAGCATTCATTTCGCTGATTTATTGTTTCAACGTCGCCGATTTTATCGCAAGGACCTTGGGCCTTGAAGTGGCAGAATGGTTTGAGGCACGGTAGCCCATACAAACTGTGTGGCAGTTGGTCCCCCATCTTTCAAAATATCGCTAAAATCCACGATATCGTCGTGTATGGCTATCACAATCACATATTATATCAAAATAAACCGTATTTTTACCTGGAATGATGTGTATTGTCGTCCTTGTGGCTGAAAACGACGAATTTCAGCGATTTGAGGAGTTTTGTGTTCGATGTTTACCTGAGCGTATAATACAGACAAGGGAGGAAAGCTTGATTTAGGACCGGTCAAGCGCCGTGACGATTTTCACCAACAAATTCCCATCACACAGCTTCCAAACCACGTATCAGCCAAGCTGAAAGTCGGACGTTTCTTCTCATACCATTATATTTTAAATCCGTTCAAAACTCGAAACGCTAGACCTCAAATAAAGTCGAGAAATACAGCAATCAAAGCTCGGCCGAACAGTAGCTAGAAATCCGCGTGCCGGCGGCTGTTAACCATTTCGATTGGTCCATCCTGATTTGTTCATTTGCCCCTGCTTCCCATGCAAGCCAAGGGATGGACTTTGGAATGGGCATTGTCCGTTGTTATCCAATCAAACTTTTCTGGGAGACGACTCCGTCAGACCCACCTACAAGTTAGCCCGTTCTCCGCATGCCGGCTGTTAACCATCACGTCGATAAGTTTACCCCGTGGGACGGGAGATAGGGATGAATGAACAGTGCTGATATTATTACCCTTACCTCCCGGCCCACGGGGTAAACTTATGGCTGTATTTCTATTTGAAACCGCCCACCGGGGAAGAATTATGAACCGTTTCGGTGGGATTAATGACGTGGACCGCAGGACGATCATTGCCTTTAATTATCAGAACGTTCTTGCAAGTTTTTGGTGCTATATTTATGATCACCTATGCGACACCCATCTTTCTTTGCAGTTATCATACCGTTAGAAGCACAGCATATTTTTGTGCAGGTATGGGTACATACCATGACAACTTGCAGGTTTTAATAGGCCATTTCCGAATTCGCTTCAGCCTCTTCTTCAAAGTGAGTCTAAGTGCGAAGTCTTTCTTATGAAAATGAGTTTTTATTCACATGCAAAGTAAAACTTATTACCATCACACAACTTTCGCACTTAGACTCGCTTTGAAAAAGAGGTTAACGTGAATTCGGAAATGGCCTATTGAAGTTAGCGCTAGCCGTCGAACTATTCGGCCCAGTACTGGAAATCACGACATCTTGTTTTCCCCACTTCATGTCCCGGCCAAGTGCGAACGAACTCGATCTGTTAGCAAAGGGTATATAAGGAGCTTAGCAAACCGCGACGTCGAAGTCAACAAAAACACCACAAAGCAGTAGGTTAAAGAGACTGCATCACGGCAGTGCAGTCGATTTAATTTGTTTAGTTTTGCCAAATACTCGTACTTAATTACTCGCTATTCAACTTACCGTCACCCAAGTAGTTACAATTAAACAACAAAATTAAATCAAAGCTTCGTGACAAAAAATATGCCTCCCAAGCATACATACGAAAAGTTTCAAACAACAAAGATAAACTTTGAAAAACTGTTAGGTTGAACAGTTTTCGAGAATCCCAATTGCAATCCATTTTAATCCTCTTCACTTTGTCCATGCTTGCCTCCTTTTGTATTTTCTGTTTTCTTAAAACCTTCTTTCAATGTTTTAACCAATTATTTTCATATTTCACTTGATTTTTTTGACAGTTCCCGTCGCTGAATTTGGCTAAATTTCGTGACACGGCCCCTTTAATGAGCAAAAACAATCTTCAACCGAAGCGCTTTGCGCGCTCTGCTGGCTCTGCATTGGCGGTCTGCGTTTCGTTACATTCTTCCGTCCTCTTCTCAACAGCGTTCACTCAAATTTTTGCGCAATCGATCACGCCCATGTTTCCAACCGACTTTCTTTCATCATTTTTCTTTCGCCGTCATTTGTTTCTTTATTGACAGTGAGTGTATGTGTCAAGCTCTCACCAATTTAAGACAATCGAATCTGTCAGCCACTCACTAATTTACAACAAATTCTTGGAAACAATCAACGGAACAACCACTATCCGGGAATTTGGTCAGCAACAGCGCTTTATGCACGATAACTAAAGCACATTGTGGATGGAAATCAAGTGGCTTACTACCCTTCAGTGTAGGTACAAAAGTAAAAAGGAAACACCAGGTGTCAATTTTAACGGAACTGGCTTTGTTCTGATTTGACAAGAAACAACTCCGTTTGCTTTTCATGCGGTTAGCAGTTCGTTTGGAGTTTGTAGGAAACCTTGTCACATTTTTCGGAGCTTTGTTTTCTGTTATTAACAGATATTCCTTGCAAAGTGGACTTGTTGGTTTGTCTGTCTCGTATCCCCTTCAGGTAGGTTTCGTTTGTTACTAGATATGTCATTAGTTGCTGGAAAAATCTCAGCTGAGTATTGTGATACCAAAGCGAGTTTGTGACGCCGACTCTAAGCGCGGGAAAATGGTTTTGGTTTTGCTCTTTTGACTGGCCCAGAGTGAGCCGAATTTGTCGGCCAATCACTGAACACTGTATTGAATACGCAAAGTAGGTGTCGCTCCATTGAAAAGGCTTTCACTGAATAAACCGAACTTCGCACACAATCCTCAATAAGTGAGTTTATTGATTTTAATTCCGTCCCATTTTTTTGTCCTCTGTTTTCCGAAGATAACTTGGAAACAGACATTGTGGCTGTGGAGCATGTCAAGGAGTACTCAGAGAAGCCAACGGAGGTTTGTGTAATGTAATGTTGCAAGGCAACTCATGTTGGTAGAATTTCGTCAATTATAGTAAACACGCATGCGTCAATGTTGACGTCTAATGCGTACCATATGGAGGACACAACGGGTTACACTTTCAATATATATTGCTCCAAATCCTATGTCAAGATAACTGGAACTGAACTGTGAGTACGAAAGGGATCTGTCACATAGTGTCTAGGAGCCGACATTCCTCCCCCTTACTGCCGCGTCGGGGACAGACAGGCTGTCGTGGACGGGTATCTGAAAGCAGCGAGGAACTGGGGGTTGGTATAAGCGATCCGCGGGCCGAAATCTTGGGGAGACTCGTCATGGTACACCGCTCAGGCAACACGTCCAGAGGCACCGCTACTGGTCCAAAGGTTTTGTTTGTTTTCTTTTTGGCAATCAGTATGCGCATGCGTGAATTACTGTTGCTTTAGTACGTACCATTTGGGAGATGCAGTGACTGAGTCTCGAGTCGTTGATTTCGGCTGGTTTTCTATCTCACCTGCCGTCACTTAGCCAATCACTTTTATCTACCAAACTCTGAAAGTTGACCCTGTAAGCTAGAGTCAAAAAGGGGCAAGAATTCTGAGGTCATGAAAAGTCAAATCAAAATCGGTCCCTTCTACTGTACTTAGGGACTTACACAGCGTATTGATAACCCTCTCCCAACTGGACCCAAATGCTTCAAAACAACCCTTGTCCTACATCATTGACGTCAAGCAGAAATAGGGAGTTTAACAAACGACGACACCAACGGCAACGAGAACGCCACAAAACGATAGGTTTGGTGAGTGAGCAAAACAACGGCGCCGCACGCTCTGCACGTGCGTTTCACATTTTGGTACATTTCTTTGCCGTCATCTCCAAAACAACGACGTGAAATGACAAAATTTAAGGTTCCATAGAGCAAAACAACGACGTGAAATGACAAAATTTAAGGTTCCATAGAGGAAGTTAGCACAAGACAATGAATTTTCAATTCTCTCTCTACTCTTCTAACTCGCTCATGCCACCTGACTTTAATTCCTCGACAGTTACTACACACTTTAAATGCGAAACATGATATAGCTGCGTAGTGATACCAATAACGCGAACTTGTATTTTTAAGTGACGTTCCCGTGCCATCGTCGTCATCGTTTCGTAAACTCCCTGATCTCGAAGTGGTGACCAACGAATTACGAAATACTCAAACCAGAAAGATAGAAAAAACGGTGTAGAGACAAGTCTTTATCCTTTCTTTTAACTATTCTTTATTTTTCTTCCGCAAACTTCTTTCTTAAAGAGGCATTAACTCGCAAATGTCTTCCCATATATTCAACTCCAGCATATTAAATCTTGTGGAATCGTTGCCAACATTTGTCGCAGTCAAATTAGATCTTTCAGCCAAGCGAGATCGCATTTCTTTCTTAGTTGTATCGGCTATGAAATCCGGGCCAGTCACTAACTGGCTGAAGTGATTCACAAGAAATGAAAAAAATGGAAATGATAGATGGTGATGGTCCGTGGCTCGCTTGTCATGTGATACTCCATTGAACCTTGCAAAGAGAAACACAAGTTCGAAGTTGTCAGACACCAAGTTTATTTTATTGATCACTGGAATTCGACTACGAGCGGATTTCAATTGAGCGCCGTAAGAGCAAAACCAAAGAAACCACAGAGTGAATCACGTTCTTCTGCCACGGTGACGGTAAAAGGGAGAATGAGTTTCCGGAATGGCATAATAATGCGGAATGCAATACATGCAGAATGACTCAAAGAAACAAACTAACCGTAACCCTAACCCTAAAAACCTTTTTTATTCTCTGCTTTCATTTTTCTCTCAGATACTATGCGTGCTATGATTGGCCAATTTAGCGGGCTGTATTCTACAGCATGGCCCGCTAAATTTCAGGGCGTGCTTTCCTGTTCCATTCGTTACCAAGAGATATAATAAATAACTTACTAACCTCGTTTCTTGGCCCGTATTGTAAGTTACGGCTTCTTGTTTTTTCCAGTTTAATTCATGGCCCTCGTGCTTCGCACTCGGGCCATAAATTGAACTGGAAAAAACGCGGGCCATAACTTGCAGTACGGCCCCCTAACTCGGTTAGTAAGAGGTATTATTACAATGTATTTTTAAGCCATTGGTGACTTGTTTACCTCCACTGGATACCTCTAAATGTGTGGCAGTCCTTTTCACTCGTGCAGATGCTGGGTGCCATCTTATCAGCCCAGCTGAACAGGTGAGACAAATACAACTTGAAAAAGGCATCATAAATGAAGGACATTTTGCTGAGTAGATGTGGAGGAATGGACAGCAAACGGGGATGAGGTTTAGTGCAGGACAGGAATTCTGTTGATACAGTACAAGAAGGTTGAACCTTATAATTCTAGCTTGCTGAAACTACATAATGTATGTTTAGAACAGTTGAAGGGCTCAGAGCAAAAACGTCCTAACTGACTTTTTGTCGCGCGTTTGATGAATTTGCGAAATTGCGGCCAAATTTTGCACAGTACACGGAAATTAAGTTATGGAATTGCCTATCCTAAGTGATGCGAACAAAATAACAAAGGGAAAGAAAAAAAAAACATTCTGGGCCGTGGGGAAGGGTGTAGGGGCACAAGAGCAAGAAAATACAGGTAAAAAGAATTTTTTTTTTGGCTGCTTTTCATCGGATTGCGTTAAGTTTTGGCATACAGAATGGGGATGTTCAACCCGTAATTCTGCGAAATGACCTTAAAATCGTGCAAAAGTCAGTTAGGACCCTTGCCTGGAGCCTCAAATTGCATTTTGCTAGTTATTTTTTTCTTGTAAATAGGTGGTAACATTTACTGTGTTTTACAACCAGTCAGTAAGTAAAGCAAATCACTAGCCATGACAGGAGCCCTGTTTGATAGGAATATTTACCAAACAGCCAATCCAGAATGAACTGATTAACATGGTAAGACCGCTGTCCTGCATACTGGCAACCATCTGGAGTGCTCAGCAATGCAGTGATGATAATCCTGAGGCCATTCTCTTGTTCAGCAAGCACTTGAAGTTTCTCAAACAGAAGCATTTTCTGGTTGCATGGATCTAAAATAATAACAGTCGCAAATGAACAATGGGGTCAGTGATTAAATAGAAACTTTGAAATCTTAGACTTGAGACTGGTCATGCAAAAACATCCAAGGGATAGATTTATGAAAGAGTCAATAATGTAAGAGTTCAAGAGTGAATTGATCTTATTTGCTTTGCTCAAAGACGGTCCCATGTAGACTTCTACAATTATTAACTTTGAATGTGCTGGAGTAATTAATGAATTCCTTGCTTTCTCCAAACCTGAGCGTGGGAAGTTGTGATCACAAGTCACATTTTGCTTTAAAAGTCAATGAGCTTATTTTAAAAAATGAACGCATTCTTGAAACAACAAATAGATTGATAAGAATTCATTTCACCTGCCTTCAGAGCAATGAAAATGTACATGTCCCTGGGGAAAAACCTTACAGGATCTTTGAGGATCCTTAAAGATCTTCAAGATTACCTGCTAAAGATCCTTAAGGATAAGGATCTTTGAAAGATTTTTGAAGGATCTTAGAAGGATCTTTGAAGATCTTCAGTTGCTAAGGATCTTGTGAGGATCTTACAAAGATCCCTGTGAAAACAAGTACAAGGATCTTAGCAAAGATCAAGGTTCTTAAAGATCCTGGCAAGATTTCTGAGGATCCTTAAAATTCTTGGCAAGATTAATCTGCAGGTTCCTTGAAGATCTTGGCAAAGATTTCTGAGGAACCTTGTTTAGATCCTCAAAGATCCTTGAAGATCCTTAAAAGATTTTCAGCAGGGGTACCATGTGCAGTATGTCAAATTATTCACCAAAGAATACCTCCAAAGTTCAACTGATGGTCAACATTTTTTAACAAGCAATTGGCAGAAACATCTACGCAAACTTCCTCCGAGCCAACAGCAGTAAGGAATTCCAGAGATTTTGACCTTGCTTTGGGAGTTTTATCTTGGAAGAGTCTTGTGTCTTCAGTAAGTTGATCTCTCATCTTACACAGTAGTTCAAATGCAGCCTTTGTTTGGCTTAAATGAGTGGCATCTGCGAGAAGATCACCATTTCTACTGCAATCCTGGGTATCTCCTACTGTTACCTCATACAACTTTAGAGTAAATTGATATTGGCTCCCTGACAAATGTGGATTCTGAAGCAGAAACTGCCTGAGCAAAGCCTTTGATTTCCCTAGGACTTCAAAGGACAACTTCAATTTTCCTAAGTACATCTGCCCAGACTTGTTAAAGTTATCAAGATATTCATTTAGTTTTTCAACCAGTGATGGTTTTGCTTGCACTCTGCGGTAAACCTGCAAGGCAGAAAGCACTAATTTATGGTGGCTTGGAAATTTCATGTTGACTATGGTGCATCCCAAGTGTATTTTAAGTGATTTTCAAAAAATTCTGTCCACAGGATAAAAGTCTGGTTAACTGTGAATTCTAAAAACAGCATTCTGTCATGAAAATATCTGACAAAAATTTATGAAAATTGGCCTACACTCAGAAGCAGAGACTGTGTGCTAAATTTTGAAACAATTCACCATGGAATTTTAAACAGTGTTCTTTGGGTCCCTTCTATAAGAGTATCAAGACTGGCAACCGCAACCTTAACACCCTTAAAACATAACCAGTTGATGGAGAGCTGTCATATTTACTTCTGGCTGAATTTTGGTAATGATCTGCAAAGTCCTCCTTTAATTGTTTTTCCCCTAAATGCACTGTATGAGGAAAGAGACAAAAAACTGTTTACAAGCCACCTTAATGCACATATCAATGTTATGACAGAGAAGGGGGTGGAATATGGGCAAAGGTGCAGCATTTTAACACTCCTGTTGTCCCCTTTCTGGGGGAGGGGGGGGGGGAGAATTTGACCAGAAAGTTAATTTTCCCCCACGCTGTGGACATTTTGAATTTGATCATGCAGAGAACTTTAACCGTGCAGAGTACTGGGTCCTAAAACTCATGTTCCAGGAGACGCCATCTTGGAAAATATCATTAAGTGCGAAGTTCTGGAAGTTAACAAATGCAATAATTATCTTCCCATTGAACACCTTTTCCGCTACTGGGATACAACCTGCAACTCTCGCGAATTGTTGTTGTTGTTGTTGTTGTTTTTTTCGTTTTCTTGACCTTATTCAACTTAAGTCTTCTTTGATCTACCTCCGATAACAGGAGTTAGAAACGTAGATTTCAAATTACTTCATTTAATATACTTTTAATACATGGGCACACCGGGCAAGTTTAAGCACTAAACACTAGTGTCATGCATGTCGTTTCGATTGCCACGCAAATAAGCTGGCATATAAAACTTGATCTTTTGAAAATAATGAAACATGCAAACACAGAAGCAAAAGTCCATCTCTTTATGACAGCTTGCAATAATTAGAAAAGACAGCACCCTGTACGGTCTACAGTCTAGCTACCTCTTCAAAGTAGTTTGCCCACTTGTAAGCTTTCTGGAATGCAGCTTCATCCCATTGCTGCACTGCACTGCATCTTGCCATTTTTAGGACCTCCACAAAAAAGTGGGTATTTTTCAGTATCTCGTTCATTTGTTACAAATTAAGTTATGATCGTCCAATACTAGTAATTCTGGAGAAATCAAACATGGCGCCAGCTAGCGTTGACCCCAGACTTCTATCTGACGAGGTCGTCTCGTTCCATGCCCTCCCGAGTAGCATGCACTGAATTGGCATGCAGTGAAGCCGACCTCCCCTAGATCTAAATTTGTTCTGGAGAAGGGTGAAGGGAATGTGTGAATGCCCAGCCTCTTTCCCAGGTTAGTGAATGCTGCCTGAGACAAGGTAGTTTTTGAGAAAAAAACTACCTCCTCCCAAATATACCCCCAAGCCATCCAAAAATTTACAAAACATCGCAAAACATCGATTCGAGCACAGGGTTTTGCCATTGCTTGAAACGCGAACGAGATAACTGCATTAAACTCATTTTAATTTAAACGGCGGAAAAACGGCTTTCGGGTTTACCCCAGCCTTAAAACATAGTCACTGATCACCAGGTCTAATAAGCCTTATTTTCTGAACGCCATATCCATGCTTTAAAGAATGCATGAGATACATCGTTCGGGTAACGTTTTGCGCGACAGCTGGGTGATGACTTGTAAAATGTAAGCAATGAAATGAGACCTTCACTAAAAATGTCAATTTTATTTGCTAGAATCTGTAACACGAACGTGTATTTGTTCTCTAACAAGCGACATCTTTCCATAAAATGAAACAAAAGCTATTCTAAAAAGATTATATTTCATGTCACACTTAATTTAATTTTCAAGTTTATTTTATAGTAACCCTAGAGATGCTCAAGTGACTCCAGATTCAAAAGTTGGTGTTTGCAGCACCAGTCCTTTGTCTGGGCAGGCCAAGACACTTTTTTGCAAGTAATTTTAACCCTTTCACACACTTGACTGTATTTTGCCGAAGTCTGCTTTTCACACACGCTTTGCTTTGTTGCCCACTTTGTAAGCTTGGCAGTATCCTTCGCCAAGAAATGGTTTCTGCATTGTGATATTCTATTTGACAATTTTTAGGCCGATTCATGAACTGAGAATACGCGGCACTTCACTTCCCGTAGAAAACACAAATGATGTAATGCGAAAGGAACGACCAAGAAATGATACAAAGGCACACAAAACAATGGTTACTCTATTGAGTCTGTTACCCGAACATGGTTAAGTGCTACAGATTTTCCTGAAGCCGAGAGAACCTTTTCAGGGAAGCCCCAACGTTAACTATCAAATTTACGGTACGACTCACTCCCCAATGTCGGGCCGACAAAGCCGACAGTCACATAGTAGCGTGTGGCGGTTTTATTTTCAAAGGGGAAAGTCAAGGCTTAAGGAGTAAAAGATATCTCAAAGACTCCACTTGATTAGGCACATGAAACACAATTTAATTGAAGATTTCGCTGAGTTACAGATATCACTTGGACATCACTAAGGTTCATAACAAAACTTCATCAAAGGCTTGCAGCCAAGCTTTCAATCTCAGCGCTCAGTTTCTGCCTCTTGGCCTTGTTGTTTGCCTCGCCTTCCACATATGCTGACTTGCCCAGACGGCCGTTCACCACCCTCTCGGCCATCACAATAGCTGCGTCCAGGAGCTGCTTCTTTTCGTGTTCCTTACGCTGCAGCTCCGCAAGCTAGAATTGTTACAGAAGACAGAAGACAAAATTAATAATTACGTACTGTACTCTTCGGTGATAACGCGAGCATAACCGGGAAAAAGTCTGGGCTGATAACCGGTGGTCCCGAATTCAACTTTACCATGCTCTGGTCGTCTTCTGCCGGTTGAGCTTTCCAACCATGTCATGTTTGATTTCAATTACTGCTTTCGGTTTATTTAAGTTGGTTGCCTATGAATTAGCTTGTTAACTAGTTGCGCTTCCATCACAGAGCAGTTTTCATTTGAGTCGAAAGGAATTACGCGATCATTCGGTTTTGCTTTTGCTCTATGACTGGGCAAAAAAACTTGCGCGAACTTTTCAACCAATCTGACGCAAGACAATGAAAGGCTAAAACCAATTTGCGACCGAGTCACACTCGATTTCCCGCACTTGACGCCGGCTGCCTTAAGGTGATTGGCCTGTAAAACCAAGTGGTGAATTACTTCGATTTCAGATCAGATCAGATCAACTTTGTTCATCTACGCTGGTCTAGTTCTACACAGAGCTGGTTTCCAACAGGGGCGTGCCCAAAGAATTAAATTAAAATAACTAAAAAACACCTACGATTATAAATCAATTTCACCTAATTGCATGTAAGCTTACGAAACAACGACGCCGGCGGCAACGAGAACGCCACAAACCAACAGCTCTGGTGAGCAAAAACAATGGCTCTGCACGCTGTGCACGTGGGTTTTACATTTTCACACATTTCTTTGCTGTGAAGTCCCAAATATTGAGATGAATGACCAAACTTAAGGTTTTGTGGAAAACGTTTAGAAAATGACGATGAAATTTCAGCTCTCTCTACCCTTCTAACCCACTCAAAGATATATCAGTTTAATTCCTTGACAATTAGTACACATTTTAAAGGCGGAACGACATGAATTAGTTGTGTTTTTGTGGCGTTTTACACTACATCACTGAGTAATGAAACCGAACTTGAACTTCGAACCGGTTGTTAGCAAAACGCGTAACAGCGTAACGGCGCAACGGCGCAACGGCGTAACGAGAAAATGGGTAACGGGATTTTTTTTTTCATTTTTCTTTTTTTTGGGTTTGTTTTTTGGTTTGTTTGTTTTTTTGCTCTTGTTGTTGTGGTTGCTGCTGCGGATTTTGTTTGTCTGTTTTGTTTTTCTTTCTTTGTCTTCCTAAGTGAAAAAAAAAGTGTGAACAATATTATTCGTGATTGGCGGGGTTTTTCTCGCCCTTTGGCCAAATATACCGTATTTCCGGAGGCACTTTTTTCGGCGGGCGCACTTTCCCACGCTTCCAGGATAAACTAGAGGTCGGTCATGGAGGAGAAGGATGATTAAATAACCTTTAAAATGAGGTATAATTTGCCACATAACTGTGAATACTTGTAAAAATAAAAGCTTTTATTTGAGAGCGATTTTTTTCGTGTGATTCACCTCGCCAAGAAAGAGAACTAGATTTCTTGTTGCAAACGCACCCCGCAGATTTTCTTTAGCTCTTCACGGCATTGTTTTTCGTTTGGGTTTCACATGTTTAGCCTCCGAGGCCATATTTATCAGTCAAACGCACAACACAAGGATATCTTCCGATTAAATACCTTCTTGGGCAACACTGCCTCTCTTCGTCCCGCATACCAAGGTCTGTGATAATTTACAAAAACACCTCCACCTGATGGTGGATGGAGATCTCGAGCGTGCGTACTTCTGGCGGCGATTAAACTTGGCGTTAAAAGAATTGCAGTGATGAAAACAAAAAAGAACATCCCAAGAACTGTCTTCATGTTTTCTCCACTCGAAGACTTAGTAGGTGTATGAATATGGTGATAACACGATTTCGTTTGTCAAATGAATTGTCTGCTGTGTTATAAACGTTGTGTTTTGGTGAATTGCATCCGCACTTTTCAAGGATTAGCCAATCGTGAGCTCAGAATACAAGTTAATCTGGCTTGCCTCGAATTGAGTTCCAATCAATGATAGCCAACGGCAGTCTTACGTGGCACTTTATGCAACGTCAGTTTAAACAAACTTAGATCAGTCACAGTTTGTTAGCAACTTAACCAGTTTCAACGCCTTTGCCAAGAGGCTGTCGTATTCATTTTAACATCCCAACTGGTCCAAAGTAGGATAAAACTTGACGACAACTACTTCAAACTATAGAAAAAACATAAATAAATTATACCAAAATCAGATAGGAGCATGGACGGGCGAAAAAGAGCAAGCTAAAGATAAGCATGAGTTGCATTTAGATAATCTTCAACACAGGTCAGGCCAATATTTTCTTGATCAGCAAGCAATTTGATCTTTGTAAAGCTCTATGGTTTCATCAACAAATTATTTAGCGTTGCGATTTTCAAGAGTTCATACCTACAGTTATCAGAATTCTCTAAAATAGAACAATATTATCGCTGCTAAGCAACGGCCCGCAAAATATCCGTGGTATTGCTTTACGCATCAGATTACCAGCTTCCGTTACGGAAAAAATTCTCAAAAATTCGACATTTGATCGATCTTTGTGAAATTTTCGACACGTAAAGGTCATATGGTAAGGGAACTTTTTTCTTTCGACCAAAAATTCTCGGTGAACATCTCGATAGGCCGAGGTCGCTTCTAAAACGATTTTTGCGAAATTTTCGCGGATCTCAGTTGTTTCAGTTCATTTTCTAGGGTATGACTTTTCTCTGCCGATATATATATTTTTTCCTTGAAGCTTATTAAATAATCTTTAAAATGAGGTATAATTTGCCACATAGCTGTGAATACTTGTAAAGATAAAAGCTTTTATTTGAGAGCGATTGTTTCCGCGCGATTCACCTCACCAAGAAAGAGAACTGGATTGGTTGTTAGTAAAACGCGTAACGGGTAACGGCGTAACCCTGGTTTCCATATCGTTGTATCTGTCGTGTCTGTCGTATGAAAAAAATTCATATTCATATGTAAACCTCCCGTACAACCGCTGAATACGACAGAAACGACAGATACAACTTGTTGTACGAGATAGACTGCATTCTATCTCCTGCAACAGATACAACAGGAAATGGGCGTACGACAGAAACGACAGATACAACGATATGGAAACCAGGTTGTAACGGGAAAGTGCGTAACTGGATTTTTTTTTTTTTTGGTGTTGTTGTTGTTGCTGCTGCTGATTTTGTTTGTCTGTTTTGTTTTTCTTTCTTTGTCTTTCTAAGTGAAAAAAAAAAGTGAACAATATTATTCGTGATTGGCGGGTTTTTTCCCGCCCTTTGGCCAAATGTACCGCATTTCCGGAGGCACTTTTTTCGGCGGGCGCACTTTCCCACGCGTCCAGGATAAACTAGAGGTCGGTCATGGAGGAGAAGGATGATGGTAAGTTTTCGACATTCATTTTCAGTCACCTTAGTTTCGTTTCCTGCTTCTCGATCTTTTCAGTTACAATTTGTTTAGTGTAGTTGGAGGTTTCAGTAATTCTGAGTAATTTTTCGACCAGCGCGCTATTTTTATAACACCTTGCGTTTACGATTTTCTGCAGAGGTCATTTTCCTTGGGGAGAGAAAGCTTTCTGATTAGTGAAAATTTAATACTTAATTTGATGGTACATTACGTTTTCTATTAAATGTGTGGCTCACCTTTAAGGCCTATTAATAGTGGTCACTATAGAAGAGCCATTAAATAAAATCGCTTTTAATATAGCGATGGCGATAGCAAAGTCTTTTTTTAATCTAGATACTTACATGCTGAATGCATTTGGCTGCCAAATTCAATTCAGGGATCTAAGTAAGGTTTTATGCTAAAATGTAGATTCAGTGCTTCCCTTGTGTAGATGCAGATGTCAAGGACAGCAGACTCACTTCTGGGGTAAGATTTTCTATTTAATACTTTTGATATGCGTATCTTATAATTAATGCCTTTTATTGGAAAATTTATCAAACACAAAGTTCATGTCAGGCAACGCCTCAATGCAGACTGGCCGGTATTATTAAGCACTTAATGACTGGCCCCAAGGGAAACAGTGAATTTGTTTCCCCTCGACATACCTCCAAACTCAAATACGCTTTCCGATTGGAGGAGAACGTGCCATGGGTCAAAACCCACTAAGGCAGCGTTTACACGAACGCGGTTTCATTTGTAACCGTATCGTTTTCGATGCGGTTACGCCTTCCGTTTACACGACACCGATCGAAACCGGGTCGATTTGAAACCGCTGCCAAAAGTGGAGCGTTTTCGAAACGATACGGTTTCATCTGTCGTGTAAACGGCGAAACCGCATCGATTTGAGTACGGTTACCATTTTGGCGCGAAATTTGCATTGTTCGATTCAAAATGGTGGATTCTTTCTTTAATAATACTTCTACCGTAAATACTCGCTTCTGATTTGTTGGAAGCGGATCAATTTATCCCAAATTGTATCGATAGCTGAACAATTAAATTTTGAGCAATGGAGTCGGATGAAACTTATGAGTCATGAGTTCGTCCTGGTATCTTTAACTTTATGTAATGGTTTAAATCAATGAAAGAAATGATTATGAAGTGCGGGTTAGACATGAACTGAAGAAATGATCCTCACACTTTCTGGACAACTCAAGCAATTGTCTCTTATGTGCACTTGAATTATGTGTTATTTTGAACTTATGTGTTATTTTACCGACAAAACTCACATGAAACGTATTCTGGAAAGTTTACAGCCTTGATTTAAACCTGAACTGAAGAAATGATCCTCACACTTTCTGGACAATTCAAGCAATTGTCTCCAAGTGACTCCAACGGGATTCGAACCCACGACCTCTGCGATGCCCGTGCAGTGCTCTTACCAACTGAGCTATGAAGCCACACAGTTGAGAGCAGGTCAATTTGTTGGGCTCATACGTGTTTAAAGCCTAAGGAATTGTGATGTTATAGAAGATAACTAAGTTAGACACTTCTCCAAGTTTTAGGCCTGTCCGTTTCCCGAAACCTCAGATATTCGTCGAAATGTTTCGCACAAATTTACAGTGCCCAGTATGAAAACGCCATGTTGGTGTACCTCCGTGGTACACCAATATGGAGGCCGGAAAATAGTGTAAACATCTGGAGCTTACTTTGGCTATCTAGGCGACTGATTATCAGTACTGACCAAGCAAGCATTTACATGAGCACTTTTCCTAATGCTCAAAATCATGAGATAAGTATACATTTTTCAACAAACTCGATCTTAGCCTTGTGACACGCACCTCCATAACTCTGAAATTCAAAATGCTCTGGTTTCCAAACGAAGCACGCTATTGAGCTGTAAAATTGTAAACAGATATAAATATACCCCCTCTTATGCCTGATGAGGATAAAAACTTTGGTGGCTCTTTAGTTTTGGATTTTAGGAAGTGATGACGTCACGTGAAAACGATCTATAACGCGAACTTGTATGACGACCTCGTAGCCGTCGTCGTCGTCCTTGCGTAAGCTTCCTACTGAGCTAACGGGACTGGTCATTACAATTATTGATATCTCACCTTCTCAGCAGACTCGTGTTGCTCCTTGCCGAGAGAGTTCTGCACCTGTGTGATCTGATTGCTGATGGAGCGATAATCGCCGTCAAGCTTCTTGCGGCCATTGGCGAATGCAGTGGCATCCTTGCCGGACTTGTACTTATGAATGGCATCGGTGTACACAGAGTAAAGCCCACTCTGGCGATCCAACAAACGCTGGACTTCTTCAATCAGGCAGGCAGCTCGCATGCGCGACTCACTTGCCTCGTCCTGAAATGTCAAGTGATGAAAGGGAATCTTTAGAGCGGTCTTCAATTGAGTGTCGAAAGTAATTACGCATTGTCTTTGGTTTTCCCTTTGATTTGCTCTGACTGAATGAAAAAACTGGCGCGAATTTTCAAACCAATCAGATGCAAAAATAAATCCAATTACAACTTAGCCACTCTCGTTTTCCCGCGCTCTGCGTAGGCTGCGTCTGCTTGCCTTGCGTTCTGATTGGCTGTTAAGACAAAGTCGTGAATTATTTCGATTTGTGATTGGGGTAAGCGGTACTTTAAGGAAGACGTTAAACAATTTTCTTCAAACAGCTGCCACCAGAACATTCTTTTGTTTGCATTCAAATTGGCTCTTCTTCCCTCGTTTAAGTGCTACTATGATGAGGAAAAAAAAATCAGTTCTCGTCTTTCTTCACATTTCGAAAATACGTGTGTTGAATGCTCAGCAAGTGAAATTTTTTTGCAGGAATTTCGAGAGGAAGACTGTTTATTTTGACTGCATTCTTTTTATTGAACGGTCCGCCATTACTTGGTGCGGTTCCGACCGATAAGCCTTCAGAGAGCTGGATCGAGGAGAAAGTGACGTCATTTACTCACCAGCTTTTAATGGAGTGTGTGATTGCGGCTTATTTAGTATGTAGCACGGGAGTTTTTTGCATACTATTTTAGTCGCATTCACCAACTTCATTTTTAAGCTACTGAGTAAATGACCTCTGAGGGCTTATCGATTGGAACCGCACCATGTAATGGCGGACCGTTAAATCAAAACATTCCTGCCAAAATAAATAGTCTTCCTCGAAAAATAATTGCATAAAATCTCGGATGCCGAGTATCCAGCACAAGTACTTTCGAAATGTGAAGAAAAATGGAAAGTGATTTTTGTATCGTAGTAGCACTTTAACGGTAAAATTTGAGCTTAAGAACGAAGCAAGAATAGCTGATGAAAAGAATATTCAAATGGTGGTTATTTTCGAATAAGGTGTATGCAGTCACTGCAGGGCTCGAAATTAAAAAAAAAATAACGCTCAGTTGCCTTTTGGCGCCTAAGTGGCAAAACATAGTCGCCAGCAGTAAATGTTTAGTCGCCAGTTTAAATTGTATTTACTGTAGTGTGTGATATAATTATTAAATACGTACTTGAAATTCTGCACCTGGGGTACGGAGGAGAAAGGGCAGTCGCATTCGCAGAAATTGATGTTTAAAAGATTAAACAGACAGACTTTGTTTATACAAGTTTGCTCCCTTTTTTGACGAAAGTAATACTACATAAGCTAACGTACTTTTGGACTTGACCCGTTTAATCTTTAATCCAAATCATGCAAAAATTTAGTCGCAGAGGTGGCAACTAGACCAGAATTTTTAGCTGCCAAGGAGGAAATGTTAGGCGCACTGGCGCCCGTATTGGTCGCAATTGGATCAATTGAATCAGGCAGTCCAGTTCGTAAACGTCTGACTTCCGAGCAGAATTCACATTTGCAATTCCTTTGCCATGGTTGAGACAGCCCTGAATTTCCCACGCCTTTCTCTTACTGTGGACACCCCTCTGGCAAACCACTAAACACTCTTTTCGTACTAAAACAGCACAGTTACATACAGAAGTGTTGCTCGAAATCGGATTACTTTAAGTAACTAACAAGTAAACAAAACATTAACTTTCATCTTACCTTACTGATAGCAAAGTCCATCCTCATATAAATGACGACAAGCATGAACAATAAATAGAAAGCACCAACCACAAGAAGTGGCTCTTGCAACAGCAACAATTTGTTGAAGGAGTAATGCAGCTGTTGAGACAGTCAATCAGATCATAATTAGTTAAGATGACAAGACACCTGGAGGCATTCAAGTGGAATGCCAACAGCCACCTCAAAGCTTCAATTGAGCCACCACCTTCTTTACAAGTTTTGTACGTGAAAATAAACTTACATGTAAGGTTCTTATACAAAAAAGTCACTCCAATTTTGATGGTCAAAATTCTGGATTTTAATTGTGTGAGAAACTTCTAACAAAAAGTTCTTGTGGACTATATGTTTTGAAAATACAAGTGCTAAACGATTATGTGTTAGTAGTACAATTTCTGAAATAGTTACACCACGGCAACCTCTGAAAAATAAGAACCTACTAAGAAACTAATCAGCCAGAATTGTGAAAACTACCCTAAAATATAAGAACCTGTTCAGCCTGGTCTCAAAAATTCTAGGTTCTGATATGCGGGTTTTTACTGTACTACAGACAGTGTTGCTGTCTATTGACCAATCGCATCGCTCACCAGGGTTTTTGAATTTTTAACTGACCAAAATAGATCACTTGACTCTGAAGACGTCTTCCGCACAGGTTGTCAAAACGTCAGTCACCAACAACAGTCCTTCTCAGGACTCCAGTCACCCAGATGATCATTTTCAATTGAACCATTTTCTTAAGAATGATACTGTATCTCAAACGAGATGATTACCTGAAGCCTAAAGCTGTATTTTTAAATATAAGCCTCAGAACATTTGAAAAGTACACGAGCATTGCATTTTAAAAGCCTTATTAAATGTCAGTCAATTTATAGTGATTATATGCAAACTGAACTGTTTTAGAGAACAACCCTCCTGGCTTCTATTGAATTAGTAACTAAATTGGGGCAACACTTAATACTTGTATTACATGAAATAGTAACTGAATTAGGGGACACTATATTCATGTACAGTAATACATCAAGTAGTAACTAAATTTGGTTGACACACTTTACCTGTATTACATGAGGTTTACTTCACTACTTCATGTGATACGGTCATAAGTAGTAACAAATTAAGGCAGACACTTTATGGATGTATTACATGAAGATGTAATTGAAGTAGAAGACTATGACTGTGTTATATAAGGTAGTAACAAATAGGGCACAATATTCAATGAAGTAGTAACTACATTAGGTGGACACTTAATGTACGTATTACATGAATTAGTAAATAAAAATAATATTAGGGGGCAGTCCATTTCTGTATTACGCAAGGAAGTAATTTAAGTAGGGGACACTGTATGCCTGTATTACTTGAAGTAGTTAACAAAATTAGGGACACCCTATGCCAGTATCAAGGTAAGGTACTGTAGGCAACACTTCATGCATGTATTACATGACGTTATGAGCAGGTACCACTTCATGTAGTACATACACATAGATTACTGTACCTCATCTAACAGATGCCTATACAGTGTGCCTCTCTAATTACTGGGGACCTTTTGATTGGAGTACGAGTATGTCTACAAGTACGAGACCTGTTGGCCAACAATAGTGCATCCCTGTGCATGCAGCTTTAAAAAACAAAATTATGTTGTGCCCTTTTGCATGCAGCTTTAAAAAGTTGTGTTTACTGAGATGAGGGCTTACCTCAAAGTCCTGAATGTGCTGCTCGACGAGGTTAGTCTTCTGTGCAACAACAACAGGACGACCCACTGTGTCAAGGTAGGTGTAATGCAGTTCGCGCTTGCCTTCTTCCATCTTGAATGGGGTCTTGAGCTGAATGTCCCTGGGAAACAACCAAAAACGCAAAGCTGACTTCATGACTACCAAAGCTGATTCACACAGAATGTGACTACAATGATTCTAATCAACCAGGAATACAAATTATTATCTACAAATGACATGACATCCAGCACACATACCCAAATAATCCACAAGTTGGGCGTGAGTATGAAAATGAAACACATTCACACCAATTCTTTAGCAGTACAATTTTAGAGAGGCACAAGAAAAGTTTTGTGATGTTTTGACGCTGAAATTAGCATGTTGTCAAGGGCAAGTTGTTCTGTCACTACTGGTAATTTTTTTGGCTTTGACAGCAAAGTGCTTTGATGGGCAAACCTAAAACTCCTGTGAAAAAAATTAATTGACATTGCCATTAAACTTGATAACCCTTCATGCCCACAAGTAAAAGAAATATCGAGTTGAGACTGCACGTCAAGGCAGAAGTGAACCAGACCTGTCACAATTTGGTGCACTTTATCACTGAATGACAAAAAGTTCCTGTTGGAAACAAGAGCAAGTTTCCCATGACAACCTTTCAACTTGAACATCAAAACTATGTTACCAAATGTCTTGTGCCTTACTCAACTAAAGATAATTGTAGTGAACCTAAGAAGTCACAACCTCTAGCTGAACACCATCAAGTCTTGAGATATTAACTCACGTGCATCCTTCTGGGAGAATAATTCTCAAGTTCAGGTTGTCGACAACAAATTCATCAAAGATGTGGTCAATGACCCTCATCTTAAGAACATATCTGTTCCCTGAAAAAGAAAGACGATAAGCTGATAAAAGCATGCAATAAATGTGCACACTGGGCCAAAGAGGGCTGAATCCTGTTACTCGCCACTCATAATGAACTACACTGTACTGGGATAAAATTTGAATGCAGTCTATTAAATTTCTATTGAAAAAATTGTAACTTTGCAATACATCACTAAGAAGGTCTATTGATAATAATAAAGTAATCATTCTAACAAGAATAGAATTTAATTTTAGTAAAATTAATGGGCTGCATTCAATTTATGAAGGTGGTTCTGGTTCAAATGGATACAGCTGTACATGTAAAAGGAGTTCATTGATATTAATAAAATATAATCTAGCTTTTAAGCCTGATTTTGCCTACACTACACAATGAGACACATACAGCTGTGCAGATACAGGGGCCTGTAGGTCAGCAAGGACCTCATACAGTACCTCAGTTTATTGTAGAACTGTTGATCAATGAGAGGAGACGTAATCACAAAAATGGATGTGACACCGCTGGATACAAAAACCCAAACCCAATTTGTGGAATAAAAGGGAATGTATATCCCCACCTGCTGAGATGCCACTAACTCTGGGGACAGATCGAGTTATGACAAAAGGTCATGCCCATATTCCCAAGTAAAACTTAGGTGCTTGAAGAAGTGCTGATCTAGACTAATTCAAATTCGTGATGACCAACTTAACATATACGAAAAGCATCCCCTCACATGGCCCCAGTCCTCTGGTCCGTGCCGTCAAAATAACTATTTCGGTCTGTTCCACTTCGCTACATTCTCAGAAATACCATTTTACATGCATCTTAAAATATTTTGAAGGAATGTTATTGCATTTTTTAAATAACAAATTAATGTACTTTTAAGTCACTTCTTCGTAATGATCTAACAAGAAAAACAGATTTAGTAAAATCAATATACAGCATTTAATATATGGTGAAGGTCTTCTTTTCTTCAAATTGGTAAAAAAGGTCCATTGAACATGCTCACCAAGGTTGTACAAATATTCATAACTGGGAACATTGTAACCCATGTAGAACCTGGTCTGCCAGCCTCCAAACAAAGGAAACCTTGGTCGCAGTTCCAACTCAACTGAGTCATCTTGGGTCCACAAGTTACTGGTGGAAATGTTGCCTATTTCGTCCCGATAGTAGACATCAGAGGCAGCAGCCGGTAGAACAGACTTAAATGACTTGATGGAGGCAGGTGCTGGAGTACGCTGGTAGTCATACCTTGAGAATGGACCCTGATGAAAGCAGGAATTACATGAGCAAAATGCCAATACCCAAAGGCTAAACTTGCTAACAGCCAAACATATCACAACAAGCTCTTGACAGTAACTTATAAGAATTACTTCTGAGAATCATCTCTAAATCATAGGGTCACAAGGACACACTCAAGATTAGTCCTACAGCTTACACTTTTCTGTGAAAATACAGCTGTAGGCCTCAATTAAAACTTAGCGCTAGTAGTGTTTCTTGTTAGCAAAGTGAATAGTGAAAATCCTGAAAAGAAGCTATCCTAAATTTTTGTCCATAACTTGGTGCAAACGCAGAATAACTGATGACCTTCCTCTACATTCTACTGATTTCACTCAAAAGGCAACCAATCATTGAAAAGAGGAAAGTTATGAAATAGAAAATAATTTACCAACAATTAACATCATTTTTCTAGAGCATCCATTAAACACAGAAACTCTATTGTGTGCCTTGCTTCTCTAATCAAACATTGCGATCAAGTTTTGATATTTGTTGCAAATCCATTGCTTTTCAATACACTGTACCTTAAGTTGAGCTCCCACATGTTTCATGTGGTAGGTTTCTTCAACAGCAACATTGCCCCAGTGGGAAACTTCAACAGTTCTGGTCATCCCAACGACCTGTGTTTTATGACAACAAACAAGAAAACCTGACTATTGCATCGAGGTTGCCACAGAAGATGAACCCACTCCACTTTTTCCTTGTGCAGAAGAGCCAAACTAAGGTTCCAAGATGGAAGTACTGTACATGTAGACATTTGATAGCAAAGAAACAGAGATAAATATGACAAGATGCACAGGCAATTTTTTTTTACTTAAGATTTGTCTTTTCGGTAATTTCTAGACATTATTGCTGTTCCTCTTTTGCTGATTTACGTCAGCCTTTAATTTTCACGATGTTTTGGACCATGTTTACGCTTATATCATGAACAACAGTGGAATTTAATTAAGTTAAGATGATTAAAGATAAGGCTTGTGTAGACTTAGTAATTTCTTTCGCAGATTTGCTAGGCTTTCAGTACAACGGTTGGGTGAAAATTACTGTCAATGTTTTTTATTATTATTGAGTTAATCCATAGTTTGGGGGAGAGGGGTGGAACAAGGGAATTCCCTCTGTTCTTTCTTTTACACCTCGTCAATGCACTGCACAGCACTCGCCATTCCTGAAACTGATTTCACTACACCTATCTAAAGACAACAACGCCCAAGCATACGCTTCCATGGCGCCTTGAGGGATCTCAAAGTCAACCACTATAAGTAACAGTTTTCCCGCACACAGCATCAAAATTTAACGTTTGTTACATAGCATGCACTAGCATTGGTCAATTAAAATTTACTACTTTCCCATGGGTGCATGCTGAAGTACCACAGTAACTCGCTGCGTCATTTACCATTAGTAAATAACAGGCCAGGATTGGAAAGATTTTGAAGTGGGAAACTATTTGCACAATCTATAAAATATTAATTATTTTGAAATGGGACCTAAAATTTTTAAGCTCCAATTCTCATTCCAGCCCAGCTTCGTGATACACTTCTAGCTTCTACATCTGTGTACTGTAGCCCAGACTAAAATTGCTTAAAGTCCTGCCCATCACAACCTTGAATACCCATGAAGCTTGTACTGTATACAATATGTTTGTTGTATTAATATAAAATTATAAAATGATTTGTGTTAACTTACAGAGAGGAAAGGAGTATTGTTTTCAAAGTGTACCCTCATGGGGTTTCCTGAAAATGGCTCAATATCACTGTAAGGTCCATACGTCACAGCGTTATCTGATAAGCTTGTGGGCTTCAGTTTGCTGTATGACTCCACTGAAGAGGTTGCTAGCGAGACTGTTGCGGTTTGTTTTGTCACTGTGTATGGTGTGTAGTAGTAGTGGTTACCAGAAAAGACAACATACTGCTTCTCTGACTGAGCAATCCTGGTTGGGAAGGGCATCATGGCATGTACAAACACTTCTTCAACAGTCACATCCACAGCATCACCTGGTTTGAGACGAAATCCCAGCTCTACTTTGAAGAACTTTGTCTCACTGAAATAAACAAAAGTTGCTCATCTATCATCTACCTTACAAGTCTACAAACCTTTGGTGGAACCTACAGAGACTTCAGACACCACAACACCTGATCATGGATTTAAGGTGGCTGAACACAGTTTTTTTGGTCAGCGGTATTTTTTGAACGCGGACTATGGAAAACAAAACAAATATGGCAGCAATTGCAAAAATCTCATTTTTTCTCTTGCTTGCGATGGTTTGGCAAATGTGGCATAAATTCACTTCCATTACGTAAATCAAAGCATCAAATCATGCGTATGAAATGCTGTGCATGCACATCGCTTCAAAAATTTGACACTAACGGCTATTGCCTGTTTTTCCCAATTTCTAGCGAACCAGTCGTTAGATTTTTGAGAAATTTGGAATAAGAATACTTCAGATGACAAATGAATGGTGTATAAAAAAATGTGAAATTTAACAGAAACTCTTTTGAGAAACCACAAAACACCAGTCAGTAAATTAGGAAAAGCTCATCTGTTAAAATTCAATCATAACAGCTGTTTATGCACTTACTACATTTACCATTTTTTTTTAGTAAGCAAATGCTGCAAAAAAAAAAAAACTAACTAGTGAATTTTGCATAAATGAGAAAAAAGCATCCTTCAGCCCTTGTTTTAATCTAGATGCATTACCATTGTAACAGCCCGCAGAGCACCCAAACTGTCAAAAATATAAACCTTTGTGGTAGTGCTTGTTTGTGACCAGGTTTGAGCTGTCATGCAAAAACAGCCAAAGAATTGCAGTAGATGAAGTATAAGTACTTAATAACTGCATTCAGCCACCTTAATTCTGTGTACTAGCTGTTTACCATGTAAAAAAGTCAGCCAACCATCTGCTCTTACAACCGTGTAACGGCTCGAAACAGCCAAGACGGACTAAATATGGATAGATTTACACGGGTGCTAACACTTCGTTGTTCGTAAACGAAGCGTACACATACAAGCGTACAACTACAAAACCCAGATGGAAGAACAATTAAATGCATGGGACTCACGAGGTCACGCACGTTAAACCGAAATGAAACTAGTTTTCATTCATTAATATTGTCACATTGTTTAATACAAATTTTCATAAACAAGGATGTTTACGTATACCTGTGCGATTTGATATCTACTTCTTTCAATGTTAAGCTCGAATCTTCCTCATCCGGAATCTTACCCTGAAAATCAGACGGGCATAGGGCAGAAAATGTAAGCTCGAATTTCCTTCCATTCGTACGTGGCAAATGACCCACTCTGGAGACAAAAGGTTTTCGAAACAGAATCACATGCAACATTTCACCTCGATCTAAACAAAGGCCGATCGCCTTATGAATCACATACCGTTACTCCAACGAAGGCAAGTTTCTCCACAAGAGAAGGTTCGATAGCGAGATGAAAGTATCCCGTCGCTGAATCGCCTCCATTCTCGATGGTAAGAGAGGTGCTGACTTTAGCTAGCTGAGTCGAAAGGTCTATCTTCCTAGAAACCTCGCTTATAACCAGCTTAGAGTTAAAATCACCTTTTACTAGCGTAAAGGACGTAAAGAGTAATGCAGAGACAATCACTAAGCGGGGAGAGGCCGGGTTCATCCTCAGATGGAAGAGGATTTCTACAGACCAACTACGTGGAATTGTCACAGAGTGCCAAAGAGACTGCATTGAGCCGACTGTTGAGCTAGCAGCCCAGCGGATTGCTTCGGACGAAAAGTGCCCGACCCAGTCTTTTGTCTACCGCCGCAAAGCACGGGGCTGCGATCGGTCGGGTTTTGTAAAATAGACCTTAATTAAGCCGACATCTTGACGGGTAGGCAACGCGTAAAGAATTTACAGTGTTTGTACGTGGATCCGATATCAAATAATTTTGGTAAAACGGTAGCTCAGAAAAATTTATTAATCGCGAACTGAAGGTACAGGTGAAAGGACTATACCGATCAATTTTTAGGGACTAACCTTCGCGAAAGGTTGCCCAGTAGCGTTTTCAATTTGTCCATATATTTTTCTGTAATTTTTTTCCCCGGGAATTTTCAGTCCGCGACAGAAAAATATATGGAAAAATGAAAACGCTACAGGGCAACTTCAAGCAAACTTTAGTCCCTAAATATTGGCTGGTGTAATCCTTTGCCCCGTACCTTCAGAATTCGAGGAGAGTGGTTTACAAATTCCTCGACGTAAGATGGCCAAGGAGCGATTTAATGCACCGTTTAAATGCTCCTTGTCTTTCTTGTAGAAGAAAGAAAGCACCCGTCATTATATTTTGGTCACTCGGTGGCACAGGAGGTCATTATTTATTAATGACCTTTTCAAAGCAGTGGAAAGGTGCATTAAAAAGAATATGTGCAAAATAAAATGGGACTTTGCGAGAGATTTTTCGACTCGTGATGAAAACACAGGGCACCCACACCATCACAGGCAGCTCAAGCTCGGTTTGAGGACTCTGGCTGTAAACAACATGGTTGCTAAGTATAAGGATGTGTATGGGGATCAGAATCCTTCATAACCGCTCAAAATATCATTTCTGAGGCAAAAGACGAAAATGAAGCAACGGAAATGAAATTTAATGTTTATTTAGCATTGACCCATACATATATTTAGCGATACGTCGCTGCAGAACGAAACTTATGGTAAATCTCATACATTACTACAAAATTATGTCGTTACACAGACAGATTGTGTTGGCCTCCCCGTGATCAGAAAAGAAGATTCGGTCAGACCAAACGGGTGTAGAGAGAGCGCTAGCGCTTGGAGTCAAGGGCTGAATCGCGGGCCAATCATCACCACGGATGCTGTCCACATGACATCTCTGATTTAACGCGAAATTTGACAAAGATTTTGTTGCTATGAAAACAACTGACGTCATCAGTATCAACCTAATATCCTTTCACATTTTGTTAGGAACTCACCAGTCTGTTAGGAAATCAAAGTGAACAACAACAACAAAAAAAATAGAGACAGAGAGAGACTTGAAATGGTTCGACTTGAAGGTGCAATTCTTGATACGTCCATTGAAATCATCCGCATGTAAAAATCAGAGTTAACGGATCAATGAGCGAGGAAAGCACAGCTGGTGAGGGATGTTGTGTCTTATTGATAATTGTTATGTCTCAGTTAAACATCGTGGGAAACAATGTTTTGGTTTCATTAGTTAAATTACCCCCGAGTTTTTTTGTCTACGATTAACGAGTAACATTAATGGTGTGAACAACATATGCATAGTTTACGTAGATGAAATTCGACTTTTCTATGTAACGGCCTGTTAACAACAGAACACTAGACGTGTCTCTTTAGGGAAAATATGTGCACATGGATTTCTGTTCTCTTAATCAGGCAAATCGTTTTCACGATTTCTCCTTTTTATCTCTCTTGACCCTCTGATGGTTCGGAATGACTAGGGCGAAACATCGTCGAATTCGAGGAAGTCGAATAAATAAAAACGCAATACTTCGCTCTATATCTAAGTTGAGTGAATTATGTTTACTGAGTTGTATCACTTCGTAGTACCTGTCGCAACACCTGCTATAGAACAGGAATGTCAAATTTTTCCTCCTGAGCCTTTTTAAAGTCTGTTTTGCGGGTCTAGCTGCGCATTGTGCAGCATGAAAAGCTTAGCAATCATAAAAAAATGATCTTTGAACAAAACAGAGTGAGGAATCATACGTCATATTCAGCGGGTGTATGAAAATTTACCTTAATGTCCGTTAACTTTAGTTCGCAAGATTAAAATTTCACTTGATTACCGGCGCTGGCTAAGTAACAGGGCTGCAACAAATACTGCTCACGGTTTTGACTTCAGGTAAACAGATTATGTTCTTAAATACCTATCTCCACAGCTGTCGGCACTGTGAGTCCTGGTGAAGCATTATTGCACTAAGACAATGGATTAAGCCGTTACTCATAGCTGGACCACTACTTTCCCAAACAGATAACGATGAAAAAGCCATACATCCCTCTTATTGCGTTTATATCAACACTACCCGTTTTAGTGCAATTGATTCCTGGAAGCAACGACCTCAAGCCCAGCACTTTTCAGCATACTTCGAAAAAGCTACAACAATTGAAAAACGGAGAAACTAATTTCTTGAAACACGATTGGGTTGACTGGAGAAAGAAATCGATTAAAGATAAGAGCAGCGTGGATGATAAAGATAATTCCACTCATGGCAGGTTGAACGTGTTTCATCAAGGAAGAAACGATTCTAATTATAAAAGCCCATGGGTCAAACGCCACAATGATGGCCTCATTAATCCAAACGGAAGACCTCACAAGTTACCTTTCGAGAAACACGAAAGTAGGTTTGGCAAAGTGCACCGAAGACGCCTGGAAGGATCACGTCAAGATATCGAATTCATCGAGGACAGCGAGGACGCAAAACAAGACGCATATGGAAGCCCTCGTTATCAGGACAACACCGGAAGTGAGAACGGAGAGAACGATGAGAACAATGACTATGGAAACAGTTACGTCACAATCATCGATAACAATGGAGACAAGGCCGATACAGATACGTACAACACACTTAGCTCAGACTTGGCTAAAAATGAATACACAAATGTGGAGAGTAGTATAAATGAAGGAGCAAATGAAGAATCGGAAATTTTGGGCAAAGAAGTAAATGCCTTAATGGGTGCGTTATCAAAGTCAGATGCCAAAGTCAACCAAATTGTAGGTGCTGGAGGAGAAACCCCAGAACAAAGTGATACGCCACTAATCAAAGATCCCCAAACCTCCAACAACGACGACGTTGTTATCTCAGTAGGACATAGCAAAAAAGAAGGTAATGCCACTCAAAGCCGTCCAACAGGCCTCAGTCCTGCAGACGTAACACTCATTGAAGACCAAGAAGAGCTAGAGCCAGGTGACAACTTGCTCCAACATCTCAGTACCGAGGAATGGGATATCATACAGCAAGCGCAGAAGAATTATACCGATCAAAATGCAAAGCAGAAAGCTTTAGAATGGGGTCTGAATGAAACACAAATTGATAAAAGTGACAATGCAACTCAACAGCCACCGTTCATACCTCTGCCAATATTCGTGCCGGGAGAAAACAACTCCAGCGTTGCAAGTAATCCTGTGACTGAACGTAAAAGCAAACCCAACATTTCCGCCAGTTCCAATTTGCAACTTGAGGGTAACGTCACCAAGCAAAAACCAGAAAACCTACAAAATATTGGCGTAAATAGAGTGTTATTCACCGGAGACGCAGAAGAGGGTAAGGCCCTTACTTACCATGTAAATAAATCTTCAGAGCAGTTACGCCAGTACGAAAATGAGTATAATGTCAAAAACAAGCCATTTTCGAACAATCCACATGACGTCTCTAAAGCTAATTCATCGGGAGAAAATGCTATTTTGCTTAACAGCTCTGAAAAAGTGTCGTTTGAAATTGACAACGGTGGTAGCAATGGAACGCGTATGAGCCCATCTACGCTTGGACTAGGATACAATCCTGAGCACAACACAGCGAAATATCGGGAAGCAGCCCATGGATTGCCATTCTTTCTTGTACCGCATGATTCGACAGAAGGTCGTGGAGACTCAGTGGTCATCCAGACTGAAGAAATAAACAGCAAACTGGGGAAACAAAACAGAAAATTGACCAACAGTCAAGTCATTATGAAGGAACGTCCAGGGAATATTACCAATACTAATCCGGTCCTGTATAAAAGGCCATTTTTGAAAACAAATGCGTCTTCGTTTACAACCAATGGTATTTCTCTGGTGCACATAAGGTTCAAACCTGGAGACTCCAGAAAAATTGCTGTAAAACCGTCAGCGCCTTTGCAGGTATCCTCACGCCATTATTGGCAGCCAAACAGAACTATCACGTTGCATGATGATGGTTTTTATATGAAGCCATATGGATCTCATGCGTTTCAAAGTCCAAGTAATCAAAGCAATAGCAATAATACTGATGACACGAAACAGGCTGATGCAAGGTTGCCATGGACCCCCTCCAGACACGTAAGTGGTGACCACATTGGTGCAAATAACGAATTTGCCGTCCCAGCCACCTACATTCGAATACAAACAAATAGTCCAGTTCATGGACAGGCTAACGTCATTGCTAGTAAGCAAAACGGCGCTTCTGTTTTTAGCACTTACCGAGAGTCCGAGAGTGGTCCAAAAGTTTTCCATAGTTTATCGCCACAAAATCAAGTTCAAGTATCTTCCCCGAAAATGGTCGACTCAGGTAACCGATCCTTAGAAAGTTGGTCTGCAGAATATCAGAATCTTGTGGACAAACTCAAGGAGCTATACGCAAAGGCTCGGGGAAACACCTTTCCAGATAGCACTAATGAAACACAAATTAGCGATGTTGAAAAGATGATGAAGGAGGTTTCTAAATTTCACCTTTTGTTCGTTGGTGGAAACAAGGAACAGCTGGAAAACAGAAGTAGCCAAAGAAACAGACTGATTTTTTCGGAAGAACAAAAGGGTGACACGAAAAAGCATATTTGGGAAAACAGGACTATAATGAATCCTTTCCTATCCAGCGGAAAGATTGGAAATCGTAAAGATGCGCATTATAGCCAGAAAGACGTTCTGGCAAATGCTGACGTACCAGGTGAACCGAGAAGTCTGAAAAGCCGACCTTATTCTAATAACGCATCTGAATCAAAGGAAAGCAAAGAAAACATGACATATCAGCCTGTCTCGGATAATGGACCGTCGTCCCATCAAGTTTTAATGAGTTATTTCAGAAACGAAACCGAGCTCCGGAAACAACTTGGGAACGCGTCCCAAATTCCAAGAAATGGGTCGAGCAATGGCGATACGGCAGAAATCAAAGCAAATGAGGGCAATGGGGAAAGTGTGATTTCAGAGATTAATGGAGTCAAGGGCGAACCGTTAACAGGCGCTGAAGAAGCCCATAAGACACTTCAAAATTATTCTGTTCTTCCCTGGCCATCGCAAGTGAGGAATGCATCGACTGAAGAAGAAGAAGGATCCTTGGCTAAATACATACAAGAGTTTATTTCTTTGATTAGTCCCATTACGACAGTGGACTCTCACATTAGAAATGGGTCATCTGGCTCGAATGTCTCCACATCGAGCGTGCGCATGGCTACGCCATCAGAAGCCTCCAAAAACGAAAACGTCACTGATATGAACAACAGAATAATAATAGAGGTACCTCCAAACTCTTTCAAATACCTCATGAAAAATCGCTCAAGCAGCTCTTCTCGAGAAGCCGCCAAGAAAGGCCGTCCAAATGCATTGAGAGGAAATGGCGAACAAAAATCGTCAGCAAAGAAGAAAGCCCAAGCGAATACCACAGCTGTGAACTCCGAGGAAAAAGCAAACAATTCTGATGGCAAAATAACACTTGGCAAAAAAATCTCTAATAAGAAAGCCTCTCCTGGTAGAAGTAGTGATTCCTCTTCAAAGAAAACAAGTGCATTTCAAAGTATGCACAGCGATCTGAATTTCCTCTACCGACAGGAACTAAAGTCGTTGGAAATATCATTATCGCAAGACTTTATGAGCAATTGGATTTACAACCAGAAATCTTTGGATGAGATGGGAATTACACCTAGCATGTTGCGGTCTGGAATTTCAAATCTTGGGTCACCCCAAAGACTGAAGGGCATCTTCATAAAAGCCCTTGCTGGAACGGACATTGACGTTCTTGTGGTGGGTGGGTCTATTTCAGCGGGTGGCGGTATCGAAAAGGATCGCGGAAACATTGAGGGCGTCTACCACAAGGCCCTGAGTGACTGGTGGAATACGACAGTGACGCCCATTACAACATCCAAATTAAAGATCAACGCTGTAGCTATTGGAGGTACCGATTCTGAGTATTTTTCTTATTGCGTAAAAAATTACATGAGATCTCTTCCAGACATTGTCATTTGGGAGCTTGCAGCCAATGACTACCAGCGGTACAATGGGAGGGATTTTGCACCAGCGAAACCACTAGAGCAGTTGACAAGGATCATATTGAGTTTGCCATCGCATCCGGCTCTTATTTTGGCCAATTTCTTTCGCGGAAATTATTACAGGACTGCTATTGGTCAAGATTGCCCTGATTCCGAAGATGAGGGTGGTAAAACAATAGCAGAATACTACAATCTCACAGCCTTAAGTTGGCGAAATGTAATATGTTCTTCATTAGTCGATCAAGAACTGGATCTCGAAACCCTGTTTAGTTCTGATGGTTATCATCCAAGTCTCCTCGGGCATGCGCAGATGTCTACATTATTGATTTCCTATTTGAAAGGAGTGTTTGAAGACACGATTTCACAGCAGATGACCTTGTCAAGAAACCACACTCTTCAAAGTCATCAGCAAGATGAGGTTCTCGCGCCATTGCCTGAACCATTCTTCGATGATCCGGTGTCTCCGAAACCATACTGTTGGACACTTCTGACGCCAGACTACGGTAGCCATCTTCGAAATACTCTCCCTGATCTAGAATTCACCGAGGCCACCGGCTTCCAGTTTGCAAACATCAGCCATTGGCCCGTACGTCGCGACCGCTTAAGATGTTTAAAAGCCGTTCAAAGAGGGGCAATCCTGAAAATGACGTTCGTCGTACCACCGCGCGAACAGGGCTCAGAGGACAATATGGAGAGGGAATTGGCAATCACTACACATAATTCCTACGGTGGAGTTGGAGCAATGTGGGTTGATGAGCAGCAAGATTCAGTCAAGTTAATAAAGGAGAAAGGCGGACAAAGGAGGACCCAAGTTGATGTTCTGACGCGAACTCTAGCTCCTGGCAAACACAATGTTACAGTATCTGCGGTACAACAGGGGTTTTGCATAGCCGCTGTTGCAGTGCTGTAAAATTGATTTGGAAATGCTGCTTGGAAGATTCACACCCACTTTTCTTGCTAGACTGGAGCGGTTCAGCAGCGTTACATGTGATCTGGGATTTTGGTTACACACCTA
>BLFK01001121.1:192360-201389 GCA_014634185.1 Astreopora myriophthalma
AATTTTAAATAATTAGTGTCTCAAAAGGATTTCTTTTCGAGAAAGTCTCCTAATTAAAGCTCATTGCAAAAACTAAAAACGTCACAAGTTGACGCAGATCTCCATCATTTGTTTCGAAGATAAGTCTGAGGCAGCTGATTCGACTCACACGGTTCGATTTCAAGTATGGACAACACTGAGCTCATCGGCAAATTATGCCGGGAAGATCGACCGTAGCTTGACGGAGACTCGCAGTGAAAACGCGCTGCTGTGGCATTTTGGTGAGTAAATAAAACAATTTACGTTTCTCGGTTTTTGTTTACTCATTTTTTACCTGTGACGAGTTTCTTGTAGTTTTCTTTCCTTGTAAATAAATTGCATGAAGTGTCTAAATAAAAATGAAAGGTGACATTTTCATAAACTAGAGCCTAGAGGCGTACATGTCAGTATGGCATGCGTATCGGGAAGATTGAGCAGGGAAAATATTAGTTGAAACACTGGTAAATGAAACGGTGAGATTCCGAGAAGAAATAGAGAAAGAGGTCTCTCCCTTATCCAGGCAATAGCAATAAAGTAGTCTTTTGACGAACTGTATATAAGTGAGTTTTAGCAAGGCAAACCAACAGACTGAAGGGCATTGCAACATGGCAATCGTAGGTAAATATGAAGAGAAGCCGCGCTGCCAAACGTACACGATGTTTTCTGATCAGCGGACACTCTTGCTGCATGTTAAGCTGAGCTTAGGCATTTATTTTATGAATTCAAACATGATAGCTTTTGCGTTATTCAAACAGCAGTCAGGACTACAGCACAGTAAGACAAATAGTTCATTACTATGCACAAGCAGAGCTTTAAAACACATCGTCGTGATAGATGCACCTTAATTGAACATCCTGTGGTCGACAGCATTTTACTGTGCCTCAGTGGAGTGGTTTTCCTTGTCGTTGTTCCCTAGTTATAACTTCCGCTAAGGCCGCGCTGAAGTTAGGTCTAGTCGCGGGGATTAAGCTGCGGAAAAGCATTTTTGCAAGGTGGTTACAAAGTTGTGTCAATGAGAGGCCTCGGTGTTTGTCGCTTGTGACGTTTCGACTACACTGGCTTCTATTCTTTATTTACAACTTGTAATCAAATTATACACAGCTTCCCAGTGCCGTAGCATGGGGATGGATCGGGGGAAGGGGGGGGGGGAGGCTCCCAAAATTTGGCTAACACAAATAAAAATATTCAAAAATAGAATAGGATACTGCTGGATTCTTATAGCGTAATTGACTCTCCGGTTATCCTAATTTTGTTTCCGCAGTGCTATCTTTATAACGTTTTCCAACAAAAGTCTTGCACATTTTCCCTTCAAACTCTTCAATACAAAGTTTGAGCCGGCGAAAACCCGGTTTTGCGTTTGACCGCTGTGAACTGAGCCAACAATTTTGACAGGCATACGAATGAAATGACTTAGTTTGTGGAGTCTGTGTAATAGGTAAGTAGTTTATTTTTCACACAACCCTGACACGTTGCATGTCAATTTGTGTAAACCTGTTCAATAAGGGCGGAATAAGGAGAGTACAACGTTTCTAGTAACATCCGATCAATGATTTTAGTCAGTTAACAATGACTGGAAACTGGTCTCAGAGGGCTGGAAATGCTATTTTAGGGAAATCAGATTTGAAAATCTCCCAGGAGAGCATGCCTCGGACCCCGCTAGAGCCTCGCGCCTTCGGCGCTCGTGATGTGCCCCCCCCCCCCCAATAAATTTAACCTTGCTACAGCACTACAGCACTTTATCTTTGGCAACCTTGCGAAGTTCCATTCACTGTGTTGTTTCAGCTGAGAAAACGGGTGACTTGGCTACGGTGTACACAACACGACACCCCTGGTCATTCAGTGCCAAGGATTTGGACAATTTCTGACCGCCGTTTGTTTAGAGTTTTATCAGCCATTTTGTTCTTTCTTCCGATTTTTTTCCCGAGTCTTGCTGCCTTGGCATTTCTCGATGTGGATCAAAATGTTTTATTTATGTCGGATGTGAGCCGCCTTTGATATCCAGTTTTCGTTCTCATTGTCGGAGCACCTGCGGCTTTTTAATTACGGCGCGAATTTTCTAAACAACAGCCACGCACTTAGTTCCTCAAAGAAAGCACAGCAGCATAATGAGCGACTTACAAGGGGATTCACATTTTCAAGCAGGCATTGTTGCCTGTGAAGTCAAGATTTGATTGCGATCATGTTTCGACTCAAATTACAAAGAAAGAGACGAGATCCGGATTTTCGGACATAAATTTAGAGAGACAACTTCCGCGATGGATAAATTGCACTTTAAATTTCTAAAATTATAATCGTGTAAAACAAGTCGCTAAAGAAATACTTAACTTTTCTATTCCACTAAGCGGTTTTCTGGGCAAGAAAGGAAAAAGCACTGAAAAATGAATCCGACGTTGAACCTGTACTGTATTAAAGCAGGTGATTACTTAAGGTGCCTTTTAATTTGCTGATTAGATAATACTTTGTTGTATGATCCTCTTCAATAACTTTGAACACAGTTTGGAGAATTGTCTCGTTTACGTAATGAGAGCTATTTGGCATATAATCAGTCCAATGGCCAATTGAACACTAATCGATAGAGCGTTGGTGTAATGTGGTACAGACCGTAAACAAAGTGCTAACTTCTTTGTTCTCGCTCGCCTCGCAGCACACCAACTGGTTTTCATTGGAAGTCCTGTCAGCAAATTTATACGTAAGGTAAAACTATGTAATTTAGTTGAAGAAAATGGGGCATTTTTAAATTAAAGCGCAATTCAATGGCGCAAAAAGTGTCGGTGGCACAGAATTTGAATCAGGGGCACCCAACGAGATGGTTTAAATGTCTATACGGGAGGGTCAAACCCTCCAAGGTTTTCGTATTCTATTTTGCCAAAAAGCTACAGATTTCTTAAATGAAACATCACCTGAAAGATATCGCCTCCGGGGAAAAATCGTCCCTTACGTTTTCAGAAGGGTTATTTTCTGCAATTTTTGTCACTCAAAAAGACCACCTAGCATTTTCGGGAAGCAAATAATTCCCTGGGAAATTCGCGGAAGGCAACTTTCAGCTGGCAATTTATGAAACGAAGATTTTATTCCCTAAAATTTTCGGACACTTCAATTTTCAGCTACGCCTCGGAAATCCGAACAGATCAAATTCTCACAGCTGAGAGAAACATCTCAGTTAAACGTTCTTCATTCATTACGAGGGACTTAAACATGTCCCTCTAAGGCTTCTACTTCCGCAGGCAATTTTGTTGTACTATTCCTTCAGGAAGTTCAGATTTTTTGTTGTTTCTCGGTGTACTTTATAAACTAAAAACACACCGTTCTAACAAAACATCCCTAAGGCCAGAGGCAGTTGTGAAACCTTTCAAGTCACATGTCGGCGGGTAAAAAGTCGTAATAAGCCTGTATTTTACCAATGACGCTTTGTTTATTACACCGATTACAGCCAAACAAAAATTCACTTTGCAACAATCTTAAGGCCAAATGAATGTTTCGGTGCAGTGCTCTGTGCGAAAATATTCCTATACGATCGGCGATTGAAAAGATCCCTATGGACGCAGGATCAAAGGCTGAATTTCGAACACGTTCATAGATTGTGGAAGGCCTTCTGAAGTTTCAGTTATTCGAGCGACAAATTGAAGTAGCCGCGATAAGCTTGAAATTCTACGTCTGTTTGTTTTCTCTTAGGGTTAATGGGGGAACGATTTATGTTGTTAGTTCTGCTTTCTCTGGAAGGGTATCGAACCAATGATGCGAGAACTAATGGCTTATCAGAATACTACTACTACTACTACTACTACTACTACTACTACTACTACTACTACTACTACTAGTACTACTGCTGCTGCTGCTACTGCTGCTGTTGCTACTACTTCTACTAAATTATTCTCAAGTGTCAAAACCATTTCTTTCTTTCCTTCCTTTTAGAACGTCACAGGACTATCAGTTTCTTATCTACTGTCATGTGTCACTCTCTTGAAATAATTTTATTACATCCATTTTGAAATCACCAGTGATCCTTAAATCTGATTGGCTCTCAGCGGTGATTTATTTACAAATTGCACTATTTTTTTTTGCTTTAAATCAAATCCTTTTTTTAGCCCATCAAAACGATCAAATTTTGGTCTAAAATCATACTGAAGTGGATAAGTGGTGGATATTAATATATTGACAAAAGAAACTGTGTGATTTCAAAATGGGAGTAATAAAGCGGTAATTGAACTTCGTGTCATGCAATTTTGGTCTGAAATCATACTTGGTGCACGTGATTTCAGACCTAATAATATACATGAAAAAAATTATCGATTTTGATTGGCTAAGAGAAATGCAGTTTTCAGCAAACACGATGCAGAAAAAAGGAAATTCAGTGCAAAAAAGGGAAAAAACTTTTTGCGGCTTAAAAAAACTTTAAAAACATTGAAAAACCTGTTGTTTGGACGGAACGCTTGATGATTTATTTGCAAGGTTTGAATAAATTATTTTTGCACGTGATTTACCTGCGTTGCTTCTGCACAATTATGATAAGCTATCTCGCAATTTTTTCGTGAATAATTATTATTAATAAGTAATCACATGATTTTTCTCGTGCAATTTGAAATAAATAATCACTCGTAAATTTTTTCAAAGACCACAAATTGCACTCACCCTACGGGCTCGTGCAATTTTGTTAGTCTTTGAAAAAATGTACTCGTGCTTATTTATTCCAAATTGCACTCGAAATCATGTGATTACCTGTACAAATTGCCTTTCTCTCCGTTTAATTACCATTATTAATAATATCGGGGAAATTTTAAAATAAAACGCGGATCTTTTTGCCAAATATCACTTAAAACCACGCAAATACCAATAAAGTGCTTTTGCCTGACGTCACGGCGGCCGTGTTGGACGCGTTACATAAAGAAACGGCGGCCATGTTGGAGGAGTAAAAGATTCTTTTGGGAATTGAATGTTTTCGTAAACCAACATGGCAGCTTGTCACTTCTTGAGGGAAAACACTCTATACCATTAGGCCATTTCCACGATGGCGAAATTTACTACCAAGACCAAATTCATTGAGGGGCTTCTATTATCAGGCAAGTTTTACCAGTTGTCTCGTTATTCCTTGAAGAGTGGAAAAATCTGCATTAGAAAGCACTTTGACAAAGTATCCTGGTTTTGGTAGTAAAATGACGCCAACATACAAATGGCCTATACCAATTGTCCACTCCATAAACGTTAGGGAGACTGGTACTAGTGTGGTATTATGGGATTGTTTCGGTAGACGGTAAGTACATGTTTACATTGGAAAGTAATAGATAACATCGACCTAAACCAGATGGACAGCCCATGACATATTACACCACGCATCACTCAGTTCTTTGTATAGCGAGTAACATCGGCCTAAACCAGATGAGCGATGCTGCCTAAATAGCACTTCGGTTAGCCTAAATAGTGCTCCGGTTAGCCGAAATAGCACTTCGGTTAGCCTAAATAGCGTTCCGGTTAGCCTACATTAGCTTAGATTGCTTGCGGTTAGCTTTTATGTTAGGGTTAGGATTTCTACTAAAAAATATCGAGAGTTTGGCAGAGTGACATCGGTGGTTAGGTGGATACGATTCCCGCTTGATAGTCCGGTGATCCGGGTTCGAATCCTCTTCATGCCAACTGTTTTTTAACTTCAGAAAAAAAACTTAAGTGTGATTTCTACGTCATGTATGAAAAATAAGAAGTTTCACACGGTTTAAGTCGATGTGATCTAGCTGCTTCCGTTTACATTTGTGGTGTATTTGCCTCGCTCGCATGCGGGTTGATTCTCATATCGCACGTGCTGTCGCTCTCACATTTTGTACCTGTTGTGGTTGTATAAATTAATGGCAAGATTTCCGTTCAGGTCCGTACTCATTATGCATGCATATTCGTAACAAAACTCTATTCACGCGCGCTCTGTATAATTTTTGTAGGGAGCTTTACGGAAATTTTCCCGTATAAATATACCTTATTCACGATAGCGGCCATGACTGTTTTAAATTGTCATGTAAATTAGCCATGTGCTCTGCCAAGGAGCAAACACTACATAAAAGCGGCAAATTCTGGAAAATCGACTAGTCAGAATATTAAAGTGACATTTCCAGAAGTACACTTAAACATTGAAAATTAAATACCTATCATCAAAATGAAATCATTTTGACTTCCCTTCAATAGTTTCACTTCTTCACTGCTTCATCTGTGATTTTTTTGTGCCAAAAACATCAAAGTAATTCGTGTAATCGTTCTAGTCTACTGCTAAGGCATGCAATGAACATAAAAAAAAATTCATAGTAATATGAAATATCGATCCGTTCAAATCTCTCAACCTTTAGTTGTTTGCCCCCTGAGAAATGCGTAGTTTAATTTGTATGATAATAAGAATGTCAACACAAAGCTATCGTGACTAAGGTCTATAGGCCATTGCAGAAACGTGAGAGGACTGGGAAAGAGTATCGTTGTTTTCCGTTTGTTTGAAAAACTAAAATGTTCAAATGAAAGATCAACTAAATTTGAGAGTCTTTACCACGAAGTATTTACCACGAAGTATTTGGAGGAGGAAAATGGCAAAATGGTATTTCTTCAAATGTCACCCAAAATAGAGAGTCTGTATGGATTGGGTAGACAAGCCAAAAAATTATAAAATTGTATCGAATTTTGCAACTTTTGCAAGGCTCCCATTTCGACAATTTTTCGCTGAAAACTCTTAAACTTGGTTGGGTAGCTCTTCATTCATGAACATTTCAGCTGAGATGTTTAGATTTTCAATCTAATCAATATAAGAAACTCGCCCCAGTCCTCTCACGTTTCTGCAATGGGCTATTGTTAACTTTGTTCGCTTGTCTGAGTCGTCCTCACGTGCAACGAAGAAATACGCTACAACATTCGTCTTAGTTCACGCGTGTTTGCAAATCAGTATTACAACGCTGATGCACGGACTGCACGTGCCAGATCTCAATCTACCGTGCCACTGACAAAGGAAATGCCAATTTAAGCAACCATTGAATGTGAGGCTTAACCCGCTTGTCAATATTATGGTATTTTTTGGAGTGGCCAATATCAGCAGGGTGTGCAAAAGGACGCAACATGTAACACCCAACAATGTTGGAAGTTGCTGGCTAACAATGTTGCGTCCGTTTGCAAAGAGCTTAACATTAACGGTAACAGTATAGTGGTATTAGTAGTAGTACTATCAGCAGCGGAAGCAGCAGCAGTAGTAGTAGTAGTAGTAGTAGTAGTAGTAGTAGTAGTAGTAGCAGTAGCAGTAGTAGTAAAAGTAGTAGTAGTAGTAGCAGTAATAGTAGTAGCAGTAGTAGTAGTAGTATCAGCAGCAGCGGGAGCAGCAGCAGCAGTAGTAGTAGTAATAGTAGTAGTAATGTTTCAAGGCATTTCGACCCTTTCTTGGCAAATCTAAAGGGTGTAACACTATAACCCTAGAAACTGAAAAAAACTCTGCTGAAACTGATGAGAGCATTATTTCTAACAAGTTTGCTCACTACTTTACTAATATAGCCTCTACCATTTAGGGAAATCGTGTACTTGACCTCAGCGAAGAAGATCACAAAAATCACACCAGCATAAACGCCATAAGAAAGGAACAATTTGATATCGACTTTGAATTTCAGCCAATCACAGAGCATGATGTTAATTAGGAGCTCGCGAGTATAAACACTAAAAAGTCTCCAGGATGGGACTCTGTCATACCACCAATAGTATTTAAAGAAATCTCACACGCCATATCACCATCTCTGCAATCCATATTTAATCAATGCGTTGAAGACTGTAGATGGCCTACTAAATGGAAAATGGGTGAATGGACACCTGTGTTTAAGAAGGGAGAGAGACAATTAATCCAAAATTATCGTCCGATTACAGTCCTCCCACTAATTGGCAAGATATTCGAACATTTATTATGTAAAAAAATAACGGCAAGCTACGACCACATACATGTACTCTAAAATGACAGCTTATAGAAAAAAAACACAGCTGTGAGTCTGCATTAATTGGCCTGGTGGACGACTGGAGACTAGCCTTGGATAACAATCAGAAAGCACTTTTGTTATCGATGGACATGTCTAAGGCTTTTGACTCAGTTCTTCCCTCATTAACTGTGGCCAAACCTGGCGCTTACGGTTTCAATGACAAATCATTGCAATTAATGCGTTCATATTTTAAAGATCGGCTCAACAGGGTGAAAGTCGGTAAAGCTATTAGCGACTGATGAAACGTGGATGACCTCAAGGATCCTCCTTTGGTCCAACACTGTGGAACTTGTACCAAAATGATCTATCGTATCACATAAATGAGATTGCAAATTTACATATGTATGCTGAGGACCATCAGATGTACATAGTTGGCAGCGATATGTCCATTATGTATAATAATATGGAAAAGGAAGGAAACTCTGCCCTTAAATGGTATAAAGACAACTATTTACTGTCCAACCCAGAAAAACTTAACGCTGTAGGAATCAAACGACGTAATGAAACTGAACAGATTAACGTCAAGATCGGTGATAAAGCGATTAAGACAACAGATAATATCAAGCTACTGGGTGTGAACTTTGACGAGAATCTAATTTTTAGCCAACATATTAGCGAATTATGCAAAAAAGGCTACTCAAAGGGTGGGCGTTCTCGCCAGGTTAGGAAACGTAATTACTACGGAGACTAAACTATTACTTTATAAAACTGCTATCATGCCATATCTCACCTATTGTCATCTCATATGGCATTTCTGTAAGGCATCTGATACAAGAAAGGTTGAAAGAATTCAAGAGCGGGCACTAAGGATAGTTTATAATTCACATTCAGAAACGTATATGAACTTATTAGATCGTGCTAAACTACCAAGCCTTCTTAATAGGAGATTGCAAGACATAGTTATACTCATGTACAAGGTTAAATATAGGCTAGTTCCTGATTTCATTTGTGACATTTTCAGTACTAAGTCTTGTAAATATAATTTTAGAAACCAAAATTTTGATATTCCTAGATTCAATTCTGTATTGTATGGTAAACACT
>BLFK01001121.1:219876-224876 GCA_014634185.1 Astreopora myriophthalma
CCCCCCCCCCCCCTTGTCATATTAAATGAACTTTCCTTTAGGAAATAAAAACATGCAAAAATTACCTTCAATTCGAATGCGATAGCGACATCTATTTGCTTCCCCGTGTTTCCCAAGTTCATTCACTGATGTGTTAAAAGAATGATTGAATTGAAATACATCCTTCTCTTGCCTAAATTTCTACACTTTCTGCTCTTTAAATCTTTGCCATTCCATTCCATTCGAAGCCCCGCCAAACTACTCCTTCTCGCTGTCATCGCTTCAGTGGCCGCTGTTCCAAAATGACCAACCTTTTAGCCTACCAATGCTCTGCTTCAGTGGAAAGTACGTGAACCCTCTCCAAGCTAAGATTGCATGTGGGATGTAGAAACCCTTGGTTTCACAAGCCCTAGCTGCAAGTTCAGCTTTGTCACAATTTTTGCAGCCGAATTTTCCTGATCTTCTGGGACAACTGAACACTTATCTACCCCTCCCTCCAGCCGCTTCTTTGTAACCTGCCAGAATCTGGCAGACACGTGACCACACCAAACCAGGGTCTTTCTCGACGACAATAAAGGAGAAGAGAGAGCCTGGGAACGAGGTTGCGTATAAAATCGCCAGGTGTGCCCGTACCACGCACCGACGAAATTCGATGACGATTTTCGCTTGCGATCAAAAGGTCAGCACTTGTTTCCATCGCTCAAACTGACAAGTCCCTTTTACTTTGAGTTACATGAAGTAAAATGTACTTAAGATAAAGTTAGAAGAAAAATTCAGAAGAGTAAACGTGTTAACTCCGATCTCTCGCTTCGTGGTAATACCGATGTCCAATACTAACGAGGCAAGTTGCTGGAAACAGACATTTTTTTTTGAAAACAATTAAATAGAAGTACCATCACAATAAGTTAAGGCTAATCGTTTTCTTAGACTTAAATGCTGTAGATTAGCGCGGAGCTCAGAAGCGCGGTTTTTTGTTGAACTGGAGTTCTATTCTACCAGTTTTCTATCCAGCAAAAGGCGTTCTCTTGACCACGATAGGCTGGTCGCTAGAGATAAGAACATTACATCATATAATTGTCAGGAGATGTCCAACCTCATTTTGAGCGATGGAAACAAGTGCTGACCCGATCGCTGCGATCGGCGAACAAAATCACCTAGTGTGTCGCTGGCTTTAAGTCTGGTCATTTCATGTCGTAAAGCCAGCGACTCACTAGGCGATTTTGTTCGCAAACACTAAGGAAATTGAAACAAAACAAGACGCCTGGAGGCGTTCAAGTAGGATGCCAACAACCATCACTTCCTTTGCAATTTTTATACGTAAAAATAAAACTAAGCTTGAATGCTTATGCAAATACTCAGTGCAACACTACAAATGGTGTTACCGTCAAAAATGACCATACCGTATCCAAAACGAGAGGATAATTTGAAGCTTGCATGCGAAGCAAGAGGAGTTGTTCCTAACAAATACCTCTCTGTATTTATAAATATAATCGACGGTACATGGAAAAGAATACAGTAAAAACCCGCGTATAAGAACCTAACATTTAAGAACCTGTTAGGCTAAAGTTTCATTTTTAAGCACCCTTCACATAAGAACCATTTTAGGCTAAAATCCTAAAACAGGTTCTTATTTAAAAAAAAAAAAATATATATATATATAAATATATATAGAATTAAGAAATTTTCTCAAAAAATAAAATACAGTACTATAGGTTTGATTGTAACAGAATCAGATTAAAATAGTATAGTATTTTGCTTAACGAAGCCCCCAAGAATACTGTTTTTGGACATTAAACACCAGATCATATAAAAATTCAGCTTTATTTCTTGAACAAAAGTTAAGAACCTAATTAAGAAACTAGTTAGCCTAATTTTACACTAAATAACATTTATATAAGAACCTGTTTAGGCTAACTTGGAAAAACCTAGGTTCTTATACGTGGGTTTTTACTGTATGAGCATCGCTTTTCAGAAACCTTACTAAATGTCACTGAATTGATAGTGGTTACATGGAAAGTGCGCTGTCTTACTACAACCCTCGTGGCTTGTATTGAAGTAGTAACCGAATCAGGGGACATTATGTCTGTATTACAAAAGGTAGGAACTGAAGGGACACTCCACGACTGCATTACATGACATAGTAATTAAATTAGAGGACATTGCGTGACAGTATTACATAAAGTAGCAAAAAATAGGTCACTTTACGTCTGTATGACATCAATTAGTAATTGAAAGTAGGACACTTTGTGCTTCTATTACATGACCAAATGAGAAAACTACCTTGTGTAGTACAGGCATATAGTGTCCCTCTAATTCAGTTGTGATATTGTCGCCGTCGTTACCACATTACGTAACTTCATGTAATGTTTAAAAAACGAGCAGCAGTGTTTTATCGGGTGTAAAACACGAGGCGTAGCCGAGTGATTTTAGACCCGATAAGACACTGCTGCGAGTTTTTTGAACAGCTTCAAAAACTTCTGTTGCAGATCTATTCACTTTTTTAATAATCCTTGGGTTTTCTAATTATTTTCCCAGGTAAAACTGGAGGTAAAAATTTAGCCGTGTTTTATCAGATATATAGACACTCATTAAAAATTAATTTCCTTTGTATTCTGTTCATGAATTATTGATGTATTTTGAATTTCTTTTTAAACGGCGAAAGAAGGTTCTGACTTAAAGTGATCTGATAGCTAGTAATCTTTCTATTTTGCGACCTCAAAAGATAGTTCAATGGGAATACAACTAATGCTCTGTCGCGGAATATGAAGGCAACCAGTGCGTTCCTAAGGTTTGCTAGGTTTAGGTTCAGAAGTTTTCGGTTCGATTCTGCTTTCTAGTGGCGCGTAGGTCAGATTTTAAGAATCGAACCAAAAACTTCTCTGAATAGCCCAAATGAAGAGCCCGTGTGCAGGCTAGTTTTTGGATGACTTTGGCTCGTTTTTCAAAGCCTCCTTTCGTGATAAGACTACCTCGGCCAGCGTTTTCTCAGCTAGCTCGCCTCGTTCAAGTTAACGGGGTTTTCAATCCCAAGCAAATGGGATTGCAAATCCCGTTTGTATGACTCGAGCTTTTCTTTATTCGAGTTCGTTCGCAAAAGGTGAAATGTTCACTCCTTCCCCCTCTCCTCGGTTCATGCGCTCGAATTTACAGTGTATAGTTTACAAGTAAGTTTCCTTTTGTAAAACACGAAGCACGCGGTTGAGCCGAATATTCTAGTATGCATCTATCAGAATTGTGAGCCGTTGTGTTTTTTTTAAATCGTGACTTCTAACAGGAAACGTACAGTTTATCGCGTTTTCGACAGCTGTAAACACGATGCCAATCTCTCTAAAATATAGTGCCGCATCGCACCTTTATGTACCTTCGAATAGTCTCCTCGTTCGATCAGTTTAATAAGTGAAATTATTACACGACTCAGGCGGTCAGAAGGCCAATAACTAAAATCAACCAATCAAAATGCTCTATTGCCGGTCCAATATTCTCTAAGTATTGGACCGGGCATTGTCCCGAATGATCCCGCACTTGTGTCCCTTTGAACTTGAAATTAAGATGGCGGACGAGGACGAAATCTTTCGAAAATTTCGTCGTAAAGCTCCAGAATGGATGGCTGACTTTGAGAAATCCTGTTTCAGCCTTGAATTACAAATTTTCAAAAGCACGACGAATGAGGGTGAACCAGCTCCAGCGGTAAAATGTACACATGCTAAGCCCTCAGAATCTGGTCCTTTTTATCCTGTACATTTTCCGCATAGTGTTACATGGAATTTGTGAAAAACCTTCAAAGCTTTCTTCAGTCGTATAATAAATCTCTTATTAACCAAGCTTGCTCGGGACCGTACTGGGAGAATATCGGCCCTCGGTCTTTTTTGTACGGACCTCAATGCGCTCGGTCCGTACTGTCAAGACCTCGGGCCGATATTCTCCCAGTACGGCCCTCGCGCTTGGTTAATAAGATATATATAGTCAGACCAGGGGTTCGACTGATGAACACGTTCGTTCCACGCCAAACGTTGGTTCGGAAGCACACCATGCAATTATACAGTATTCTGAACAACACAAATTAAGCCCAAGTTTAAGTTCAAGCGAATAAATTAAACAGATAAATCCCCTTCAATATTTACTGCGACCATTTCGAATGTTTATTTCATCTGGTGGTCAATAGTAATTATTAACCTTAGAAACTTCCCACTTTTATGATGTACCGTTCGAAGATTTGCTGGAAATCACTCCGAAAATAACTGGACAATAATTTTACCAGCGGATTCTTGTTTTTCCATATGAATATTACACCACTGCAGTAATTTTTGTTCGGTAACCTTGCAGGCGATTTCCAAAATCGCAGAGTAATTCAAGTCTGACGCACTGTCCATGTTTTAGTTACTAACGGCTACTGACAATGCAAAGCATTTCAATCATTTCAAAAATAAAATTAAAAGAAAATAAATAAATTAAAAATAAATAAATAAAACGTGTCGTGTCGATTTCCGTCGAAATCAGCCCATTTCATAAGGCCGTCTGCCAAAGACATCCCACTTAAAAAGAAAAAAAGCAAATCCTTTACTTGCGGTCTTGAGACCCGAGGAAAAAGCGAGTAAACTGACTTTGTCCCTCTCTTTAAGAGCAACCCCGTTCCCAGGGTCGAAGAAACACGAGGGTTGCCTTACGGGCAGGGAAGCGTTTTTGCCCAAATTTGGGAGTAAAGCGGCCTCTAAAAATATGGAACATGCTGCACTGTCTCAAATAGCACATTTATTAATAAGTACCTTAACAAACGCCAATTCAATGATAAAAGATTTAATCTTAAATTTATCCTCGGGTGTACCCCATCGCCGTAATGTACAACACTATCAAGTTATTATTTCGTGAAAATTAACGTGCAAAGTACGATTCTTGCGAAACATTTTACACAAGCATGGTTTTATGAGGCTCATAAACGAGAGAATAAAAACCCTAATTTCTCGTTTGAGTTGGGCTTGACTGCCTTGCGTATGGGTCGCTAGTAAAATGAAGCTTGACCAAAA
>BLFK01001121.1:229876-234876 GCA_014634185.1 Astreopora myriophthalma
CAGAGCAAAGAAAATAAATAAGACAATCCCACGCCACTTTCTCAACCAACCGGAAACAAAATTTTTCGCACGTGTTTTTCTGAGCCCTGGGCGCCAGTTGCATGACTGCCTTTGATCAGGGAGCTGATTGGTTCATTGGATACTCTGTTGGAGAGCTCCTGATTGGCTAAAGAAATTACTTTGCATGGGTTAACTTTGGCAAAGACCCGGGGTGCGGTGTCCGGGTACGAGATTGGCAGCGAGTTCATCTAAGGTAAATAGAAAAACGCATTGACACCCACATCAATAAAATCAAGAGGTACATGTGACCTCTCAGGAAGACTCACAGTTTGGCCTGGGACATTGGTGTGAGATCATTGGCACCAAAGTCGTAATCAGAATGTGAAACGGGAATGTCAGCGGCAGCGCCTTAATTAAAAAAGAAAGGACATACAACGAATACATGATTGATTACAATGATTGTGCAATGTACAAGTAAAAAATAAGAAAAACATAATAAAAAAACTGAAGCCTAAATGATAAAGATTCTTACGTTGAGAAACTATGTTCTTAACTACTTGATTAATATATAATCAGTTCACCAATGGGACACGTTAACATGACGACATAATACTAACGTAAAACCATTTTTCGTTGGTTGTGAACCTGAGCAAGTCACTGGGTGAAATATAAATCGTTTCTTGCTCACCTATTTTCTGTACGTTTCATGATCGTGTAATTTTCTCATTAGGATTCGAATCGCGACCGACGAAACAAAGATGACCATGGCTATAAACTAGGCCTAATACGATTTATCATAGAAACAAATGAAGACACAAAAAACAAAACAAACAAACAAACCATCCATGTATTGCGTGTTACTCGTCTCGTGCTTATTCAAGATGACAAACAAATCCACGCGTTCCTATGTCAAACTTGTTAATATGGGATTAAATTATTTTGAAAGTCGTATAAGTAATTGGTAACTAGCCTTCTTGCGCACAGTAATGTATCGTGGCAGCCCTACTTGTCTTTATTGTACAGCTCAGCTCAGTCATTTGTACTGAATGTTCTTACAGTACCTTTAGCCGGTGTTTTCTTAACCCGTGGCGTAATAGGCGCCAATGGCGGCGGCATATCTGTGGGTCCCTTTCTAATTGGTGTGGTTGGGATTTCAGAAGGCAGGGTTCCAGCTCTGGGCTTCCTTATCGGAGGCTGCACGTTATCCTCCTGTTTGTTTACCATAACTTTCCTGGCTTGATGCAGTTCCGTGTAAGGCAGAGCTTTTGGTGTTCGTAGGATGTATTCTGTGTTTTCCGAACTGAATACATCGGGATGCTGGAAAAGGGAAGAACACAGGTCGTATTAACATTCGAGGGTTCCTCAACACTGTTCGATTTTTGCTGTTTAAATTAAAGCTCATAAATACGATACCAATGGAGGAGTGACAGAAGATAAGCGCACAAGGGTCATCTTGGCCACCATGAGGTGTCCTTAAGTAATTTCGCGATTTTGTTTTTGTTCTTCGTTTGCTCTTTGGATTAAAAACTCGCGCGAATTTGTCAACCAATCAGATGCAAAACTAAAACCAATTGCGAGCTAGTCACTATCATTTTCCCGCGCTTGTTGTTTTATCAGCCAATGAGAACGCAAAAATGTCCCAGTCAAATATGAAGTATTCATTAAGCATTCCCTACGCTCAATCGGGCCAACTGACTTCAGTAACGCCTTCGATACTGTATAGCGACAAGGTCTTTGGCACGTACTCAAGAAATTTGGCTGTACAGTGAAGTTTGTCAAACATGATGAGGCACTCCATACAGGTATGCAAGCCAATGTGGCAATGAGTGGTTCAGTGTCTAAAGACTTCTCAGTAAGCAACGGTGTCAAACAAGGGTGTGTGCTGGCGCCTACACTCTTTTCCCTATAATTATCTGGCAGCGATGCTTGAGCTGGCTTTTTAAAGACACTTAAGAAGGGGTATACATCCAAATAAGGAAAGAAGGAGACTTCTTCAATGTGGCTCAGTTCAAAGCTAAGAGTAAAACTTCTACAAAGGTAGTGAGAGAAATGCTCTTTGCCGATGACAGTGACCTAGTTGCACACTGTGCGGATGATACACAATCTTTAGTAAAGAAATTTGCAAGAGCTGCTTGTCTATTCAACCTCAAAATCAACATCAAGAAGACAGAATGCCTTTACTAACCGCCAAAGTTCCAGTTTTCATCATCACTACCAGAAGTTATCAGCATTGGTACAGCACCTCCAGTAAAGGGTCAGACTTTCAAGTACCTCGGGAGTACTTTTTCAGAGAATGCAAGGATGGATCTCTCAGAACGGGAAGAGTGAATGCTGTGTTCGGAAATTTGAGGGAGAGACTGTGGGATCACCGACATGTGTCTGTTCGTGTAAAATGCAAGGTGCACAGGGCGACAGTACTGTCTACTCTATTGTACCGTGGTGAGACTTGGACTGTCAACAGGGCGCAGGTAAAGAAACTGCACGCATACATGACGAGACACCTACGAGCCATCATGAACATCTCATGGAAAGACAGAAAACCGACATAGATTTCCTGGATCGCGCTGGTTTACCATCAGAGGAGCTCATGCTAATACAGATGGACCTGAGGTGGCTAGATCATGTTGAGAGGATGGATCACAAGCGTCTCCCTAAGCAGCTACTCTATTCCCAGTTATGTCAGGAAAAACGTAATCAGGGGAGACCAAGGCTGAGATTCAACTGAGAACACTGTAAAAAGAAACCTGAAGAAGCTGGATATAGAAGCTGGATGTAGACTGGCAGTGGAAAGCGAAGGACAGAGTTACATGGATCATTGCCGCCCCGACAGACTGCTATGAAGATGATGACACTCAATCTTGGACACGTTGGTTTTATTTGTTTTGATTTGTTTTTAAATTTGTCCCCACGTTTAAGGAAACTTTAAAACTACACACTCTGCAAGGTCGTGAATGACCTCGAACTATGTACAAGTATATTTCAAGACAAAATAATACCTCGTTCTCTTTGCTGTCAAGACGCTTTCTTGCTCGTGATCTGCAAAGAAAGCGCAATTTTGTACGGAAACATCTGAAGATGTAACAATCATTACAAAATAACATGTAAACAGGACCAATTAGAGTTTTGATTCAAAGGCACAAGCCCTGAGGAAGATCAATCCTTACTTGGAGTATCTGGGCAATAACTCTGGAAACTGGCCTTTGCTTTTCTTCTTACAGAGAAGGAAATACATGGCAGTCACTTCATCATACTTCCACTGCAAAAAAAAATGTAACTATACATTGAGCAAAGGTCAAATTTTAAAGTCAATAGGGAGCTTAAGCAAAGGCGTTTTTGAGCCACGTACGTCAACCGGAAATGTAGCGTTTTCCCGTTCAAACCGCATTGACGCTACCACATTTGTACTGTTCGGCGTCTTTACTCTTATAGAGAAGATTTGCGAGAAAATCTGGGTGAAACCTCTGCCCAAGAATACGAAACGTCCACTTCCAGTTGACGTACGTGGCTCAAAAACGCCTTTGCTTAAGCTCCCCAATAGCATTTGATGTGTTCGTCTTAAGGAAACTGTTTTCCCGTGCAATAGTTAAATTGGGTGGAAGAAAATTTTAGACACATAAGCTGCGGAGGGTGATAATGCTTTCCTGCAACTACTGTTCCAGCCCCACCCCTTTTACCCCACAATTTCTTTCAATTTTCCTCGCAAAGTGACAGACGCCATTTGACATGCTTACTACGTAGGCTAGCCCACACAAGAGTCACCACCCTTGATCTGCTTATTGCGACATATAAGTGAGATCAGTTGAGTCAACTCAAAATGGGTAATGGTTGGTTGATTTCTATTGTATTTCAGTTCTTCTGCTGTTGGAAACAAATGACATTTGATACAAGTTAGTGTACGGCCCGAAAAATCCGCAATATTGTTGCCCAACAATTGCAACATGCACTGCAATTTGTGAAGGTCCGTGCATGGACCAAAATGAGATTAATTTGAATATGGCTTTAAAAGCAGAGACAGGAAAATATGTCAGCACTCACCTCTAACACTTTCTTTGTGGTAGTATCAAGTGGAACATCATAATATGATGCAATCTCCAGAAGAACATCAGGGTCGGGTTTGTCCTTCTGTTAATCACATGAATGAAACACTTAAACTCAGTTCCTAACCACGAGAGTCCACAATATTTTATTCTCATCTACAGCGACCCAGAACACGCTGATTAAGCCTGAACAGGCCATTCCAAAGTTCACTTGGAGACTGGGGACGACTCTTTAAATTTTAACCTAATTAAAAAATGAGGCCCGTCACAAGAAAGAGCATGTCAAAGTTACTTCCTTTACCAAGTTTGAGCTTGTTTAGGTAGATTGCAACCACGTAGTATGAAACAAACAAACAAACAAACACAAAAACAAAAAAACCCAGAAGAATTGGAGAATTTGCACGGAATTTCGGTGACCTTTGACAGTTCACAGTGTGCTTACTGTGTAATGAACCCTGTCCAAACTTGGTTACGTGACTAATTTCTAAGTGCTCTTTGTGGCAGTGGGGTTAAAATTTTAATATAGTTACATGTAATGTAATTTAAACAATGTGTCAACTAGTGCCCAGTCCTTTTTTGCACTTCAGAATGGCCTATGAACCCTTTCACACCCGAGAGTGACTTAATAAATTTTACTCTGCCAAATGCTAGACAATTTTACTCATCAATGAGGTACCTCTTAGGGATCAAATGGTTAGCTCTTGGCTGGGATCCAGAATGGCACAACGATCATCTATGTACATACCCGTATACGACTCATCCATCTCACAGGTGCAGCATACCCTTTCATTATCCAGTCATGGTTTAGCAGGCTCTTGATGGTGGCTCGCTTCTTAGGATTTGTCTGTAAAATAGTTCATAAAAGGGGCAGTGTCACCCTACTTGAGCCGTACTCTAAACATCTAAAAAACACTTGAGCATCAATGGAAACCAAAAAATAAGGCCTCAGTTTCGTTAAAAAGA
>BLFK01001121.1:239673-260624 GCA_014634185.1 Astreopora myriophthalma
CAGTAACGCCTTCGATACTGTATAGCGACAAGGTCTTTGGCACGTACTCAAGAAATTTGGCTGTACAGTGAAGTTTGTCAAACATGATGAGGCACTCCATACAGGTATGCAAGCCAATGTGGCAATGAGTGGTTCAGTGTCTAAAGACTTCTCAGTAAGCAACGGTGTCAAACAAGGGTGTGTGCTGGCGCCTACACTATTTTCCCTATAATTATCTGGCAGCGATGCTTGAGCTGGCTTTTTAAAGACACTTAAGAAGGGGTATACATCCAAATAAGGAAAGAAGGAGACTTCTTCAATGTGGCTCAGTTCAAAGCTATGAGTAAAACTTCTACAAAGGTAGTGAGAGAAATGCTCTTTGCCGATGACAGTGCCCTAGTTGCACACTGTGCGGATGATACACAATCTTTAGTAAAGAAATTTGCAAGAGCTGCAAGTCTATTCAGCTCAAAATCAACATCAAGAAGACAGAATGCCTTTACCAACCTCCAAAGTTGCAGTTTTCATCACTACCAGACGTTATCAGCATTGGTACAGAACCTCTAGTAAAGTGTAAGACTTTCAAGTACCTCGGGAGTACTGTTTCAGAGAATGCAAGGTTGGAGGATGAGCTATCTCTCAGAATGGGAAGAGCGATTGCTGTGCTCGGAAATTTGAGGGAGAGACTGTGGGATCACCGACATGTGTCTGTTCGTGTAAAATGCAAGGTGTACAGGGCGACAGTGCTGGCTACTCTATTGTACCGTGCTGAGAATTGGACTGTCAACAGGGCGCAGGTAAAGAAACTGCACGCATACATGACGAGACACCTACGAGCCATCATGAACATCTCATGGAAAGACAAGAAAACCGACATACATTTCCTGGATCGAGCTGGTTTACCATCAGAGGAGCTCATGTTAATACAGATGGACCTGAGGTGGCTAGATCATGTTGAGAGGATGGATCACAAGCGTCTCCCTAAGCAGCTACTCTATTCCCAGTTATGTCAGGGAAAACGTAATCAGGGGAGACCAAGGCGGAGATTCAAGAACACTGTAAAAAGAAACCGGAAGAAGCTGGATATAGACAGGACTTGTGGATGTAGAAGCTGGATGTAGACTGGCAGTGGAAAGCGAAGGACAGAGTTACATGGATCATTGTCGCCCCGACAGACTGCTATGAAGATGATGACACTCTCTTGGACACGTTGGTTTTTTTAAAATTACACACTCTGCAAGGTCGTGAATGACCTCGAACTATGTACAAGTATATTTCAAGACAAAATAATACCTCGTTCTCTTTGCTGTCAAGACGCTTTCTTGCTCGTGATCTGCAAAGAAAGCGCAATTTTGTACAGAAACATCTGAAGATGTAACAATCATTACAAAATAACATGTAAACAGGACCAATTAGAGTTTTGATTCAAAGGCACAAGCCCTGAGGAAGATCAATTCTTACTTGGAGTATCTGGGCAATAACTCTGGAAACTGGCCTTTGCTTTTCTTCTTACAGAGAAGGAAATACATGGCAGTCACTTCATCATACTTCCACTGTAAAAAAAAATGTAACTATACATTGAGCAAAGGTCAGATTTTAAAGTCAATAGGGAGCTTAAGCAAAGGCGTTTTTGAGCCACGTACGTCAACCGGAAATGTAGCGTTTTCCCGTTCAAACTGCATTGACGCTACCACATTTGTACTGCTCGGCGTCTTTACTCTTATAGAGACGATTTGCGAGAAAATCTGGGTGAAACCTCTTACCAAGAATACGAAACGTCCACTTCCGGTTGACGTACGTGGCTCAAAAACGCCTTTGCTTAAGCTCCCCAATAGCATTTGATGTGTTCATCTTAAGGAAACTGTTTTCCTGTGCAATAGTTAAATTGGGTGGAAGAAAATTTTAGACACATAAGCTGCGGAGGGTGACAATGCTTTCCTGCAACTACTGTTCCAGCCCCACCCCTTTTACCCCACAATTTCTTTCAATTTTCCTCGCAAAGTGACAGACGCCATTTGACATGCTTACTACGTAGGCTAGCCCACACAAGAGTCACCACCCTTGATCTGCTTATTGCGACATATAAGTGAGATCAGTTGAGTCAACTCAAAATGGGTAATGGTTGGTTTATTTCTATTGTATTTCAATTCTTCTGCTGTTGGAAACAAATGACATTTGGTACAAGTTAGTGTACGGCCCGAAAAATCCGCAATATTGTTGTCCAACAATTGCAACATGCATTGCAATTTGCAGCAATTTGTGAAGGTCCGTGCACGGACCAAAATGAGATTAATTTGAACATGGCTTTAAAAGCAGAGACAGGAAAATATTTCAGCACTCACCTCTAACACTTTCTTTGTGGTAGTATCAAGTGGAACATCATAATATGATGCAATCTCCAGAAGAACATCAGGGTCGGCTTTGTCCTTCTGTTAATCACATGAATGAAACACTTAAACTCAGTTCCTAACCACGAGAGTCCACAATATTTTACTCTCATCTACAGCGACCCAGAACACGCTGATTAAGCCTGAACAGGCCATTCCAAAGTTCACTTGGAGACTGGGGACAACTCTTTAAATTTTAACCTAATTAAAAAATGAGGCCCATCACAAGAAATAGCATGTCAAAGTTACTTCCTTTACCAGGTTTGAGCTTGTTTAGGTAGATTGCAACCATGTAGCACGAAAAAAACAAACAAACAAAAGGAAAAAAAAACCATGGAATTTTGGTGAGCTTTGACAGCTCACAGTGTGCTTACTGTGTAATGAATCCTGTCCAAACTTGGTTATGTTACAAATGTTTAAGCGATCTTTGTGGCAGTGGGATTAAAATTTTAATATACATGACTGTAATGTAATTTAAACAATGTGTTAACTAGTGCCCAGTCCTTTTTTGCACTTCAGAATGGCCTATGAACCCTTTCACACCAGGGCAAATACCCTGGCAAATGCCAGACAATTTTACTCATAAATGAGGTACCTCTTAAGGATCAAATGGTTAACTCTATGCGAACTGTCCGGGAGTCCAGAATGGCACAACGATCATCTGTGTACATACCCGTATACGACTCATCCATCTCACAGGTGCAGCATACCCTTTCATTATCCAGTCATGGTTTAGGAGACTCTTGATGGTGGCTCGCTTCTTAGGATTTGTCTGTAAAATAGTTCATTAAAGGGGCAGTGTCACGCTACTTGAGCCGTACTCTAAATGTCTAAAAAACACTTGAGCATCAATGGAAACCAAAAAATAAAGCCTAAGTTTCATTAACAAGAACCATATTAGTGCACTTAAACCATTTTTTCTCATCTGTATCTAAGGATGGTGAAGACGGAAATGGCTTGAAACTTGACAAAAAACAACAAAAAAACAAAAACAAAAACAAAAAAAAAAACTGGCCAAGTTTTTCAAGTTTGGAATGGTGTTTTCCAAAAATTTCACATGGATAGTTTTTCCTCTTAAAATCCATTTTATGTTTTCTTCTTGGTTTGTCAGGAATGTTGTTACTTGTCAGCTTAAATACCAAGTTTCAATTTTCAGCCAATTAAGACCCAAACATGGGAAAACAACTGTGACAGTGCGCCTTTAATTAGCCTGGTTTTTTACTAGCGATGCACATTTGCGTGTAAGCATACACAACACTGTATAATTAAAGACAGTTTATGTCATTGTCATGAAATGACATCAAACTCCAATGCAAGCACAAGAACAGGGTACAGGGACGAAGGATTCACTAGTTATATGTTCTCGCTTTCTCTCTCTTTTTTTGATTTTCATATCCGGTTGCTGCAAGCAGAATCTGGATTTGATGTTTCATTCAACGGAACATTTAATATCCATTATGTATCCTCTGTACTGTAATAGCAGCAGAAATTTTAAACAACTTTCAAAGAACCTACCTGCAGTAATTGACTCAAAAGTTTCGCACTACCTGTAAAGCAGGATGAATTGTGTAATTCTGATCAGTACGTCAAAACAATAGCCGTTAGTGAAATGAATGTTAAGCATTTAGTTAATCACAAGCATAAAGGCTGTAAGCAACATCCTCATCACTTGACCATAATAATTAGTATAATTTTCAGTGGTCAATATAAGAATTCCATGTTACCCAGTTAATATAACATTTTGGAGGTGTGGCTGCTAAGCTAAGCAAGCACTGTGTGTGCCTTTTTGTTGTTTTTAGTATGTTGTTTTGCACTCTTGATTTTCACCGCTGAAAATTACACTAAAACAATTATTCACCTCACGCTTAGTGAATATTGGTGAATACGTACCGTGACCACATCTCGGTACATACTCACGAATATTCACTTCACCTTCGGCAAATAATATTGTTAATTATCTCATTTAAAACCACTACTACAACCACTGCCAACATAATCATTGTCACCATCACCCTTCTCTCATCATAGAACTGATAAAATTAGTAGAAACAAGTAAAAACAAATTGAATGTGGCTTAGTGTTGTCAATAGGAGTACAGACAATGCTGAATAACATTCAATTTTGTTTTACCACAATATCAACAAACAACAAAGGTTAATAATTTTAGAGTCATCTAGTTTGAGAACTGAAAAGAACTGAAAAAGGTATTGCGTGACACATTGACGCAAGCAGCATTGTCTAGACTCTTATCAACAACAGCAGATTAGCCGATGAGATTGCAAGATTACTAGCAGTTTTAGTAAAATTACTTATACTCTCTACTAACTGTATGCAAAAAACAACAGTAAAGGCAGATTGCAGGACTAAAAATGAAGTGCATTTTTATTACAGATTAAGATATTTCTAGGCTTCTATAAGCCCTGCAATCATACCATTTTGAAGTTTAGGTCGATACCTGGTGAAAGCCACTCCGGTACTTCATACTCTCCTTTCTGCAAAATATTGAAATAAACGTTTTCTGACAGATTTCTAACTGCTAATAATGATAAACTGTTTGAATCCTGACCCCGGATGCATACTGCTTATTGATGTGTGACGAAAACCAGAAAATAATAAAAAATGAATAATAACTGTACATGAAAGCAGATTATTTAGACCTGAATAAGCTTGTACAGCTTGAAGGTGTTGTCATCATCGAACGGCAAAAACCCGCAGAGAAGAGCATACAATAACACCCCCATGCTCCACAAATCTACCTGTGAATAGGAAACAGAACATAATTTTAAAACTAAGTGTCATCCTTGCCCAATAGCGTGTACAATTAAGTCAAGAACAGTGGCTTACACATGTACATACCTCATTTCCATGGTATGGAAAACCAGATATAAGTTCTGTCAAAGGTAGGAAAAAAAAAACATATTAGTAACCCAACAACATTATTATTTTGAGAGTTGCTTCCTGCCTCAATATCATAGAGCATTAGAAGCTAAGATTTGAGGTCTAGGGTTTCCTTGATAAACTTTAGAAGCTCAGAGTATTAATTGTAACTCAAAGTTCTCACCAGGAGCTGCATATGCAGGTGAACCACAACACGTCTCCAGGTGATCAGTCATTCCTCCCCTTGGTTTAGCCACTAACCCAAAGTCAATCAGTTTTATGCTCTGTAACAGAAGAATGAGTCAAAAATTGGTTACGCTGCACAGCTGCTGGGATTAATGCATGTGAGACCTTTCTGTTTCTGGAAGGGAGCCACTAGATCAAGGCAAGCAGCGAAACAGAGACAAACGAGTGGAGCAGGCCCACAAAGAATTTTTGCAAGCGGCAAAGCCACAAGTGAACAGTAGACTCACTACCATTCTTCTTGTGGCTCCACCGAACACCAAAACAAAAAACAAACAAAAACAACAACAACAAAACCCAGTGAGACAGGGGACGGCAGAAATTGAGCCTAAACTTAGAGTTACCTCGGTGTAACTCTCCCATGCAGCAGATAAGGAGGCTGCAATACGAGTCCGAAACTGTACTTAAAATTTAGCCTTGGAATGGAATACATCGAAATAATCTCTCTTAAAACACTTTAATTTGGAAAATTACTCTGAATGCTGATATTTTGGGTCTTTCTGCAGGTACCGGAAAGCTTTGTATTTTTGGTAACTTGGGAATAGTCTTTATTTGGAGTTGTTTTGTTTCCTGTCTTTTATTTCTTTTGTTTTACGTAAGCTTACGTAATCTGTGCTCCGGTACTCACAGAAGCTGCCGATATTTTGCTATCAACTTATTAAAGAGGACTGCAACAACAGCAACAACAACAAAGAAAATCTTTGAATACCCCTCTTTGGAAACACAATGTAGAAAGGAGTAAAAATCGTTACCTGGTCCTCATCGAGAAGCAAATTTTCCTGAAACAAAAACCAGGTATAAATGATATCGCTTTCTGTTCCCTTTTTGAAAAAGTATTAGTACTGTTTTGTAATGGCATTCCTGAATAAACTTTGGTTATGACATGCACGCATGAACAAGTTTGTGTTGTATTACACCTGTAATTGGCAACCCAGTAAATTCAAGTCGAGCATTATGCAAGAGATAACTTCTTACAGGTTTGAGGTCACGGTGAGCATATCCTCGGTCATGAATATAAGCCACTGCAGAGACAATCTGTCTGAAGAAACCACGTGCTTCATCTTCCTTTGAGAAAGAGAACATAAAAAATGTTGGGCCTTTATGTTAACCAAGAAGCCTGGGCCAACCAAGTGTTTGGAATTATGTCTTAGTGCATCTCCCTTTCCTCATCTAACATGAAGAATGTTTACAACCATTAATATTCATACTTAGACTTAAATAAAATGACAAGAATAAAATAATATCACCAGTAATCCAGACCATTCTAAAGCACAACTGGGAGCCATGCCATTGCCAAACACCCAGTAAAGGCTACATGTAAGTGGCTACTATTAATTCCCTTTACCTTGAGTTTGTCCTTAGCAACAATATAGTCAAATAACTCCCCACCAGGTGCATACTAAAGGAAAAAAAAAAAAACTTTCAAGAATGGAAAAGAATAATTAAATCTACAGAGCAAGACGGTGACTGAAACAAAATACTGTCCATGCATTAGGAAAAAACAGGAGACTCAACAGGTAAACTGAAGAAATCTTTCCAATGTCTCAAATTGCAAAATAAGATTATACAGAGTCTGGGATGGTCCTAACATGTACATGTAGCACACTGACATACACTGGCAGTACTGCAGTACCTCCATAACCATGAAGATGTATTCTTCTGTCTGTATCACATGGTACAGCTGGCAAACATGTTGATGACTTAGGTTCTTCATGGCATCTATTTCCCGCTGCACTCTGGGTAGGTCAGACTGAATACAACACAAAGCAATACTGTAGCACTGAAGTGTTATTGGTTACAAGTACAGGTACAGCTCTCAATTATTCGACCCTGTCATCCCCATAAATATATGCAGGGGTTTCAATAACTTCTGAAATAGCCGTCCATGATAGCCCATTGTAGGCGGCAGTTTGACAAGTTTACGATAGGATTTTTAGTGAAAATCCAGACAAACTAGCCGGCGGTGAGAGGCAAAGCAGGCGGCGGTATACCGCTGGTAACCGGCTTCTATTGAAACCCCTGATATGAACCGTCCCTAACAGTGCTGTTTACACTGAAAGACATTTAGAAAGCTACTTATTTTCCTTTGCACCTAGTTGAAATGCACCAAAGCCTATTTAGTTAAAAAATAATTATTTTTAAAAAACAAGTATTTAGTTCTTCTTAGCACATCCAATATTACTATCTAAGTTTAGCCAAGCCTATGGTGGTTATTCCTGACCAGTAAAATATAATTATAATACTATATCCTAAAAGTCATTAAACATTTTGATTTTTGCCAGTTCAAACATATACAGGTTTATTGCAGATCAAAAGACTTACACCAAGTTCCTTCTTATTCATGACTTTTATTGCCACCTTCGACAAGAAAAAAAGAAAAATGCCATTAGGAAATAATTATTGAGCTCAAACTACAAGTTTAAGCAAAAACAGAAAGTTGACAAAAAAGAAAAACAACAGCATTGTCTGGTTACAATACTGAAGCTTTTTTGAAAGCACTTGTCAATGTCAATAATAACAAAACAAAAATAGCCATGAGACTTATAATTATGCTTACAAGTCTACACTGCAAAAACAGAGAGGGGTAAGAATTACAGGGTGTATCTTAAGCTGCAGAGCAGGCATTTTTGGGTGCACATGTACGTGCGCTTAGAATTCAAACACTCCCGAAGGATTGCCATTTTGTACGCACAGAAAGTAGAGAATTGGGAGTGGTTTTCACCACCCCTCCATCCACCATTTTTGAACTTGTCATCCTCTCCCTTGGAGTATTTTTGGCTTGACCCAGCTCTCTGCCAGTTTTATTATCCGACGTGGCATCCAAGGATTATTCATCCCTAATGACCACTCAAATATGCCTGCTCTGCAAGCTACATGTAGAATTACCTGTGCTTGATGCACAGGATACATGTTCATTTATCCTCAAGGGACAGCTGGACATGCGTAAGGAGGAGGAAGGAAGGAGTAACTGGGGAGAGTAAAATGTTCCTAGAAGTCACTTTAATTTTTACCTTCTCGCCAGTCAGGCTATGAACAGCAAGCTTCACCTTTGCAAAACCACCTATAACAAAGGAACCATATTACATTATATTACATTATTATTACTACTTTGATGATCTTTACTAATAAACCCAGATAAGACCAAAGTCTTGTTTATTAGCGTACCACAACTCCTAAGACGGCTGCCTACAGTACCTGTCTCAATGCTTGGAAAAGAAATCACTCCTGTTACTGTTGCCAAGGATCTTGGTATCTACATTGACCAGTCACTAACCTATAATGATCATATTACCAAAACCGCTTCCAACTGTCTACACAAACTGATCCAAATAAACAGAATCAAGCACCTATTAGATAAGAAGACATTGATTTTACTTATGAACTGTTTTATTTTTAGTAAACTTCTGTACTGTTCGACGGTTTGGTCGAACACTAGTCGTTCCAATATTAAGAAACTCCAATTGGTTCAGAATTTCGCAGCTCGTATTGTACTGGGACTCCGAAAGTTCAATCATATTTCACAAGGCATTAGATCTCTTAATTGGCTGCCTGTCTGCGATAGACTCTATCTAAATGATGCAATACTGATTTTTAAATGTATTCATAATCTAGTCCCAGATTATCTGGTTGAAAAATTTACATTTCGCTCTCAAACTAATACTAGAAATACAAGACAGAGCAACCATTTGAACATTTTGAGATGCAGATTGGCCACCAGTCAGCGTTCTTTTTCATACCGTGAAGCCAAACTATGGAATAACCTAAGTAATGATCTTAAAAATGTAAATTCTGTAAAGGCTTTTAAATCGAAATTGACCAAACAATTACTTTTAACTTAATTTCATCTATTTAGGAAAACAAATAATTTAGATTTGTGTTAATTGATTGCTTCTTTATTCTTATTTATATATCAATTACTGTTCTTAGTATTTTTTATTTAACTTGTAACTGAAAAACCCTTTTTAGGGAGTTGCAATAAAGTATGTATGTATGTATGTATGATTAAATTACAAATGAATAGTACGGCTAGTATCCATACATACAGCTATCAGGCCAATTTTGATATAACTATTTAAATTCACTCTAGATTAAAGGCACCATCTCAAGGCTCCAGAAAAAAACTCTTACAAAACCTTACCTTATTCCCCAGAGCCTGAGACAAAGACGTGTTCATTGTTTGAGATCAAATTAAATTTTATATCGCAACCAATCTATTTGTGATGATAATACACGGACTTAACATAATTTTTATAATGTAACCTACACCTACAATGTATAAAATTACTGTAACAGCTGATGACAAATATTATTAAGAGAAACTAGTAGAAGCAATGCTAAATTAATCCTTTACACCTGCTATAAATCATCCAATTCTAGTTAAGCACACACGAATGAGTGTAATATACAACATATGGGAAACAAAACAAGCATTTTTGGACAACAAGGAAATAATTGTCTTTGGAACAATGGATGTTGTTGTTGCTTTTGGTGAGATTTTTGCCCAGTGAGGACTTGAGGAAAATATCAAACCTGATTGATGTTGTCCTCACAGCCTCGTGGCAGAGCCAAATTTCTCACCAAAAACCTCACTGCACACAAGAGGAATTGAAATGGCTGAGCTAACTGCCTTGCAAGGCATTCTACTTAGCTCTTTTCTCAGGTGTGCTTAAACTTGCGCTTCAAACTAGTGAGTTTTAGAACAAGTACGTTTAAGAATACGTACATGTGCAGCTGTAATGTATAAATTATGCAAATCCATATAAAACCTGCTAAAACACACTTCACTCTTTTTTTAAGCAGGGTTTATAGCAACGTACTCTATATAAATTGACAACGAGCAGATGAATGACTACTCGACCTGTGACAATAAAGAGTGCATTGAAACTGAAACAGGTGGAGAAAGGACAAAGGACAAATTTGAACTTCGCTCATCTCTTCAAATCAAAACAGATCTGCGAGATCTTGACAAAACGACCATTCCGTAAACTTAAGTTTCCAAAAAGGTTTTTTTTTGTGTGTGCACCTTTGTAATATAATTGCTTGCCATTTTAACGGGTGACAAACTGACATAAAAAACGTCCTGTTCAATTCACTTGTTATCCTTCAGCTCCCTTTGCCCAGGCCAATCACTTGCAAATTGCGGAAGTCCCGTCAAAAAAATTTTGTTTTATCCAAGGCCTTAAGCAAATAGGTCTTTTTTCAACTCCAAATTAAACCTTCCGACAAAGGACTTTATCTGATCTTTCCTTCCTCCTTCTGTTTAAATAAGCTTCTTTGCAAGAAAACAACAAGAACAAAAAAACCCACACATGTCCATTTCAATATAAAACAAAGTAGACTTTCCATTGATTTCAAGGGTACATGTCTCTGTCGAGGAATACGATCCTTCCTTTGATTGTTTTAGAATGCAAAAGAGTACTCCGCCGGGTGAATAAAGTTCACGTACCGAGCTACAACTTTATTTTTAAATCCGACTTTGACCTTACAGCGGCTAGCAGTAAGTAACGCGAAACGGACTTGAATTTAATTTAAAGTTGGAAATTAAATGCTTCTAACAAGGCCAATAATATTATATTTCAACAAGAAGTTTCAAAAGAATGTTAAATTCACAACAAATAAACTTACGCTTTCACGCACAGATAGAAGCAACAGCCAAACAAGCGAGAGAAACTAGATTGCATTGGGTGCCCGTAAATGGATGAAAAATAAGCGGGTTTAGCTCGACTCGAGGTTATAAAGGTGTCATAAGGATAGGTTCGGGAACAAAGAGCATCGAACAAAGACTTCCAAACTTCCCAAAACTCAAAGTTTAATTTTTCCTGGCTATGTACAAGCACTATTAAAACGAACCAGTGGAATTATTTCGACTTGGAAGCAAACTCGCCGCCTGCTCGTGTGGTCCATTTCTTGTATGCATGAATGTGCAGAATGCTGTCGTAGTTATGTTTAGTGAATTCCGTATTACCTTCAATATTCACAAACAAAGCTACTCACCGCTCCCAATGGTTTCCCTCAATTCATAATGCTTTGTAACTTGTGGTGGAAAAGCTGCGGAAGGCATCGTGGTAGAATATCTGGCTTACTTCACTTCAAACCAAGTTGCAGTGATTCCAAGACGCGAGCGTATTTTGGCACTGATCGAACGATAATTATCGGCCTTCTGTACAATATCGAAATACCAACCACAACACTCCTTGAGCTGTAAATATCTACAGATGAACGATTTCGATATATTACCGGTCGCCGAACACGTTTAAGTAAAAATTGTCGTGCACTATGAATGAACCCCAGAACTACAGAAATTTGAAATTCTCCGACAAAAACTTCGTAGTGAACTGTACAGTAAATATCAAGTTTCAACGTTTGAATTTGGTTGATTGACGCTCCTAGCCGCGTGAGCCAATCACAGCGCGCGCTACGAGTCTGCCAAACAAAGACGGTTTACTTTTCCCCAGACTCCTTAGATGACAAGTGTTAAGGCTTTGACCCCTTTTCCGTTGCACGATACATTGTTTGTTTTTTTTTTTGGCCATTTATTTATGCAGCATTTTCTCTGGCTGTTACATGATTTTGCTCTCTTCTTTCTTCGTTGCACGCATTTTTCCCCTTTTTCCCCACGCCACCCTTATCACTTTTCTAATGGTCCGTTTCTGAAAGAAAAACAACTCACAAACAAGGATCGCGTGCGAGGTTACAGGAAAGCCTTGACCTGAAGAGTTTCACCCTTCAAGAAGTTGCAACCCTCTGGTACTTCTTTTTCATTGACACCAAATGGACCAGTATGGTGGCCGACAACTGCCATTCAAAAAGAAGACATTTTTCTGTCCTCGAACACATCCTTAAGGCGCTGTTATTAAAATACACTAGGCAATTTCTCTTGCAACTTGTCTCGCTTTTGATGGTCACATGAAGTCAATGGGTCATTTTCATTGGCTGATTCTGCAAAACGTTGCGACACAAGTTGCAGGGTAGATGTTACACTGTGAAATGTGGGAAAAGCCTTGCAACGTTGCGAGACGCGTTGCGGAAAGTAGAACTGACTTCTACTTTTCGCAACGATTGCGGCAACAAAAATAGCGAGAAATGTGTGTGGGAGGGTGTGTTAAAACTAGGCAATTTTTCGTGCAACTTGTCTGGCAACAAAATTGCGAGACAAGTTGCACGAAAAATCACCCAGTGTAACAGGGCCTTTAGGGGGTGGAGATGAGAGGCATGCATCCAAACACCCTGAAGAGATATGTTTTCATCCCTGACTCACGATCTAAGCAATCTGAAACAATGGCTTGACTCTGACCGTCTGAGTCTTAATGTCCTCAAGACCAAGTGTCTGTTTGCAGGGACAAGACAAAAAATCTCTCTGCTCCCTAGTGAACCTCACATCTGCCTTGAGGGGCATTCAGTTAAAACAGTCGTTACGTGCAAATGCCTAGGCGTTCAGGTGGATGACACACTTTCGTGGGAGGCTCATATCTCTGAAGTTATCGGTAAAGTTGCAAAAGTACTTGCTGCCCTGGGGAGGCTAAAACCGATATGTCCCCAAAGTTCCCTGCTCACGATTTCTAAGGCACTGATTCTACCACATCTTGATTGTTGCAGCGTTGTGTGGGGTTGTATGGGCAATGGCCTAAGCCAAAAACTAGAGAAATTACAAAACAGGGCAGTAGGCATAATAACAGGGTCAGATTGGTATTTGCCCAGATTCTTTCCGCCCTTCAATGGAATTAAGCCTCGCTGACAGACGTGAACTGACAATTGAAATCTTAGATGTTCAAAACAGTCAATAACCTTGTACCCGAATACCTGTCTGAAAAATTCGCCAACGTGAATACCATTCACAGACATAACCTTCGGGGCGCTGAACATAACCTGTTTATTCCGCGGCCAAACACTGAGGCCCTTTTAAAAAGAGTTTCCGTTATAGGGGCGCACTAACATGGAGCAGCCTGTCAGCCAAGGCTAAGCAGGCCACAACTTTAAATAGTTTTCATTCTGTTATTGTAAATTAGAACTTACTTTAATTTTTTTAACACGTAATATAAGTTATTTCAACGATGCTTGTTATGTTTTAGTTTTAGCTTTTAGGTACTCTTAAGTATAATTCTTGGGTATCGTATATTAATAGTGTTAATGCACACGGCTCTTTAGAAGACCACTTTTCAGTGATAAGGATCCCGTGGTTAAATAAAGTTATTATTATTATTATTATTATTATTGTTATTGTTATTGTTATTGTTATTATTTTTATTACTATCAGAGGTTGCCACTCGAGTCTCGCAAATTGCATTATTGCTAAAATATCTCCACGCGTATATCGGGGATCGAACTATGATGCACTTGAGAAGCCATATATATATGCATATAGAGTTCATCGTCGAGACGCAACGAGTACCTCCTGCTCTCCAAATATTCCACGACAGCATTATAAAATATATAATGCCGTTAAAGCACGAACCATTTTGTTGTTGTTGTTGCTGTTGTTTTGCGCACACTGCAGTCAAAACTCGCGAAGCCGCAACGTCAACATGCTCCCGGGAAGGTCTCTCAGTTACTGAAAAGGTGGAATTGTCTATCTGTTGACATAATTTGCAGCCTGTTAATATAATTTGGCCTACTGATCACCCACAAACATGCATGGCGAATTTCCATTCAAGGCTGTACCTAGTTCAACGCGTCTGTCTGAACAAATGCCTCGTTCAACAATAACAAAGTTTCGGTCATGGCTGAAAATGCCAGTTATGCTGGATGTTTCAGTCCGTCAAACGGACTGCAAAAAAGCCGCACAGTTGCTATTTTTGCTCAGCCCAACGTTCAGGCCTACTAGCCTGCAGTGCAGGCGTATTTGAGTGGCCAAGCGATGATGAATAATCCTTCGACGCCACGTGGGATAATAAAACTTACAGAGGGCTGGGACGAGCCAAAAATACACCAAGGGAGTCCCAAGGGAGAGGGCGACACTCGTCCCAATTCTCCGCTTTCTGCGCGTACAAAATGGCTGTCTTTCAGGAGCGTTCGAATTCCTAGCGCATGTACACACACACAGACACACACACACAAACACCTGCTCATGGGCTGTTCGAATTTCAAGCGAAAAACGTATCCCAGCTTTTCTTTTCGCACCGGGACAAAATTCAGCACACAATCATAACAAAATTTCAGCCCAGTCAGGGCTCTATCTAGGGTATTTGAGGGGTAGAAGCTTACCAGGACGAGGTGCCGCTTCCATCAGCTAAATATGCCCAGCAGTATATAAGTAACTAAATCGGAAAAATATAAAATACCACTCTAACATTTCTCAAAATTGTGTCTCAGAATGCACCAAATTGCACCTCAGCGAATATTAATTCATTTCCAAAAAATTCCGGGAGTGGGGGCATGCCCCTGGAGCCCCTTAAGAAGCTTGTGGCCTTTGGCTACTCGGGACCTCTCCTCCAAATGATCAATCCCAGATAGAACTCTGTCAGTGGCCTGACCGAAAATTCAGTCCCCGCTGAAACTCGCCATGTAATTGGGCCCTTAGTTACGAAGAACGGATTACTCCCGTGAATCGAAAGGTCGGACGTTGCTTCTCGATGTTGGTGCAGCCACGCCTGGGGTCACCTGTCACAGAAATTGTAAAAGTACAACGGTTCGTCCAGATCCGAGTTCAAGGTGCGAGTTAGATCGCTAGAAGTCGTTTTCATATTGCCTCTAACACTTCCCGCACGATACTAGAAAGTTTAGTTACGAAGAACGGATTACTCCCATGAATCGAAAGGTCGGACGTTGCTTCTCGATGTTGGTGCAGCCACGCCTGGGGTCACCTGTTTTTTTAGCGGACTTATTTTGTCATTGTGCTGTTTTCTTTTTTTTTCTTTCACGGCTGCGCAATTAGGCTCGCGGCGCTGTGTCTGGCACTTGAGATTAGGGAGCTTATGAAACGACGACAACGAAAGGCTACGACTGGACGTGATTTAAAAATGCAAGTTCTCGTTATTAGTATCACTGACGTCCTCCACAGAACCTTAAATTTAGTCATTTCACCTCGTTGTTTAGGAGATGACGCCAAAGAAATGTACCAAAATGTAAAAGCGGGCGCGTGCGGAGCGTGCACAGCCATTGTTTTGTAGCGTCGTCGTTGCCGTCGTCGTCGTTTCGTAAGCTCTTTACTGACAGCATATCAGTCGCCAAATTACTGAGTTTGTCACTTCTTGAAAGCATGCATTTTTCCTGCTCGTGATTGTTTATTACAACTCATCATTTCCACTGCTTTATAGGTTCTACATAAATTAATTGTGCATTTCGTGGCATAGCATAATTATAGAATAAATTCTTCGGATCATCCCGACAACTTTGAATCAGAAGAAATCTGAGTACGTGCATGTCTCTGAGCGATCCTGTAAAAGGAAAATAAAACCACTGGTCATCATAAAGCGACTGAAGTCAAATTAGCTGTGTTCATTCAATAAAAAAGCAATTGTTATTTTGTTGCGCGGATAGTGAATATTTGGACACCTCCACGTTGAAAATTTAAGGTGACAAAATGAAATATTTGATGGGCGTTTCAGCAGTCTTCCATATCACAACTCTTATCTCTCATCAACCAATGACCAAGGGTGGATTTTTGGCTCTTCAGGCTCTCTCTCTCCATGGGGAGGAAGAAACAACAAGATTGCTACGCTGGAGGCTAGTTTGCTTTCGTAACAAGTCGCCTAAGGGTGTTTCCGGGAGATACACAAACGGTTAACAGAAAATGTAAAAGTACAGCGGTTCGTCCAGATCCGAGTTCAAGGTGCGAGTTAGATCGCTAGAAGTCGTTTTCATATTGCCTCTAACACTTCCCGCACGATACTAGAAATTTAATTAAAAAACAAGAAAGATAGTTTGTGACTAAGAAGAAAAGAACACGGATATTATGCATGGTCACCCATCCAAGTACTAAACCCAGCCAACAGGGCTTAACTTCAGTGAGAGGCCACGATGAAAAAAAAAAAAAAAAGAAGAAGAAGAAGAAGAAGAAGAAGAAGAAGAAAGCAAACAAACAGGAATGCAACCGATTTTAGGCATGGTCTGCCTCTGGCATCTCACATAACAAAATTAAAGACTCTCTGTCTACCAAGATGCAATGGGCACCTTTGTTTATGTTTTCATTTGGCTTGAAGTCACGAGTGGGAAAGAAATAGGCAACAAAAAGCTACAGTGGAATATTAGAAAGCTGGCTGGTCGAATAAAAAGTATATTTGGAATGAATAAAGCGCTGCTGCCGTTCTTGGACTAATAAAATATCGCGTCTTTCGGAATGATTTTGTCACCTTACGCGGCTCGCGTCGCCAGAAACACGGGTCGCATAAATAACAAACTAATTTCAATAAAGTACATTTAATACTGTCCTCCGTTGTTGGAAAAAATACTCCTTTTTTTGACTTTGACAAATTGAAAAAACGTTATAAGATTATTCACTGATTGTACTCCTCCTGGCAAATTTGTTCACTAAAAATGTAGCCGTTAAAGAGTCACACAACAAATTGGGCATCGTTCAATTCGTGAATGTTTTCAGGAATGCTTTTAGCTGATGAACAAGCAAAAGCATCTAATCCAAATGTTGTATGAAACAAGAATTAGAAATCCAAACAAGTCTCGAAAATAAGATTTAAGGTAAGTCACGGTAACTATCCAACTAAGAGATTACAAACTGTGCAAATGTCACTCGGCTTACTGCGAAAGGACTTCAGCAAACTCGCTGTTGGTTTATAGCTAGTGGTATCCCCATGAATCCATATGGGCTCTCAGTGATCTCGAACTGATTTCTGTGAATAGACTGCTTTAAGCAGCTCAGGTCTTTGAGATCTTCACCTGGATTTTTCGGAATTCACCGTTGGTCCAACTGCTCAGTCAGTCAACGGAAGTTAAAACGCTTGAGAATTGCAATTAACGACAAAATATCTACTTCCTAATAAGTTACGATAACGTGGTTGCAATAAGAAGCACTGAGTAAGAACAAATCCCAATGGATGACTCCGATAACAAATGATCATGATTTAACGAAGGAACAACGCACCGATGGAAAAATGGAGGTTTCATATCATACGAAACCTCCGAGCCTGCGCGCATTGCATCTTGGTAGACAGAGAGTCTTTAAGATTTACCAGTTCCTTCGATTTGACCACTGCCGGTGACTATATTATTTTAGGAGATTACGCCAAGCCGACCACTCGGGCTGATGGACCCTAGGTGCCAGAGGAATTTTTTTCCAAGGTCAGTGTTTCGTCGAGAAATTCTAAAATCGATCATTAAGTTAATTTATCCGCTAATGAGATACGTCGTAGTGACGTCATAACGCTAATGTAAGTAATTTATTAGCTGTGGACCCTAGCCGACTCACTGGGTAAATATCAAATCGTTTCGTATACTTTATTATCTGAGCATGTCATAACAATGTAACTTCCTTTTAGGATTCGAACGCAGTTCTTTTATTGTCTGGCAGTAAAGTCGTCAATAAAGATGTTTGATAACAGTGAATCAAAAACCCACAACTGACGAAACAGTCAGCGAGAGAACGCTTAGCTGGCGAGCGAGCGAGCGAGCGACGCGCCGCGGAGGCAAAAAAAAAAGGATTTTTATCCTCCCCGGCGTGTTGTTCGCTCGCCAACTTAGCGTTCTCGCTTGTGACCTTGGGTGAAAAATCTTCTGCATCCCAGGGTAGTGCTGATGAGAGTTAGGTTGGGGTTGGCATGGGTTGTGAGAAGAGTTGCGAGACGGAGCCTACCGTTTGCCGTCCTCCGGAAAGACTAGAAAGTTCTAATCATTTGCAGATGTTCTTTACAAAGGCAGCACTTTCTGCTCCTCACGACGAATGCCCACAAAAGTCCGTGCTCTAACATTAACTAAACCGAACTTGTGAATATGAATATTTATCATATGACCCGTACGGCCCCCCGCGCGCTTTCATTGCAAAACTATTGAGAAAATCCCCGTATGAGGGCCGTACGCGATGGCGCGAGCAGGGCCGGAAAAAGCCGTCCAGCCCTGCTAGGATCGCGTGCGGCTCTTCGCGAGATGCGAACTGAAGCGCGGTGGTCATATGATAAAATACTCATCGACTGAGTTAGGTCGGGCCGGACGGGAAAATATTTGGCCCTCGGTCATGGTGTACGGACCGAGCGCAGCGAGTCGGTCCGTACGCCATGACCGAGGGCCAAACATTTTCCCGTCCGGCCCAACCTAACTCAGTCAATAAGTACATAATATAGATTACTTCATGGTTGGTGAGCGCGTACGATTTTTATTCGCGAGTTGTGAAGCCGCTCGAAAACGAACGAGCGAGTGAGTTTGCGATTCTTGACAACTAGTGAATAAAAATCGTACAAGCGAACTAACCAAGAAGTAATTCTTCTATTATCCGTGCGTTACTGCGATCATATTCTTGAGGTCTTGTTTGGTGAAGTAACGACAGTGAGTTCTGTTTAGCTCTGTACAACGTAGAATTTAACAAAAGGATATATCTTTCTCCGCAGCTCATTACTGAAGGAATGAATCGGCAATGGCTAAATATCGAGAGAATAAATAGTTTCGCCAGTTACTTTGCGGTTCTGATTCACTTCACTCAAACAATATCGCGAAAATTCCCTCCAATCTCCGCTCAGTCAACCAGAGGGAAGTCCAAAGCATTATTGCGTACTGTTCGGTAGCGCGGCTTCTCCCTCGCTCAGCATTCGGGTGTTCGCTTAGAGCTTTCAATCGGGTCGATTCAGTGGAAATAGACCAATTTCGATATCTTAAAATTCAACTTCAAACAATAAACATGACTTCGAGGCTCCCGGGAATAAAGTAAGTATTTGTATGAGTTTCTGCCCTAAAGCCTCGAGATGATGCCTTTCGTCTAATAGTGAATTTTAATATATCGAAACTGGCCTATTGGTCATCCGTTGTGCCGGTTGGCTGTGATAATTACTTCCTATTGGAATTTACAACATACTCGTTGCTGAAAACCACACCTCCAACAACGATGTGTATATATACTTTACCAGTTGCCTACTGACAGTCGTCAATGGAGATGGAGGCTTTTTGAGGAGTTGTTTTGCCTGCTGGACATGGCTCGCATTTTGCAGCGCGGTACTTGGGTTGGTAAGTTCCAATTGGGCACATGAGGCAATTAACGGCACCCGAATCGCCCTGAACTCTGAATTCACCTGGTTCACATATTTCTGATAGAAAAAGAGCAAAAAAACCTAACATTTATACAGGGCAGGTAAAAAGTAGCAGCTGAAAAAGGAGGAGCAAGTGGCCCACACGAGGTCGGTACTTACCCCGGCTCTTTACCTGTCCCGGTATGGTGAGCAGATAAACTCGTCTCTGACTGCCAGACATGGGGAATTTTAAAAATCCTCAGTGTCCAGCCAAAGGACATCGCGACACTTTGAACAGTCGAGATTTGAAATCGGCGAAGATCGTTGCAATGACAGTTTGCTTGCGCCACGAATATTTTAGCCCATGTAACAGTCCTTTCCTGGTTACGCCCAGGTTTTTCGGTTTCTAAAGTGTCAGAGGTTGTCGCATCTGTGGCTACATCAAGGGCGGATCCAGATAATGCAGGAAGAGGGGACTGAATAAATTGCGGCGAGAACGCACAACCCCGTCCCCTACTTGAATGTCATTTGGTTACAGAAACGTTTTTCAAAAACCCCTAAATACGCCCCTGTACATTTTAGAACTGCCACAACACAACCGGCAAAAAATCCCTGCAACTGAACAGATGACTTACTGACCGGTCGTGACTGTGATTGCTGGCGCTGTTTTTCGCTTGGCGGCTCAGTTACATTGAAGAAACGACATCAGAACGATGCTCTATTTCGGCCTTATCGCAGGTCAATGACTCACCGAAACACTCAGTGAAGTTTCTGGCGTGACTTCCAACAGTCCATGTGCCTTGAGGACATGGGATGCAAGTCATTTGCCCTGTGCTATTTTGGTACGTCCCTTCTTCGCAGTTCTGACACGTCTGACTGTTTTTATTATAGTAGGAACCTGCGGGACACTCGACTGAAAAAAAGATATGAAGGATTAGGAGACATCAATTCGTCTCACGCACGGTCCTTCACAGGAACTGACAGGGGCAGAATTCTCCCCACAAATGAAACAAGAACCATCACCCCAAAGGACTCTTGATCAGTCAATCCAATCTAAGGGAAATGCATGGCTGCAAAATAGAATAGTAGCTTTCTCAAATCAAATATTGTTATCATATCTATCTGCTTCAAGTTACTACCTCGCTGGGAATTCAATCATCACCTGGAGATTTGTCGTTTGAGAGGAGTTTAATTATTTTGTGGATTTTGTCCTCTCTAGCTTCTGGGGATGCTTCAGTCTATGTTCAACTTGACATGGTCCTTGGATTATAATTAAGCAATAGAGGACTTTTTCCGTGTTTACATAGCCTAATCTGAACACGGAGGGGGTGGGGGGGGGGGGGGGGGGGGACTGAGAGAAAAC
>BLFK01001121.1:269053-279829 GCA_014634185.1 Astreopora myriophthalma
GTTTTGGCGTAAGCTGTATGCACTACTTTCATCTCGCTGAGGTATTTCCCTGTAAATATGAGCGAAGAAAGGAAGCCCATAGGAAGCGTGCGTTGGATGCAAAAGTGATGACAAGGCTTGGATTCCATTGATGTGTCCCGGGTTCGATTCCGGAACTCTGCCTCACGCGCGGGTCGAATTTGTTGGTTCTCTCATCTGCTTTCGCGAGGTTTTTCTCCTGGTACATCAGTTTGACTAGATCTGATTTGATTTGGTTTGATTTAATTTGTAGTCTCCCCAATTAGTTGAACACTTGTGCTCGGCTTTATAAGCTCGGGACTTAAATAAAGGTATTATTATTATCATTATCATTATCGTTATCACCATCATTATTATTAACATGTCAGAAACAGGCGACGTTACTTAAGCCCTTGCGCTAGTATATGCTAGTATATAAGCTCAGTGGCGCCAACAGTGCCTTTCACGGCATATCTGGAATTTAAGGCTCATCGTGAAGCCAAGTCAAAAGTTAGGAGTCACTAGGATCCATGCTATTGTGTTTAAGTCAGTTAATTCCCGAGACACTTTCTTGTTTTCAGATTCTGTTTTGAACTTCAGCTAATTACCTCGAGGCTGAGGATTATAATGTCGACGTGTGGCTCAAAATCAACACAGCAAACCAGATTGACAAGGAGACTGAGACGGTCGGAAGCGACTGACAAAAATTGAGAGCAAGCTACTTTGAACTGTACGTTCTACTTACCCTTTTCTCTTGTTTCCACAATGTTTGCTGGGCATGACTGAGGTGACACGCCGTTGCAATTACTCTGCCTCTCCGTGTATAACCACGTCAGACCGTAACTCCTGGTACGACTTTGTGAAGCGCAGTGACTAGCGTCAACTGGATTTTGAAGATCCGACCACGAACTCCAGCTACCAAGAGTGCATTGCGCGTATCTGCAGGAACCTAAGAAATTAGAGATGACAGCAGAAGAAAAATAATAATAACTGTAATTAATTTTATTGTCAGGAATTTTATATTAGATTTATCTGGGATACAGTGTGGTGGAGTGGTTAATGCGCTGGATTCCAGTGGGGTAGTTCCGTTTTCAAGTTTCATTCTGACCACTCTAGCTGAATTTCCTTCGGGGTGAGGGGCTGGTCCTTGATTCAAAACCTCAGCTACGCTTGTAAATAGCCAACTCAGGAGCCTCTTTGGTAATTTTAGGGTCTTAAAACGCATATTTGCTTCGAGGGATTTGAAAAGCAATACTTATTACAATATGTATTGCCATGAGGTTGTTGAAAGACAAGTTACCAGGGAGCAACTATCGTTTGAAAGTTCTCGGCAGACGAGAACACTCTATTCGGTTTAAATAGATCATAAGTAATGTCCAATGAAAATGCGCGGCGAATCAGTTTTTTGCAAATGACAACAGGAGCAGGATTTTCGTTTTTTTTGGGGGGGGGGTGGGGGTAGCACGAAAAGGTAACCTGCAAATGCTACAGTCTGCGACAATAAGGCTGAGACACATCTCGCTCCCCCGCCGTTCCTTCCTTCCCACATTGTTGTTTGACAGTATTTGTGAGGGAAACTGCGAGAAACAAGGGAGAGCAGCCCAACGTACCAAATCTGTGTATTGTGTGCTTTCTCAACGAGTTGGGTCGGAGATTGTAGGTAGAAGCATAGTTAGCTATGGTAGAAGGGATTAGCATTTCTCTTTCTTAGACACTCTAGGCTAACAGCTGCTAGCTTTTGAGCCCATGAAAATAAGGATTGTTTCATAGAAATAATATAGACATGTCCATATAGTGTAGATACTGATACCTTTGGGAAAAAAATGTGTAGCTGTTGAACTGCATTAGTTATCGATATTTCCAGCCATGGAAAACGGCACAGCATGCACTTACTGAGTTTAAGTAGAAATCCATTTACATACTATCACGAATCCTGTCATCTGATTGGCTCGCTACTCGCTATCTATTGAGTAACAGCTAGCGAGTAGCAAAAAGGTGGCGTTTTGAACAAAAGCAAAACAATGGCGGCTTCTCGTTAAATACTGAAACGAATTTGAAGGTATCATGTCAGTGGATTTCTGCTAAAACAGATAGACTACTCGTTCTCGTTTTCCATACAAGTCAAATAGCCTACTCGCGGCTACGGGCTTCGTTGACTATCTATTGACTCACAGAAAACTCCAACTCGTAGCCTACTGAATTGTTAAATAGCGAAGATCAGCCCGAGAGTCGCTCGAGGCGATAGCCTCTTGAGTAAGTGTGACTCCCAAGTGCAACCTATAAATCATAGTGCCGTTGACCCGTTTACCGCTTTGTTGTATAACGTAATCATAAACATCGCACCTTACAGGCGGTAGTTTGAAAGCCGGTGGTCGCCATATTGGACGAGTTAGTGAAAGAATTTGGGACGAGTGGCAAAACAAGGGGGGGGGGGGGGGGGGGGGGGTCACTCGCTCCAGATCTTCCTCTATCTCGTCACATATAGTGACCGGATTTGCCGAGCTTCGAATGTTGCGCTTGAAAACTCATGACTGCGGCCTCACGTCGATAGCGTAAACCCCTGAGTTTACGCTATCGACGTGATAGCGTCATATCGTAACGTCATATCGCGTTTTGATATGATATTTGATATGTCATAGCGTAACGTCATATCGCGTTTTGATATGATTGACTGACCGATCACAGCGCGCGTTTTGCGTTAGTTCTGTTTATAATTCAACTTACACCAGTCCCTGTAGTTGTACTGCCGAGAGCCACATGAGCTTGAAATCCCACTGCAGCTGCCCGTCCTTATGTCATACCTGAAGTGCTGGTTATAGTCGCGGTAGCGGCTCTGTTTCCCACAAGTTCCCTGAGCGATGTTCCCAGACCAGGAAGACCAAGAATGGTATGGACAGTAGTAAGCATTTTTACATGAACCTGTCGGGGGATAGAAACCAAAGATGGGGTAAAGTCGGACGCATGAGATGCACGATTCTATTTGAAAAGTATGAGCACGATCCGTCCTGATCATTGCCTCATAATTTGTGCTGCCAAGGAACAGATCTATGAGATATCTTCACAGCGTAGTTTCATCGTCCGGATGAGCTGCGTTACCCTGAGTTATCCTGTGTTGACTTTGTTATTTATGTTTCACTAGCTAGGGTCAGGTTACATACTGGACTCTTAGTTATTAGTACTTAAATAAATGCACGCCAGGTTTCAGGCCTCTTTTTCTCCAGCTTCAGTACGAAAACGTTTTTCGCCACTCCATTCCCTTCCAAGGGCGGGTTTGCCCTCGTCTTGCTGGAAATAAATCACGATTTCCAGATCATGTAATTGACTCGAGTTGTTAGCAAATAAACGGCCAAGATTGTGGCAAAATATGGCAAAATCTTGATCTCATTGTTGTTGTTTCCAGCAAACAGAGCTCGGCCTTGGCAATGCACTTTATGAGTTTAAGTAAGCGAGCGAGAAGCATAAATTATACAAAAAGTTAAGTTCGCGGAAAAATTGTGGGCCCATGCCCGCGGGTCTCAAAATAGCTCATGTATAGTTTAGAGGCGACAAGAGAAGGTTACATCTGTTTCTCAGTTGTCGCCAGTGGAAAAATCCAGTGCTATTCCCCTTTATTTACTGTCGAGTAAATTTAATTTCTGCAGTTAGCTTGAGATGATATTTATAATGAAGAGGCGGTGTGGCCTGTTATGGTGTTAACGAATGGACTACGTGTTAATGAATTAGGCCACGGCGCCTCCACCTTGTCTTGATCCCGAATTCCTCCAGGCTTTGTAAATCGAAGCTAACTTCCAGTTGGATTCCTTATCAATGTTGTTCTGTTACGTTCGTCTGAATTGTTACTTTCTATACAAGGCCCCACACGCTTGAAGCTTTAAATATCCCCGTGTACTGTAGTAAATAAAGATTCTTTACTTTACTTTGCTTTACCGACTATAAGAAGACTTCCGACATCAAAGAAATTGTAGCTTTTGAATGGCTAAGGCTAATTCAGAAGAATGCTCCAGAGCTCGACTATCCGACTAACGTTTTTCAACACATCATACATATCTGCGATCACAGTCTTGTTCAGTTCGGGTCCACGAAGTTTACCTGAATGCGTGGACACCTGACTAACGGCAGACTGATGCTAATACAGCAATACGCTCTGCAAATGTTCCTTTGAGGTAAAGAAATCTCGTTCGTGTTTATTCAAACACAGCCGTTTTCTTAAACAACTAAGGTTTGTTTTCATGTAATTTATCACTTTATCTGAGCCAATAAATTCATCTTTTTGTCCGTTTCCGAAAATTACAGGATGGTGCATTTTGCTTTCTTGTAACTGGTGCCACATCGGTTCTAAAACCAAGCCATTTTTATGCATTTTCTTCCTCCCTTTTGTTGCTTTACTTTCAGCGTTTACGCATTATGTTTGTTTCCAAATAAACAGGTGTAAAGTTAAAAATGCGTTGGTCGAAAAATTACAGTGAAACATTAAGGCGGCCTGATTTAAAACAAACAAACAAAAAAATAAGTCCACCGTACTCCTCTTAAACATAAATACCTGATAACCAAGAGCTCTTTCTTTTTAAATGTAGTAACTGATTATAAAATTGAATGGCAGTCAGTTGAATAAGTCGTCAACCTTCGTTTGTGTCATTAACATAATCGAAGAATGCCTTCGGCTATGCATTTAATTTCTCAAAACTGGCGTGGATGATTTAAACTGAAATAAGAAGTTCGGTGAAAAGGCTGGATGTCCTGTGCCCTGGCTCTTCAGAAAAAAAAATGTTTCTGGACTGAAAATACAATTGCGTTAATTTTTAGTTTTATGCTGACTCTGTAGATTGTTTTCAACGTTATCATGCAAGGATAGATAAACTGGTTAACTGTGCCTGTGCAGATCTAGTCTGGATGCAAAAAGCCATTGGGCATGTAGGAACAAAGACTGAACTTTTCGGATAACTTACAAGATACCTTGGGACGATCGGCTGCGTTGAAATGCTAAGAACTTGAGATAGCGGTGTCTGTTTCAGACTTATTTTTCATTCTTTCGATGCCGCACTTGTTTCATACGAACACTAAACAGGAACCCGGGGAAAGAAAAGAGTGTCCTACTTACACATGGTCCTGTATTGAGTCGCAGGATTGCAACTCGTCGACGAAGGACAGGATCCCGAACCACTATGAGAGGTATATTCGTGATGCGCATTTCGATGTTGGTCTACGCACCGTCCCGTGGATATACCGGGATTCCAGTCGTTCCTCCATTCATGTGAGCACGTTGACCAAGAACACGGCTTCGGTCCGCCTCCTCCACCACAACTTAGCACGGAACTCAAGATGTTAGCAAGAACAAGGACACGTAAAACTTGTGGCATCCTTGTTGTTTCGGCTCGATCAATCCGTCGTGGTTTTGGAGGGGTATAATGACCCGAACGGAATGTTTTGTGCGGTAACTAATTAGAAACTTGTATGGATGGGATGACGGCTGCATAAATTCATATTAAATAAGTTAACACAGCTGTCGTATTGCTTGACTTTTTTAATACCGTTTGCTAAAGCTGGCGAATCAGTTTTGGCAGTTATAGTTTGTCGTTGTTCAACCACCGCTACTAGGGCCTTGGCGTTGTTCCGGAGGGACTTAGACTTAACTCTCCGCGGCTGAACACTCAAGAGGCCGCCCAGATAGTCAAAGCCAATTGCAGCGCGGATTAATTACTTTCAAAGAAAACTTGCACAACTACAACGACAAACTACAACTACGACTTGAACAACTCAAACAACAGAGACCGCGCAGAGGGAGGGTCTGCGGGAGCTTTAGCGCCCCCCCAACCCTTTTGTGCAAAAACAATAAAATAAAGAATAAAAAGAATATAATAATAAATAAATGAATGAATGAATGAGTGAACTTTATCCAAGTGTCAGAGTATTTAGCTGAATATAAGCTAATTGTGTACACTATATAAAATAACATTTTCAAGCTCCTCACTCAGAAACTTGCTGTGCGGGCCCTATACTACAACGACAAACTGCAACTACTACTTGAACAACTGAAACAACTTGTACCTACAAACTTACGGGACACTGTTAAGACTATCACCGACAAACGAGCCAAAATAGATCTGCCAGCAACTACCTGCACCTTACAAACGACCTCAAGCCAACAGAACGAACAGACAATAGACAGAACTGACTAATTCTAGTGACAACAGACCCACTTACATTTCTAGCTGGATCGAAACGAGCCAATCACTGTTCGCAGTCTTCACAACCAATAACATAATGGCGCAACCGATAGACAACCAATAACATCACGTCTCTGCTGACCAATCAGCTCGACGACCAAATCATTTATACGATGCGCTGTCACGAAGTTCTTCTTTTCTTTGTTTTCTAGCCGTATAGTTTGTTTCATTGGTGTTAATTAATTAGTGTTAACGTATCGTCGTAGTACACCGTACTTAGTACCTTAAAGAATAGTTTGTAAGTATTGTAGTTTGTAGGAATAGTTTGTAACATACTATTGTAACTCAGGCTGTAGGATCGTAAGTGTCCCGTTTAAATAATACGTTTGCCAGTAAGTGTTAATTGTAAAATACATTATTATGTAAACATATAAATTGTAAGTAACATGTTGTAAATTTGTGGTGAACTGTTGATGAAAGTAACAAGTTCGTGAAGGAAAGATCGAAGGAAGGGCCTGAAGGCAGGAAGCAGGAGGTAAATTCACTGCCGAGTGCCATTAGCAGGAGACGACCAGAATTCACAGACAAAACTCCTTTGTCTTTGCCGGCTGAAGGGTGATAGACTCTCTGAAAGAGCTTCGAGGTCGTGGACGTTTTAAAAAGTGACAAAGAGACTGACACGAAGCTACAAGCGCGAGAGCTGAAACTCGGACAAGGAAAGTTAGGTAAGAGAGTTTCAAAAGGGAGACTGACGGATTCGAAGGCGGGCGAATTTGGTTGATGGTTCATGGTCGTTTGTGTGATGGCCGTTTGGGGAGCAAGGTTCAAGAAATTAAAAGGACTGACTGGACTGTGAATATTTGTAAATATTTAGCGTAAAAGTCATAAGTTAATTTAGCGTGTATTCGGTTAAAATTTATTCGTTGTTTATAGTCTGTGGCATTAAGTAAGTTTAATTAAGATGAGTCTTACATAAAAGTTTAGTTTTATTCGTAAAAATAATTACTCGTATGTTAGTTTTCTCGCACTTAAAATTAATACATCGCGCAGAATGCCTATTCACAGGGAAAGTAATAGATAACATCGACCTAAACCAGATGGACAGCCCATGACGTATTACACCACGCATCACTCAATTCTTTGTATAGCAAGTAACATCGGCCTAAACCAGATGAGCGATGCTGCCTAAGTAGCACTTCGGTTAGCCTAAATAGCGCTCCGGTTAGCCTACATTAGCTTAGATTGCTTGCGGATAGTTTTTACAGTAGGGTTAGGATTTCCAGTCCAAAAAATCGAGAATTTGGCAGAGTGACATCTGTGGTTAGGTCCGGATATGATTCCCGCTTTGTAGTCCGGTTTCCGGGTTCGAGTCCTCTTCATGCCAATTGTTTTTTAACTTCAGAAAAAAACGTTTAAGTGTGATTTCTATGACATGTATGAAAAATAAGAAGTTTCACATGGTTTAAGTCGATGTGATCTAGTTGCTTCCTATTCACAGCGCGCTCGTATTCAAATTTGCCGCAAGTGTGATCATGAATATTTAATGATGTCCAGGAATTCTGCGCGATGGTTACTTTTCTTTAAGTCCATGGTTGTGTGTTGCAGAATTGAGGGAAAGGGGTTTGTACATATTATTGTTCATTGTACTTTTTATTTTTTCTTTGTGTTCATTGTGTGGCCCAGGGGAATACCCCAGCTGTCGAGGGCCGGGGTTCTCGCCACATGCACCGACAACACTCTTGTCATTTGACTCTTAAGATGACTTTCGTTTAGGCTGTAAACGTCAGTCAACAACAACAGTCCTCTTCTGAGAGCCTGCTTCTCAGGACTACGTTCATCCGGACGATCAAACTCCATCAAGGTATGTCACTCTTGGGTTCAAACCATTTTCGTATTTAGGTACTCACTTTACGAGAAACCATTTGGAGCAACGATGCCTCACCTGATGACTGGCCGCTTAAACTTCAAAAAAGGGTTCGCAGGACAAGACCACCTGGCGAAGATATTATATATATATAGTCTTTGTGAAGATTGCGGACGTGGCGTGGGTTTAACTGGAGGCGAGGCATAATGTGTTACCCCGTATTGGGCCCAATGGAACTTACGGGAATGTATACCTCGGTCACGTCCTCCGTCATAACTATTACTCATAAGTGAGAAAAGTGCTGCAATGAAGAAAGGTCCAGTTTGCGAAAATTAATTCCAAATTCAACCAAAAGGCCATTGTAACGAAATGCCCCTTAATGTAATTCGTTGGTTGATCTATAAAGAGGCGGTTCGGATGCGATATGCGATATTGGCAAACATGATCTGGAAGTCACCTTTTGCGTTTTGTAATGAAGCCAATTGATCTTTGGAATGCCTGAATAAATCTTATCCTCAGTGAAATATTCGTCTGTTGATGAACTCTTTACAGCCATCATATGATTAGGACGAAGAAGACCCGTTCAATAACAATACCTAAGTTTTTTTTAACACGGAAAAGGAAGAAAGTCACCATCATTTTGTCCGTCTTACTTGTATTATAGTTTTTCTACTCATTGTAAATAATTCTTAAGTTTGTTAACATTATTATTGAAATTGTTGTCGTAGATATACTTAGATTTGTAGGTCCACATCAGCTTTTTAGCTGCCTTCTTGTACAGACCTACATGACAAATAAAGTATGTATGTATGTATGTATCTGAAGTTTACATACTAGCTTGCTTCAATTACTGACTGAGTTACAATGTTGACATATAATTAAAGGAAAAAGAAAAAGAAAAAGAAAAGATTGAAATTTGAACACCCGCTCCCTTCAACATCAATGATAAATCGCCTGCGCACAATCATTCAACGAAACAATGCCAAAATAGATTAAAGCAAGAGGTATTCTCATATTGCAGGGACGATATGTGCGTCGTCAGCTGATCGACGAATCTCACGTAATGACAAGTGAGTGCGTGCTTTGGATAGCACAAGTCAAGAGCCAGCAGCTTTATACTCCTTCCCCGGTTAATAAAAGTTTCCAACTGATATCGGCTTCCATTTTTCGTTTCTCCCTTAATTCTGACCTCAGTTATCAAGATGCCTTGTACTTGGTGGCACTTGGTGACGTACGAAAGAAATACGCTGTGGCCATCACACGCCCCCAGATGTGATGTTTGTTTTCGAATGGCCGTTAAGTCCAACATTTGTATTTACGGTCTAACTGGTGATTGAAAAGTCCTCATTTTGCAAAACTTAGCCCGTCTACCTTTAGCCGACTGTTTCGCTGGTTGTCCTGGCCGGTTTAGATGGTATTTTCTCACTTTTCATGTTCGCTGGTGGCATTATACTCCCCCGGGGGGGGGGGGGTGTACTCCCTTACATGTCCTATATAGGTATGTGCGGCCCCAAAGGGTATAATTTTTTAGCCATTTTGGTCTGAGATTGGGTATCCATTTTAACCATTTTGGTTTGAAATAGGGTATGGTTTGTCCACTCAAGTCTTGAATTGGGTATATGTTTTTTTAGAAAAAGCTACTTCATCTTTAGGCGATAAGACCATCAGCAAAAGCCCTTCTCAAATTATTGCGCCAATCGTGTAATAGCTGAAATAGAGAATCCAATTTTGGGGGGTCAGGTCTGAAATAGTGCAGGGAAAATCACAGATTTTGGTCTGAAATAGGGTAAGGGTTTTAGGAAGCGGGCTGCACCACCACAAACACACCTAATTTTTCGGGGATTCCCCCCTCCCCCCCTCGGTGCATTATACAATATCCTAAGTTGGGTAACTATAACAGCACCATGTTCTCGACTATGCTTGTCAAAGACGATCAAAATGTTGAAAAGTTATATTTATACATCAATTGCCATATTTATGTCCTAATTACAGCATATTTAGCCAAGTTGCAATATATATATCCAACTGCCTAAATATATATGTCGAAAATTTCATATATATATATAAGCAATAGAGGTCTTTTTCCGTGTTTACATAGCCTCATGTAAACACGAGGAGGGGTTGGGAGAATTCGAGACTGTTATACAAACCCGAGACGCAGTCGAGGGTTTGCATAACTGTCGAGAATTCTCCCAACCCCTCGAGTGTTTACATGAGGCTATGTGAACACGAAAAAAAGTCCTCTATTGCTTTTAGAAATATTTCTCACAAATAATTCGACAAATGAAGGAAAATTCTGTTTGTTTTACTTCTTGATTGAAACAGGTTTTCTCGATACACGCTCATATTTCCTACCAGCCGATCAATACGCGCGTTTGACAACACAACCAATCAAAATTCGTGTGATGTCACAACCTTGTTTTACATACTCTCATTTAAACACACCTATTGACCAATGAGAGCGCGCGTACTATCCGAATTGTTATACCGTTTATGAGATGACTTATACTCCTGCCTCCAAACATGGCTGCTCAATGGATTCCAAATGTTGATTCTTTTTTTCGATTCCCTGGTGAGAATAATGCGAGGACCGAGAGGTCACTTATCGACTGACCAAGTCGACAGTGCAGAATTCTGTTGCCGAAGACTCGAAGAGTATCAGCGAACGTTAAGAATATTAAGAAAATGTTTTGAACCCAGGAGTAACATATCTGGATTGAAAATGATCATCTGGGTGACTGGAGTCTGGGT
>BLFK01001121.1:290216-301768 GCA_014634185.1 Astreopora myriophthalma
GTTCGCATTTTTATTCTAACTTTCTCTTAACTTTGAAATAGATTTTACTTTATGTAAGTTGAAGTAAAAGGAAATTGCCAGTTTGAGAAATGGAAACAAATGCTAGCCTAGTATTTTGTACCGGGACAAATTAATGTTATGGTTACTTGAGGTCTTACGGTCCCCAATGATTATTGTCAGCGTAGAAGCGCGCGTCTCCTATTTCCTTTCTTGCACGCGAAAAAGGGACGTGGCACGCGGGAAAGGGATGACGCGCGTGCAACGAAGCAAATAAGAGGCGTCTGCACGCATCTTAATCACAAAAGCGCACCTGAGTCCATCATGCCTTGCGCTAAAAAGGGCATAAGACGGAAAAACAGAATATCCGGAAGTCGGTAGCCAAAGGGTCCGAAAACTGTCAATCTTGAGAACCTATCAACAGGAAAAGACTACTCGAACCTGCATCGATTAGAAGAAGAAATTCAATAAATGTCATGTATTCTAAACACGTCATTCTCTTGGTTATCTTGGTTGTAATTTTGAGCCTTGCAAACCAGAGCCTGTCGTGGAGACGTCGTCGCCGACGCCGACGCTCCTGTCATCGAGTGGACTGTCAGATGACTCAGTGGTCTTTGTGGTCGTCATGTAGTGCTTTACAGTGCGGTATTTCTGGCATTCAGCATAGAACCAGGTCCATCTCAGTGCAAGCCAGTTGTGGTGGAACTGCTTGTCCTTCAAATACGCAGGAGTCCCAGATATGCTATGGAACAACACCAGTTGACTGCGAATATTCTACTTGGTCCCAATGGAGTGCTTGTTCGGGGCTGCTGTGCGGAGATGTCCAAACAAGAAGAAGGCACATCTTAGCAAGAGAGCAATGTAGTGGGAATCCGTGTAATGTGACGGCGTTACGAAAAACACGATCTTGTAATCAAACGTTTTGCGTGAACCAGGGAACCCTGCGTAACGGCAAATGTTTCTGCAGGCCAGGTTACCACGGAAGTTGTTGTCAATACAAAGGTAAGTTTGACGGAGAATATATGATTATTTTTTATTCTTTTTTAATATGACTGCAGATATGTATTGATCTATTTAAAGAGTGATCATCGCAGTTAATGAAACAACTTCAGCAGTTACAAAGAAACCCGGAAAAAAAAAATCTAGGCCTAAACGGGACTAGAACCCATACCCGCGCGATTGCGCTGCACACCGCTCTAAAGTCAACTGGGGCTGGTCATTTGCGAGTTCGGGTTTCTCATGTCCCGCAATAGGTGAATGTTTGGTGGAGAATATATGAAAGATGTTCTCGAGACTAGAATCATGATAATCATATTACCATAATTCTTCCAGTTTCGAGAACAGGTTAATATATGAGATTTTTTTCAGATATGAACTGCGAACATGCAATGATTTAAAGTTTGATCATCGCTGTTAATGAAGCAACTTGGAAGTTTTCTTTGCGGCTCCTTAAGTTGCTTCATTAACTGCGATGATTACACTTGAAATCATTACGTATCCGCAATTCATAGCTTATAACAATTAATAATTCACCCTTGTACGCGGAAATAGAAACCATTGCACAAGAGAGGCTTTTCAAAATCAAGATTCTGGAACAAAAGGAGTTTGAAAGCAATGCTCTAGTAATTGCCCTTAGAAAAACAGCTCTAAAATGTTAGCTGAAAATGAATTAAAAATGTACAGTATAACTATCAAGAGAGAAAAAAAACGATTTGAAACAAAATCGAAGTAATGATAACACGTTGTCCCTGAAGAGTGAGTCTCTCGAGGTTGAAGCGGTTAAATCGAGCGTATCAAACTGCGTGAGACCGGGATAATATAAGAACTGCAATTAACGCCTGGAAAATACTATCCTTATTAAAAGTATTGATAAGCTACGAGTCCTGAAAACCGTTAAACCACCACCACCACAAAATTAATACCAAAGAAACAGAGAAACAGTTCACTTCGTAAGTCATGATCTGTAGGAAGAACTAGAGTTGGTTAATACAAGTTGCGTTTTTTGCATTTTGAAAGTGGTCAAGGGTTCAATACGCCCGTGTCGATAGGTGTCTGGGTGCACTTCCTATATCGCTGATACGGAACTTGCAGCGTGGCGACCAAAAGATAACAAATACAATGAGTTTTGACTGGGAAGAAAAAAAAGTGATAATGATGAAAATATAAATAAATAGGAAGACTGGCTTTCTTCCGAGTAGTTGTCAGCCTAAGAGTGCTTTATTTGGAAAGCGTTTTGCCAAAAGGGGGATTACCATCGGGTCTTTACAAGGAATCTTTCCTGGCATAAAGAATGTCCCTAGTTACGTGGTACTGGACAATATCCTATTATTGTTCGCATAGTGTAAACGAAAGGCCAATGGCAATCTTCCATATCATCTTTGACTTGCCTACAAATGTCCTAGCATTAGTGATACAAGCTAGTACTAGCCGACAAATTTATGCAATTTGATAATGACTGAGAGCAGAGGTATGTCAGTACAGAAGTTTCTCAGATAGTGGTATAAACAAATAATATGATTTTTCGTATGACAATGAATATTTAAATTTCACCTATTGTATTTTTTATATGCCAAGTTTCACTACAAATCACGCTATTGCCTGTAAAAATAACGTGACGACAACCGAAATTGTGTTTTCTCGCCGAAAAGTCTAGGGTACACGTTTTGAGATCTTTTACGTCTTACACGTACCCACTAAAGCTTGTTAATATGCAAACAACCGATGATGTAATATACTCACTGATGAACCATGGAATACCGGCAATTTGTTAATAATAACCGAAGCGCGCTCAATAAGCTTCACAGACTCATCCGTCAGCAATCAAGGAAACAATGCATCGTGATCGGTTCCTTCGATCTGCCATTCTTTTTTTTCTTGTGGGCGCATATGGGCAGCAGATTCCAGCTTGCAACAATTGCTGCAAGAAAACCCAGCACACAGAACTTGACAATTCTCGGCGCAGCGTACAGAGTCGATTGAGGACGGGTCAATCTCCGTTGTGCGACAATGATCTTGTTTCCGGGTGGTACCGTTTCACCAGTTTTGTCGGTGGGAAAATGCCTACCACTAAAGTGGACGTAAACCACTGTGGCACCACGGCTCCCATTTGGTTAGATGGCACAACAGGAAATCATCCAACGAGCTCCGCCGATCCAGTGGCTCATATTAAGGCCTGTGTCAATATATTGGAAAGAAGAGGCGGTTGTTTCATTTCCTTTACCGTAGGCATCAAGCGTTGTCCCGAAAATTTTTTCCTCTACTACCTTCAGCCGACCCAAGGATGTCACGTAGCATACTGTGCTGGTAAGGAAAATCGATCAATTTGTCGAGTCCTGGTCTATGCATGTTTCCGCCAAATGATTTTTTCATTTTTCAAAGACTTAAAAACTGACTGTACCAGTTTTTCGTTCAGACTGTACCAGTTTTCCACGTTGTTATTTTTCTAAAACGTTGACAATTTTGTCAATTGCAAAGAGTTTGTTTTAGCCATTTTGGCCGTTCACTGTTTTGAGTAAAGTGATAAAGACAGAAAAATAAATGGAATATCCTTAGATCAATTTTCCATTTTTCTATTCTTAATCAAAACCGAAAAAAAAAACAACAAAACAAAACAAAAAAAGAAACGGAAAAATAAGAGGTCCGACCATAATCCAATCGTGACTTAGAACCTTAACCGTTAGGGCGATTGCACAAGCACAAATACTGTAACTGTGTCAACATTAAGAAGGTAAACACCAACACTATTGTTAAGTATTCTCAAACATTTTATTTAATTCTCAAGAGCTTGTTACGTAGTCATTGCTTAGATTAATAAGGTTCCTATTGTGTATTGCTCTTCAATTGCGCCACCATCGGTGTACTGGCCTAGTAGGACCTTTTAAAACCCTGCCTCCTTGGTGGAGTCAGGTGGTGTTTTAGTTTTATTAAGCATGTTTTTGGTCAGTTGTCATATATCAGTTAAATCACAATCAATAAGCAGTTCAGAGCAACCCTGAGTAATCAAAAAGGAACTCAGCTGGGCTGCTCTGTTTGATCAGTCAATCGTAACGGTAAATTCAGGTTAAATGTTCAAGTTTGAGCTTGGTTCTCATACATACCTATTACCGTAAGACGCACACAAATAGATATTTCGCTCTTAGGACACCCATTATTTTTTAACCCCGACTATATTGGTTCAAAACAACGCTTTATGCTTGCAATTGTACAACGTGATACAATCAACTTACTTATTCATATATCTGTGACGTCACGTTTTTGGTTGATCCACGATCCACCATGATCCATCAGTTGCACAACCCCCATTCCGTATACCACTTGAAACAAAAAGATCGTCGACAAAGAAGCAACCGCAAGAAATAACGCAATCATTACAAGAAAAATGCAAATTATATACAAACGAGTTATGAAATTCCAAAGCATATACCTACCAAAAACACTACGAAGCGTACCATTTTTTTTAATTTCACGAAAATTTAGTGCCTCGCTCTTTGGATTTTCTCAAAAAATTGGTACGCTTTGGCATGTGTGTGCTGTGAACTCAACCAGAACGAGTTCTTTTCCTTTGAGAAATTTATGCTAATTAAAACCCAGTGTTTGCTTGATGAATAGAAACATAGATTTAGGCGTTTGCCAAAGTGGAGCTTTTTGAAACTCATCTCGTACTTCTTTATGGATGCTCTTTCTTATTTGTGCGATGTCGGGCTGCTGTTGAGAAGTAGCAATTCTTTTGCTTGGTTTAATTGGTGTGATATTTCAGCTTTATAAAGCTAAAAAATAAAGCTTCGTTAAAGCTTTCAGCTTCCTTCAGCTTCTTGAACGATATTGTGAAAGTATATTGTTGGTAATTTGAAAGTCACTGTCCGTGACCTTGGTGTGAATGAAAGCTTTCGCTGAGATAAGAGCACCGATGGATTCGCCTTTTGAAACGGCAATGGCGTAACTTTTTACATACAGAGGCAATACCACAAAGTCTGGCAACGCCAATACCAAAAATACCGGCAGAAGACAAAGCCGTTGTGAGCTTATGGCAATATTGACGTGAAAAGCTGGTAACAATTAGCAATCAATCGACCACTCTGGAAGGCATCATGAAGTTTTAAAAAGACTGGATCAACAGCATCGTGGAGGAACGATTGTCGGGGGGCGCAAAGGCCCGCACGAAGCAGGTCACAGAGAACTTCGGTGCAACGTTTGTGGTCGACTTTTTGCGAGCAGAGCGCGCCTTGCAATTGTTGCTCATAGTCGGATTCACCTATGCAAAATGACCGAAAAGGCTTTACTATTCATATTTATTTACCACTTACCACCACTGACTGTGAAGGCCAAGACTGTGACGAGATTGCCAAGTTTGGCTTTTGACTTTTTCCTCGCGAAGCGAGGTAATAATTAGAGCGGAATATATATATATATATATATATATATATATATTTCGCTAAAGGTGTCCGTGATGTTGCCTGGCAACAGTGCGCAAACAAAGTATGAATGACGTCAGACAAAGGGAAGGTTGCTAGGCAGCAACCGCTGCCTCACAATGGCGCACTCTCATGTTTATTCATTTAGGCCGAACGTCGCCGAACGTGTAATTTCATCGAGGAGTGAAAAATGTTTAGTATTGGTTAAACACGACCAAATTCTCATGCAAATGAACCACAGGAGCACACACAAGGGACAAGACATATTCGCCGAAGGAGATTAAACAACGAAACTCCTGGGCCCGGTTGTTCGAAAGCCGATTAACGCTAACCCTCGATTAAAAACTAACCGACGTTTTAATTTCGCCATCCGAAAACACTTTCAAAAAGTGGTTTTAGTCTAAAGCTGAAGAAAAGTGTAAGTAAAAAACAACAAGCAAAAATCTTTCGGGAAAATCTTTGTGAATTGGTAAATAAACTGAATCAAAGTTCACTCTAACCCAGGGTTAGCTTAATCGAGTTTTGAACAACTGGGTCCTGAACAACGTGAATGGCGACTTCAGATTCAGCGCGAACAGCGAAGAAGAAGGAGATATCAGGAAACCACAGAGCAAAGACAACATCGCTTAGCTCAGCAAAGACAGCACATTCCTTCACTCCAAATTAACTGCCCACCTAGCCTTAGCTTCGCGAGGTTTTGCGAGTCAGGTATTTCTAGTCTATACACATTGATTTGATTGATCTGTCGTGATGAGTTTTGCTCAGAATCTTTTCATGGCTTTCCCATGTTATATTACTGATTTTCTGTGCCTCACAACGTAGATACTGCGTTTTTGATAATTCTTAATAAAGACGAGTTGGCACTTTCCCCCATGGACTCACAGTCTCAGTTATTAATATTCTGCCCGATACCTAATTGGTTACTATGTTGCCATGGGCACAATCCTGTGCAGGATAAGGACCTTGCTCAGAGAAGGTTTTTATTTATTTATTATTATTTTTTGAATCGACACATTTGCGGTCGTGGAATTTTATACGATCAGTTAGAGTAGTTCCAGGTTTCCAGAATTTACTGACTTCAAGAAACAGACTAATCTTAATGGAAATCAGGTGGAAATCACTCTACCGCATTAAATGATTAAGTACATGTAACATGCATTGAATCTTATATCAACTTAAAGGGGCTCTGTCACGATATTTTGAGGTATTTTGATCATCGACAAATTTACCTTTAAATTGAAGGAAACCTGAAAATAATGCTTTACAAATGTGGAAAAACACCAAAGAGATAATAATAAACCAGATAGGAACAAGGATGGTTAAGGATGGAGAAGATTGACACGGATTACAAACAACAAAATTGAAAAGTTTAGCTAAACTTTTCAAACCCATTTAACCGTGACATAGCTCCTTTAAGGCTCCTTGCACTCGCAGACCGATTCGTGCAGTCAACGGACTATCCTTCTTTGTTTTCCCGCCCTTATTCAATACTATAGAAAGATGGCAAATTAATGAAAGTTTTCCCAGCATAGTGACGTGTACTTAGAGAAGCGATTTTTCCTTTTTGCTGGTATCTTGGACCAAATTTCAACCATTAAGCGCACGCAACTCGTTCCCCAGTATTTGCCCTTTAGAGGCGCCAATAACGCTATATCTTCTATCTCTGTTTTCTGCTTTCTCACTGTCGAGTACACTGAATTGTTTCAAATACTCGTCCCCAACACTACGTCAGCGGTTGCTGCCACGTGTCATTTTGGCCGCGCAATTTGAACGCCAATTCCTGGGCCAAAGAACCCAAGTTTCAGGGCTTGTAAGAGCACAAAATTTAACGTAGATATCTCTAACTTTGGAACGTAAATTACAAACAGTAAAATTTAAAACTAGCTAAAAACAAATTTCGCTTCATATGCACATAAACCACTCAATCCATTCTCCCCTGGATCATATCCGTCCTAGGGGAGCCACATCGGCCCTGAGCATTTTACACATGCAAGCTTCCGCTGCAAGACCTCAAGGGAGCATGTGTACTTAGCTAAAGCGCATTCTTGCACTGAAATCGTGGAGGCTATTTTATTCCAACCCGCCATCCTGTGGCACTGCTGACCATGAAACTATCATAGGAGATTTTTGTGTTTTTCTCATATCATAGGTGATGGTCAACCCTGTCCTTATGGGCAAACTGGAACCTCGTTAGCGACCTGCAGTGGTGAGTGCAGCTAACAAGTAAAAATTCAAACGAACAAACAAACGAACAAGCAAACAAACAGACAAACAAAAAAAAAGGCAAACAATAACATAACAAAACTAAACAAAAAACAAAACAAAAAGAAAAGGAATGATGACAGTTTTTTGTTATCTTTCATGTATTGTACGGATTGGAAAACAAAAACAACAATAACAACGGTCCATTTCTCCTTTTACGAAGACCTAACGGCTTTGATAAAAGTTAACCACAAGAATACGCCAGGATGGAGTTAAACAACTGGGTAATATAGTCCCGTTCACTGATTCGGTCTAATTTATTCGATCCACGAGCCCATTTTTGCTTTGATGCCCGTCAATACTTTATCAACATTTTTTTTCCTACGATCTTTTCTGTGTTCATAGTTACATTTTTATTACGGTGCTATTTTTTCATTAGCTGGACCACAGAAGTTTCCCAGCCTCTATCTTGGTAACCCTGTAATATCTGCGAAGGAGGAACCGGAAAACGAGGTAGTCTCTCTATTGTGCATAGTGCCTATTGGCGAGAAAATAAGAAAATGGAAGAATGTGACGTATCATATTGAATGGTATGTGGATGGAATTAAAAAATACACGGAAAAACCATTTTGCAAACCAGAAACCGGAAAAAAAGAGAACAGTGATGCCTGCCCCGATCGCAAAGAAATTTCGTCTGTTCTGGATGGTAGCAGTACAGCTGGTTATTATGAGCCTGGACAATGGGTAAGATGTTTTGTCCACTTGAGCGTAACCCAATAATAACAGTAATAATAACAATAACAGCAAGAACAAGAACAATAGCAATAGCAATAGCAAAAACAGTAACAATACTACTACTACTACTACTACTACTACTTCTACTTCTACTACTAATAATAACAATATTAATCAAGAGCGAACAGGAAAAAAGGCTGTCTGCTTACTGATATGTCCATCCCCACTGAAAAGAACACCCAGTAAAGTAACTGAAAAACCGTTAAAAAACAAAGACTTTGAAATTGAAAGAATGTGGGGGATGAAAGCCACACCAATTCCGGTAGTGATATGAGCACTGGGACTAATAAACAAAGGGTTGGAGAAATATATACAACAAACCCCGGGTAACAGCAAAATACATGAGCTACAGAAGATCACACTACTTGGAAAATCTCACATCCTAAGAAAGGCACTCTCCATCAAATAGACTTCTACCTTATTCTAACCCTACGCCCTAGGAATGGGCTCGATTATTATGTTGTATTATCTTGTAAATTAAGTTAAAGAAGAAGATAATAATAACCATAATAATAGTAATAATAATGATAACAGTAATCGAAGAGAATGGATACAGCGCTAATTGTGATAACGGCTAAAGGTATTTTCGCCTTGTGGAATTTAGGCAAGATGGGAGGGGATGAGGGTTAGAGGGATAGGATAAACGCCCACGAAGAGCGCTTGCGCTGACTTCATATTGTCAGTAATGCTTACAACCAAACTTGGCAACTTTATCTGGAACGCTGAGCTTGCTCTCTACTCCATATGGCTTGCTTTTCCCATAGGCAATACTTTGAGTACTGTTCTTTTTTCAAAAGTTTATAAGGAAATTGTTCATTGCATTAAATTTAACGTTTTTAGAAAGGTTGCGTTTCGTTGTATCATGCAGTCAGTTTTAAAATCGCTTTGGTTGGACTTGTTTCGGAGGCATAAGCAAAATCTAAAACCCAATGTAGCTGATCCGAGATGGCGTTTGTCAAAGCACTTATTGCGTACTTTCCACGTGGTGAGACGCCCAGGCTGCGAAATACAGTCCAGGTGAAACAGCGTCATTAATTAATGGTGAGTAATTGACTTTTGCAGATATCATGCGAAGTCAAAGCTAAGTACACAACTGATACGAACCATCCCTGGTCTGATACTGTGACGATCCTTCAACCTTTCTACGCCGGCATAAAGGTAGGAATTACTGAAGTTTGTTCGTAGTTTACCCTCACGTTGATGCATTAGAGTAGGCACTAACTTTGTGGTTAAAAACTGTTTCGACTGTTTCAAGTATTTTGAGTGTGGTGTGTGACCGTTTCAAAAATTCATTAATAATTCATGAGCCTAACAGCCTATCAAGTCAGTGATAAAACGTCACGTGCATGAGCTTTATAACCGATAAAACACTCCTGGTTAGTATTCTTTATATAAAGAATACTAATAAGGCATAGCTTGTTGTTCTTGTATGCTAATAATTTTCCTTGCAAAGTCTGAACCATTGTTCAGACTCCAGAGGGACACGCTTTTTGTGGAATGTTTTTGAAGCTGTTCAAACAGCTCGCAGCACGTGTTTTATTGCGTCAAAAACCACTCGGCTACGCCTCGTGGTTTTAAACCCGATAAAACACTCCTGCTCGTTTTTTAAAAATTACTTAAAGTGACAACAATTAATGGTTGTCGAAACGGTCTTTGTACTTTTAAATCAGTCTCAGTTGACAGAACCAAAAAAAGAAAAAAAAAAGGCAAACCAAATAAGAAAAAAAAGAAAACCGTTTTGTTGTTGTTGTTGTTGTTGTTTTTTAATGCTTGACGGAAGAAAAAACAAAGCCACTGTGATAATTACTGTGGAAGATGTTAATATCAAGCAATACGGCACGCCATGACCCCGCTTATAAGGTCTTGGCTTATTGATGCTCGTAAGAAGTTTCGGTTACTCTTATTTTGCGTTATGCGAGCACGTTTTCCATTTATCTGTGTCTTAAAGCCTTGAGACATCACAGTGAATCAATACTTTTGGTCCATAGATATAGGCAGAGATAGAGATGCAGACAGAGATAGAAATAGAGATAGAGATAGAGATATAGAGATAGAATTAGAAATAGAGATAGACATAGAAAGAGATCGTTTCGCAAACTTCTTGGTTCCTTACAAAAAAAACTTTCTCCGTTTTTTCACCGAGGGGAGAATTCTTTCAGATTGACCTGTCGAGTTAACCAAGCCCATTTCAGAAATCGATCGACTGACAACAAAACAACATCCAGCGTATTTTTGGTCGCAACAGCGTTTTACAAAAATCATGTTCAGCCCAGGGAAAAGGAACAATCCTGAACGGAACCAGCCGTTTCCTTTGACATTTCACTCAGTGTAAGTGTCGTAGAGCGGAACGTGCTGATGTTGATTCACCTGTGTGGCATTGTGTTTAATTTGAATTCGTATCTAGAGACGCACTCACAATGTTGTGTAGAATCGCATAGCTAAAGGTTAGAAGGTAAGGTCTGATTGGCTATTGAAGAGAGGGTATTTAGCGTGGAATTGCACTTGTGCATGAAGGGATATTCCTGACGTGAGTCGCGGGCAATTTTTTTATTTTACTTTACCCCAACAACTTGCAGCTCAACAGAAAGAACAGAAAACAGTATACCAGTAATGGGAGGAACAAATAGCTCAAACTTTGTGGAACTTACTCCACAAATTCTTTCTTTGAACACCGAACCGTTTGTTATTTTTACGGATGCGTTTATTTAAGTGGATGCGTATTTTCCTTGACAGCACAGATGAATCCAATAAATTGAAGCTTAACATTTAGTTTAATCGTTTTTTGTTTGTACAGAAATGAAACTCGTATTTTTTTTTCTCAACTGGAATAAAATAAAAATTATTTATACTCGGTTTGGACACAAAGAAATAGTCTGTTTTACTATAAGAGGCGAGCGAACCAGTGTATTTTACTCCGCTTGCCTGACTGTTTTTCGACGTGCCTCAACAGTGATAAGAAAGTTTGAATTCCACGTTAAATTTCACGCGAAAAGCCGATATCGCACACATCGCTTCGCGATTCGTGCGATTTCGGCTTTTCGCGTGAAATTTAACGCGGAATTCACTCGTCAGGCAGTGAATTTTTCTATAGAACATCGCATCCGTGAAATTATATGTTGTGGATGCAAGCTACACACAATTAACAGG
>BLFK01001121.1:301778-312148 GCA_014634185.1 Astreopora myriophthalma
GCAGAGTCCTTGACCTCCATTTATTATTTACTCACCAAATTTTGTTCAACATTGCAGCAAAATGTGTTTGTGTGTGTGTGTGTTTGTTTATGTTGTGCACGTACATCACTTAGACAAAAACAAAAGATAGAAGTTGTGTGATCAGATATTCATTCCTTGGCAAAATCTGGGAAATCCGCCATTTCCGACCTTGTTCAGAAGCTATTGTTGGCAAAGCTTATGGAATCTTGCTACATTGATCAATATGTTATTCATCTTATATTCTGCTGAAAGAAATAAGAATATGTAGCGAGGTGCGCGAAAGATCTTGTTTTTTCTCAAACGGGATGCCGTCATGTATGTAAGCTACTTACAGTAAAAGAGATAAGCAATAAATATATACATATATGTTATTCACCGGCCGGGAGGTTCGTATTGGGAAAAACTGTGCCCGAGGCCTCGGGCCGTACTCGAGACAGAGGGCACAGTTTTTCCCAATACGGACCGACCAGGGCCGGTGAATAACATTTTTATTTATTTCTAAATTCTATTTTTAGAAGGTAGGAGAAACTATTAAGAAAAACTGGAAAAGTCATGTTTTTATTTTACACATTGTCTCATCAACGTGTCAACAAATGTACAATAAAATGAATTGGTCAGGAATATTTTTACACTGTGTGAAGTTTCGCTTTCAAAAGTCAACAAACTTGGCGAAATGTAGAATAAGCCATTTCAATGTTTTTAGCGAGAAAGTGTCACTCTGCGCTTAGCGTAGTTGGTTACCATGACCGTGGTCAGGAGACAGGAAAATACTGCCCGCTCCCAGAACCAATCAGATTGCAGGATTCTCAGGATACCGCCCGCTCACGATCAAAGAAATAAATAAGATCAGTTATTCATCTCTGTGCAAAATCCGCGAAATCCTTGTTTTCCGACCTCGTGCAGACACTTTTTATTGCATAACTTACAGTGAACGCTGGAGTTGAAGACGGAATATATCAGACGAACGAGCTGGGAATGAAAAGTATCTGAGAAGGGCCGAAAAAAATGAACTGCAAGGATTTTCCGGAGATATGAATCACTGATCGGATTACTTATCTTTTTAACTGTAAGTAAATTATATACAATTTAATATAGACTATAATATAATTTAATTACAGATAAAAAAAGATGTAATGTGATCAGCTGTTGATATCTCCGGGAAATCAGTGAAATCCGGCTTTTCCGGCCCTTCTCAGATACTTTTCATGCAGCTTGTTCATCAGGGCACGGTTGTTCGAAAGCCGATAAAGGCTAACCCTCGATTAAAAATTAACCGACGTTTTCATTTCGCCTTCTGAAAACAATATCCAAAGGTGATTTTAGACTAAAGGGGAAGAAAAGTGTAAGTCACAAGTGACAAGCCAAATTTTGGGGGAAATTTTTTGTTGATTGGTAAATAAACTGGAATCAAAGTTCACTCTAACCCAGGGTTACGTTAATCGTGCTTTGAACAACTGGACCCTGATGTATTCCATTTCCCCCTCTATCAGTGACTGTAAGTTATGCAGTTAAAAGTATCGGAAGGAGGCCGGAAAGGACGGATTTCATGGATTTCACCGAGATATCAATAACTTATCATACTACTTCTCTTTTTAACTGTAAGTAAATTATATTACATTATATGTTAAAATATATATGAATTTCTTACAGTTGAAAAGAGAAGTAATGTGATCAGTTATTAATATCTCCGGGAAATCCGTTAAATCCGTCCTTTTCGGCCCTTCTGAGCCATTTTTAATCCAGCTCGTGTACCTGATATATTCCTTTTTTCCTCCTGCATCACTGACAGTAAGTTGTGAAGTGAAAAGCGTCTGAACGAGGCCGAAAAAGGAGGATTTCCTAGATTCACCGGAAAAAATGATTACTTCTTCTTTCACTGCAAGCAACTTCGATTTCAGTACACAAAGATGATATAGTGTCATAGATGTTACTGTAATAAACTCTTGTGTGCTCTTGTTTAATTTAGTAGAGTAATCGAAGTAGGAATAGAGCAATGTCTTTTACTTTGTGAACATTTTGAGCTCAAAAGTGTTTGAACAAGACCGAAAAAGACGGATTTCCCAGATTTCACGGATTTCCCGGAAACAAGACTACATGAACATATTACGTTCACGTTTTACTGTACATAACATATCCATTACATTTCTCTCCCTTTAGTCAACGTAAGTCCAGCGTTGCCAAGAATCCATCTGTGTTTTCCCTCTCTCTTCCAAAAAGCAAATACACTTTTATGAGGAAAACGTTTGCAAGACGCCAAGGCCTTGAAAGGGTAGACATTGATATTCATGTTTGGTTTTTAATTTCGTCACAGATATTCACCTCTTACACTCGACAGAAAAAAAAAAAAAAAAAAACACACGCGAGCACGACGTTGGACGCGTTTAGCATTCCAGTGAGCAAGATAAGCGTTCCGTCGAGTATTTAGTTTTTCAAAATATTCCTGCAATGAACCCAAGCACAAAGGCTTTCAACAAACAGGACTAACGTGGCGTAACAATTTGGTTCTGATAAGGTAATTTGCTCACTTGTTTTGTCCTGTCCAAAAGATTAACACAGTCGTGCAGAAGAGTGACAAAACCCAAAGGCTTGTCAATTTGTAATGAGGGGCTTACCCCTAACGAATTCCTATTGAAATATTACAGAAAGCTTCGTTTGATTTTCGCTTGATTCGTTTAATTTTTTGAAAGGCAGTCGGCAGAAAAGCTGATACCCTTTGCTGGATTGGTAAACTAGTTTGGGGAAAAAAAGCCTTTCAACGAAAAGCTACAATTAACGATACAATTAACGATGCTTCCTGCAGGCGCACCTCATGCTCCAGAACCTGAACATAAGGCGGTTAAAAATCTGAGACTAAATTCCGACGAGTGGGATTCTAGAATGTCACCTATAGTGATATTTCATTCTGGCAACTTATTTCACAAGTTTCAGTTGCTCCCAAAAAAGGAACCAGAACACTGTTCGGCCTCCTTGACCTCGGCACGATGTTACAAACTAAAAAACCTTGTCGACAGTTAAATGGTGAAGCTATTAAGAGCGCCACTCTGTACTACGTCAGCCCAGTTGTGAGCGGAAGATGCAGCATTGTGAGTGCAAAATGTGTTTGTGATGTGAAGAACAACACTCTTCAGAAGTCTTGGGCTTCAATTTGCAAGCAGCGTGATTCTTGTGTCAGAGCAATTTCAGGTAACGTTTCAGTTCGAGGATAACGTCCTTCGCAATCGCATGTCATCGCAATCTTCACAACCTGACTCAAATGCGTCCACTGTTTTTCAGGCATACCAAATGCCGCATTTTTCTTTAGTGCAATACCCACGCAAGAGAGGAAAAAAGACTGTTGACGTGCGAACTGATCACGAGACAGATGAAAGTACCGACGAACAGATGCGCAGTCAAGTAGACCGATTGCTAAGTGGAAACGTGGAAAACGCAGGGAAAGTGTTGCTTCCCGCGATTTCATATTGGATTGCTTTAACCACACCCAATGGCGCTCCCGCCAATCCAATAACTGTGCACAATGCATTGCTTGATTGTGGAGTCGACGTCACGGCAAATCGGGTAAGAATTAAAATGTGTCGTATTGCAATTACTGGTGTGAAATCTAGTTCCTTGCCCATCAGCTAACACCTGAAAAATCGTCGGATTCCCATTAGTAGGGGTTATTCAGTGTTTTTTTTTTTTTAATTTGAGAATAATAATGAAGTGCTAACAAGAAAAGAAGTGTTGAAAAAGGAATTCACTGCACGTGAACTCTGTATATTACGTAAGAACGTCTGTTGAAGCAGAATCTAGCTATGCTTTAAGGTCAAATAACGAGCTACCGTTAGCTCATCCCAGAGTGCGCACAAAGAAAACACTAGGGGATCGGGCCTTCTGTGCTACTGCCCCGAAATTATGGAACTCGCTTCCTCAGTCACTAAGGAAAATAACATCAGTGGACTCCTTTAAGGTGCAGTTAAAGACTTTATCATTTAGACAAGCCTATAAGGACTTTGTATAGTCCTTTGTATAGTTTTTAAATTGTAGGTTATTATTGTCTAGAATGGATATATTCTGTTATTTTTATCATGAATAGATATATTCTGTTAGTTTTCCTTTTTATATATCACTATTGTAATTTTACCTAGGCTTTTTAATATTTGTATATATGTAGAGAGTTATTATTTTTTTTTTTTATTTTTTTTTTTCCAATTGATTGCAACGCGCCGGTGATGGTATTTTAATGTAGCCGGCGCTATAGAAATGATTAAAATTATTATTAAATTATTTGAAAGATCTCGCTAAATGATATTCTTGGAATTTTTTTATTGACTCTTATCGTTTATGGACTTTTGAAAGGAACGAATTCTTTCAGTGTTATCATCTAGTTCGGAAAAGAAGTGAAGTCCATCTTGTAAGGAGTTTCGTCTTAACCAGGGTTCTGTAATCATCAATCGGATTGTCTATCTAGGAAGTTTATGCGGTTTTCATTCTCTCCAACAAGAAGTACAACGACTACCTTACGATGCCAACGAACAAAAACTCTACATTGCCTAGTAATTACCAACTGAAATTACATGTAAACGGGAATATTTACAACAAACAAAGATAATATAGAATGTTAAGAGTAAGCAGATTTAAAGTAGAACAACCCACTCGCGATAACAATTAGGGAGTGCTTTTTCTTTAAGTGTTTCACGTTTTTCGTGCATAATGAAAAGATGATTTTGAAAATCGAATTCATCTCCGCGGAGGCTTGTGCAGAAAATATAATATTTAGCAATCAGAAAACAATAATTTAGTATCCACCAATGTCTTGTCCTTTCATGCCAGCCATAAAGTATGTGACTAGGATTTATAAAATTAAATTTTCATTTTTTTTCTGTTCCACCATACTAGGAAGAAGTCCAAAAACTGACTTCGGACGTGCAGTTAATCAGCAAGTGGTTTAGTGTTTGCTCTCTGTCATTACAGAAATTACAGTTTGCGTTGTCTAAAAGGCCTTCGCGAAAAAAGTGTAGCGTGGGTGGGAAGCACGTTGTGAATCACTTTGTATTGGAACGTTATTGTTTTGACTTTGTTTGCGATTGTGAAGGTCATTTTTTTAAATTATTATCATTATCATTTTAACCAAATAAGCTTCCTTGCTTATTCTAGTTTCAGATTCAAGAGTAAAAGGAGTCGGCGGCCATGAAGGAACTATACAAAGCTCTCAAGGACCACAAAAATTATTGCGTGCAAGAACTGGTGCAGGCATCATATCAGCACTGCTATATGAAGAAAACCAAGACCTATTCGAGGACGTTGTCTTAGATTCGCAAGAAGTACAAGTATGTGGAAGTTAAAAAGTAGTGCGCGTGACCTTGGTGAATCGAGAGTTTGAGGCATCACTAACAACTTCGGTCGCAAAACTGATCGAAGCAAAACTCAACATCGACAAATTTGGGTTCAGCACACTAGTAGGAGAATTGAGCTCAACAAGCCAAGTTGATCAAAAAGAAAACAAGAGATTCTCAAACAGTATTACTGTTCTGGTAAATGGCATCTTTCTGGCCATGGAAAAACTCGATTACGTGACTTACAGAGGCAAGGTTTACAAAAAAGACGACCGATCGAAATACACATTTTCTTGCAAGTGCAAGGCGCGGGCCTTCATCAAAACCGTTGTGACGAACGAGTTTTTAAGTCCCGGCTGATCGCAGAAAAGAACAAGTCATCGAGCTTCTGGCCGATCCACTTGGCGAGCTATTCAGGTCTCTAGTGATCGACTACGATCTCCTCAAAGTAAGCAATGGCAAATGCTGGTCGTTAAAGAATATATCCTTCGTGGACGCTGCCATTGAAGAGCTCCAGGTTGGTAAACTATCACCCAGAACTTTTTGCCTCTACGATGCTGCAAAGGAACCCGAGCCAAAGTATTTTAGAGAGATTCTCGATAACAGCCTTAGCAAAGACGACCTGGGCAGGTTTTGCGAAGATTTCCTCAAGCTCTTAAGGTACAATAAGAAAAGACACGAAGACAAGGTGCCACGTTCGGTCGGAGACGCGGACAGCGGCAAAACTAGCCTGTTCTTTCCTATACTCGGCCTGGTACATCACGGAAACCTCGCCACCGTGATCAAGCAGCACGCCTTCAATAAGGCAATGATAAATCCTTTCACTGAAGTAATTTTCTTGGATGAAGCCATCGAAAAAACGCTCAACATAGACGACTAGAAGACATTGACTCAGGGCGGCTACGCGGCATACGACGTCAAATATCAGACAGCCCGCTCCTTCATCAATAGGTGATGAATAATAACCTCGCAGCGAAAACTTGACTTTGACATAGTAGTCCACCGTCCGAGTCAACGGCCTTATTAGAAAGGGTAACAAACGAACAAACCGACAAACCAGCTAAAAAACTAATAAACAAACAAACAAGACGGTGCGATACCCTAGAGGAGAAGATTACACTTTTCGGCTACCACAATTAAAAAAAAATTTCACTTCCGCTCTTTTCTTTAAGAGTCAGCCATTAATCCATCCTGAAATGTGAGGTCACAGTCTCTTTAAATAGCTGTCCACTGAACAAATCCATGCTTTTCTAGCCGTTGCTTCAAACATCGGTCTTCGTCTGGCGTGATTTTTAACACACGGCGATGGCCACGCTTAATGCATAGCTTTTCTGGGGGTGTGGCATTATTTACACGGAAAGTGCGCTTCTCCACTGTTTGGTCTCCCGTTTCTTCAAGCCTTCGATCTTGGTGCTCCGAGTCTGAACTTTTACCCCCAAGCCTGGAATGAATCTCCTCCTCTAGCTCCAAACCCTTCGCTCCCTGTAGTTTCTGCAGACACTCGTGCCCCTTAGTTGCAACTTCGCGCGATCTCTGCTTTTGTTGGTGAACTTTGGCAACCACAGAGCTATGTTTTTTATCTTCAGACAAGATTTCGTGCTCTCTCCTAGTAAGCATGCGAAGACTTTGCGTCTCGACGATTTGGCGACCAACGTGTTGAGTGAACGTATTTCTTAGTAGCATCAAAAAGCAACCTGCTCATCACGTCGCCAATTTGCCGTGTTGGCGTCCGTTTTTAGTCACCAGAACAAATTCGCACTGAGGTTGGAGCAAAGGCCTGATGAAATTAATGTAGCCGTGGAGTACTTGCATGCTTGTGTCTGTTAAGAGAACGGAGTCAAATCCGTAGTTCCCAGCCGTTTTATAGGTTTTCTGATCGATGAAACCCCCGTTCTTCTCAACTGCATTTATCATTTCCACTGTAAGATACTGATACTTCACGGGGCGCGATCCTTTCACCTTGATGAACAAATACATGGCCAAACATTTGGTGGCAAATGTTAGGTCCGAAGGATTCACTTGACCAGGCTTACTCTTGCACATTTTCACAGTCTGTTCGTAGCGAGGCAAGTGAAAGTCACGACTTCTAGCAGCTCTTCCGTTGTTGCCCAGTGACCCTTGCCCTCTAATGTTTCGGTATCCAGATTTTGTGTCCACTGCAATCTCATCATCTTTGCCACTGTCTTGCGCGCTCTTTTGAGGTTCAACTCGGTGACAGACAATTTTATTAGAACTGCATCCGATGCACCATTGATCTTTCTAAAGCCGATTAACTGGTAAATCGCGTCCATGTAACCCAAGCAGCCCCTCAGGTTCAAGTTTCTACTCTTCTTGCAGAGTGTCAATAAATTTAAACAACAGGCTTGGGGAACACAGGCTAAAATCCATGACTTTAAAATTTAACTCCTCATCCTCTTCGCAGCAAAACTTGAGAAACTTGAAGCACCCATTAACAATCTGCTGATCCGGACGGTCTTTCTTGTAACCGCCGCCGCTTCCAGTCAGCCAGCCTTTTGCACATACCCATCTGTGCCTGACGTGGACCATTTCCTTGGTATTTCTAAAGAATTTGCGGCAAGTTTCAAGTCTGTGGGCTTTTCGTCGAAATAAAAGAACCAACTGTGCTTGTTGTTGACGTGTATCCTGCAACCAAGTTGACTTTGAAATCCTTCATCTTCGCACAATTGTATTGGGCAATGGTACAAGCTATTGGCCTCGTCTTTTTCTGAGTGAGGGCGTTTGGCTTTAGGCAATGCGCCTCCGATATTAGACCACTCAACCTTGTTCGCCTTGCTGATTTTCGCAAGCCAGTAAAACACAATTAAAAAATGCACCCTCGTTTGTTCCATTCGACAATGGCCGATAAGTTAGGAACTTAGCAATCGGAAACAAGACAGGTCTCATTCATGTCTAAGCTTGTTGCAACTTGCCTCCACTTGTCCTTGCATTCTCGTTGTTATCATAAGTCTGTGCTGTTTGTACTAATTCAAAGATACATCCGAGAGCTCTTAACAAGATTATATATCGTGCAAAGACAGGCATAGTTTTTGCACTGAAACACATGCATTGTAAGGGACCTATTCCGATCCATTAAAATGAAGAAGTGCTTTATTATTTCTAAAGTGAAAGAAGAAAACCGTGGAAAGAAACCATTGCACTTATATAGGAACAAAAACTTAGCAAAAACTGTTCCTTTTCTGTTGATTAAGGAACTTTTGTTTTCATGAGCGTGTCCCTCTGTACATAACAAGTTTTGCTTTACGAATGCGAGGAACAGGCGGCCAGGAAAGGAACTGTCGTAAAACAGAACAAGAGCTCCTTTTCCCACAAAACAGAACAATTACTCCTTTTGGGGACACACCAGTGGGAACAAATGTTCAAAGAAACAAGCTGTTCGGAGCATTTGTTCCTAAATTACACATTTAGGACCAATACGTTCCACTAGCGATTCGGAACTCAGAACAAAAGGTTCCTTTTAACCGTTAAGAGAATATTTGCTCGCAAATGGGCTTCTATGTTTTTTTTTTCTTTTTTTTTTTCCGGGTGGTTTCTTTTTATTTTGATGTTGAGCCCAGAGGGTAGGCTGGGGAGAGGCTGCCTGGGGAATACAAATCAATGTCTACCCCTCTTTCAATTTCTGGTGATGCCGTCACCGAACCGGGTAAATCTCAGATGCCACAGCTTTTATGTCGGCAAGAAATAATTTTATCACGCCTCCTCCCAATGAGGTTGCCTATTTACCGAGTTAGGATTTCGAGTTGGATTTCGAGTTGGATTTTCGAGTTGGATTTTCGAGTTGGATTTTCGAGTTGGATTTTCGAGTTGGATTTTCGAGTTGGAATTTCGAGTTAGGATTTTCGAGTTAGGATTTTTTTGGCGGGATTTTTTTGGCGGGTTTTACCCAATGACTTTGTCAGTGGTGTTGTACATCGTGTCGAGGTCTTTCAAGATGGAGGAGAAAGAGGATTGCAGATCGGTAAAGGAACTAAAATGGCAGTATCATTTGCTCATATTTTCATTGCTGATATTGAAACAAAGCTAATACAACAAAGCGAGACCAAACGAAAAGAATAGAGACGATGTATTGACGATATCTTCTCCCACTAATAATAATAATAATAATAATAATAATCAAGATAAAAATACATATCTTAAGTTACATAATAAAGGAATACGCAAGAAATATACAAAAGATAATCTAATATTAGATTAAAGATAAAAGATAATCTAAAGATAATCTAAATATCATTGTTAAATATCATTAGCTAAAGGATGATATAAATATTATATTTAAAAACTAGCCTATTTACAAATACATTCTTAAACCTATCCGTATTTATTTCAGGATAACGGACAGTTCTGTTTCTAAGATTATATTTTGTCTCTTTCTTCTTCGGAATGATTTTACACAGCGGGCAGTCGCGGTCAACAGAGCGTACCTTGAAGAGCTTCCTATCTACCTTTACTAAAAGGTCTCGAATGTCCATTCTCTTTGATATGTATTTTTTTTTTAAAGCACCTATCTAGGAAATTTTTTATAACCGTGAGATCTGAGTCTACGGCACCGCAGACGGGCAGACCATAAGTGAAATTCAGTAAAACTAAGGTGCTAAATAAGCGATCAACTTCGCCTTGGCTGAAACCTTCCTTCCGTAAATATCTTCCGTAAAGATCTCTGGGACAGCGATAAAAAAGACGGGGATCGTTTTATTGAACAAGCTTATAAATCCCATCCTACCATCAAATAAACGGCCGAAATATCAGAGAACGAGATGACTTTCCTCGACACAGCGGTGTTCAAAGGAGAAAGATTAAAAAAGGAATCAATTTTGGACATCAAAACTCACTACAAACCTACTGAAACCTTTCAATATACACACTTCAACTCATGCCATCCACCCGGCGTAAAACACGGTTTCATTATAGGCGAAGCAATGAGGTTGCTTAGAACAGACTCTTCAAAAACAACATTTGAGGAGAGCCTTGTGAAATTCAAACAACGCCTGACAGCACGTGGTTACCCAAAAACGACCATAG
>BLFK01001121.1:316341-318841 GCA_014634185.1 Astreopora myriophthalma
GACAGTTCTTAAAAATATGCCGCAAAACAATTAATCTGTTCTGTAGCAAAAAGCGCAATTTTCATGGGCCCCCAAAGTTGGAATTTTTTGACCAACGCAGCGTGACAAATAGATCAGGACAGAAGTCCATAATCCAGAAGTCTCGACCTGCAATGAAATGCGGCCCAACAGTTTGCGGTATTAACTCTCTTTAGAACAGCTGCTGCATGATTGTGTATTTAGCACGAACGATCCCCGGTTCGTGCATGTGTTGGTTGCGGACCAATCAGACGCGTTGTGATTATTAGGGCCAATCCGATTGGCCATTATTTGGCGTGATCTCTATTCTAAACTGATTTAGCTAATACTGTAAGCTGATGGGCAAACGCTAAACGAGAGTAGTCGAGACTTCTGGGTTATGGACTTCTGATCAGGACTAGCACAGTAACTGTCATTCAAGTATACAAATATAAACAAATGAAATGACGTATGAAATGAATCATATATTGAACTGCGGATATGAAATCAAGTGAAGCTATGATCCTCGCAGTTATGAACGGAATTTTAGTAATTTCGTAGAGAAGCTCGAAAAAAAAAATCATACCGTTGTAGTCCTGAATTTTTTCAGGCTTCTCTACGCAATTGCTAAAATTACGTTGATAACTGCGAGGATCATAGCTTCACTTGATATGCAAATATAGTTAACAGCGTACTCGATAGGGACAGTGATTGTGGCTTTTGAATTCTAACCACGGAAGATAAATTTTTAGCGCTAGTAACAACTGTATGATGTAATGGCCTCGAGTGAAATTGGCTGTAACTCCTCCGGTAGTGAGATCATGTGCCGATTGTTTTCTCTCGTTTTCGTTGTGGTTCATATCATCGTCAACAAGAGAGCATCAGGCTAAGACAATGAATTCCCCATATAGCCCTCATACCCATCCTTTTCCCTCTGAAGTTATTTTTAGATCAAGCGCTCAGAAGGAGAATTCAAATGCTCAGCAGTCAATCATGTATCCAATGTAGTTCGCGTAGTGCACGCTTTGCGTGGGACTTCCGTGCGAAAAAATGACGGATAAACTAGTCGAACTCTCTGAAATACATTTTGTCGACGAACGAGTTGGTATTAGAGGATAATTCAAACGAAAGATGGGGTTTGGAATTTGAAAGTTTAATGTACAGCAGTGAGGACGACTACGAGAACGAGTCAAAAGACTCGACAGAAGCGCGAGGGTTATCCGGCAGCAAGTTTTCTCCATGTAAACAGGGCCTGAGGTTTTGCGGCGTCTCTTCCTTTCAGGTTTATCCGTCCACACTTAGAATCACAGAATGCGAGGATCCCTTCTTCGAGGAGATCACCTTGACCCCAACGATACCGGTTCGGAAAAATAAGAAGGGAATCTACCTTTTTGTGACATTTTATCTTCCCAAAGGATTGTGGTTGATGAATAAAGAAAAATGCTTCATCGAATTAAAAGGAACTACACCCGTGAAAGTCAAGGTCGGTGCCACCTGCACGACTCTTTATGGCTTGACGAAATCAAGCGTCATTACTCCAAAGATCACTAACAACGACGACACTGACTTTTGGGGATATTTTGGTTTGCCGACGGTGTGGGTATGTAGCTGTGCATGGTGTTCTATACTAGTACCTTTCTTCCTTTTGCCTGTTATGTGTATATCGTGTGTGTTACGGATTTATTAATTACGTGTTTGTACCATGTAATCATGACAGACCGTTTTAATTTCTATGGTCTTTTGGGGATAGTTCTTCTTCCAAGAATGTTTTCTTCAGGTTTTCTTGTCCTTTCCACTATAAATCGTCATCGTCATTATCAGCACCATGGTTATCACCGCCATCATAATCACAATCACCATAGTCGTCGACGTAACACAACCTCTTTGAAACTTTGCATCACAAGCATCGCTGCTAACCTCAAGAAAAGCTAAAACTCGAGGACTTAAAGCTCCATAACGTGGTCGCAATTTGAGTTCTCTTTTCGGCTTTTCTTTTTTCTTTTTTTTTCTTTGTTTTTTTTTTAGGTTACCGTATTGCAGAAAGATCAGCCGTTACATAAGTGCAGGAGCGTCACTGATCCACATTACCGCATGCTTGATGTACAGAACGTCGCGAGGTATTCAGAGTTTGCCCAGCTGTTGTAGTTTGAACATATAGTATACGCAAGGTGGGGCAGACGAGATATCGAACTGTTTTCTTTCCACGCTGTTATATCGCTCAAGTCGCCACAGCTTTCTTTATTCCAGGACTTGGCTTTTACTATCACAGTTTAGTCCGCCATCTTGGCGAGTAGGAGGAGTATTTGTGTAGGGATCCAACGTGAAATAATTCTCATGAAATTTTAGTTCTGAAGAACTTGTGAACTGGGACCAGTTGGTACAGGGAAAATAATAATACAGGTCAATTTTTAGGAACCGACCTTTGCTAGATTATGACTAATAGCATTTTCCATTTTTTTTTTTTTTTCCAAATATTGGTCGGTAATTGCGACTGAAAATTTCC
>BLFK01001121.1:334289-339289 GCA_014634185.1 Astreopora myriophthalma
GGAAGCGATCGTCGTTCCCGGCCGCGAAGCACAAACTCCTTGCCGTCACGCTCAACCCAGTCACGGTCACGCAATTGCCATTACACAAACAAGCCCACCAGAGCTCCCGAGAAATGCGGTAATTGTGGTGGCTATGCTCATCGTAGGAATCCATGTCCAGCTCGCGGTAAATCATGCAGAGCTTGTGGCAAAGTTGGTCATTTTGATCATGTTTGCAGATCAAAAACTCAAACTGTGGCGTATGTAGAACCTAGCCAACAGTCCGATGAAGAATACGAGTACGCCTACAGAGTAAATTATCCAGAGAGCAAGAAGCCCCCAATGTGTCAGGTAGAAATAGATGGAACTTTTGTGGAAATGATGATTGATACAGGTACATCTGTCAACCTTTTGGATGAAACAACATTTCGAAGAATGAGCAATTATGGTAACCAAATGCTACAACTTTCTCAGAACAAGATTTATTCGTATGGATCAGCAAACCCTCTCCCTGTGCTAGGAACTTTCACAGCATCTATAAAATCTGATACCGTCACCACTACCACTCAGTTACATGTTGTGAAGGGTACGACCGGCAATCTCCTTAGCTACAACACTGCACAGAAGCTTGGTTTGATTGTGATATCTGTTAACACTGCCACCGTTGCTGAGAGGACAGAGAACAGCCCTGACTCCCTCAAGGAAGAGTTCAAGTCTTTGTTTCGAGGTGTAGGAAAGGTACCCAACAAGATGGTTACGTTACATGTCGATCCTGAGGTGATCCCCAGACAAGAACCACACCGTAGAATTCCTTTTCATGTTCGAGATGCCGTGGAGAAAGAGCTTAAAAGGTTAGAAGAGCTTGATATCATTGAACAAGTTGATGGTCCCACTCCTTGGATTAGTCCCATTGTCGTCGTGCCAAAGAAATCTGGAGACGTCCGAATCTGTGTTGATATGCGTGAGGCAAACAAAGCAGTCAAGAGAGAAAAACACCTTATGCCAACCATAGATGACCTCATTGCTGATTTAAATGGAGCAACCCATTTTAGCACTTTAGATCAGTCTTCAGGGTATCACCAGTTTGAACTTGCACCGGAAAGTCGCAATGTCACCACTTTCAGCACCCATATTGGCCTAAGACGATACAAGCGACTGCTATTCGGAATCAATGCAGCGTCCGAAATTTTCCAAGAAGGAATCAGAGAGATCCTTACCGGCTTACAGGGATGTAAGGACATTTCCGATGACATTATTGTGTTCGGAAAAAGCCAAGAAGAGCATGACGTGAATCTTCGTGGCGTTCTTCAACGACTCCAAGAAAACAACCTGCGTCTCAATGAAGACAAGTGTGAGTTCTCAAAAAACGAAATCAAGTTTTATGGGCACATTTTCAGCTCCAGTGGCATCAGACCAGATCCTTTGAAGGTCGAAGCAATCCAAAAAGCAAGCCCTCCGAAGAACCCCAGTGAAGTCAAATCTTTGCTTGGCATGACTCAGTATGTATCACGTTTCATTCCGAACTATGCCACGATCACGGCCCCACTTCGCCTCCTGACGAGACAAGACACACCCTGGAAATGGGAACAAGAAGAGCAGAGAGCATTAGAAGTGTTGAAAGAAGCTTTAGTTGGAGACCAAGTGATGTCCTATTTTGACCGAAAGAAGAAGACTGACATTGTTGTAGATGCAAGCCCAGTTGGCCTTGGTGGTTTGTTGTTGCAAGAAGGCAAAGTCCTCAGTTATGCAAGTCGATCTTTGAGTGATGTTGAGAGCCGTTATTCTCAAACAGAGCGAGAAATGCTTCCCGTAGTGTGGGGTGTAGAACATTTTCATCTCTACGTCTATGGAGCCCAGTTTTCTGTCACCACTGATCACAAGCCACTCATTGGTATCTTTAGTAACCACAAGCCAGCCTCAGCACGGATTGAAAGGTGGAAACTACGACTGATGACTTATGACTGTAAACTCGTTTACAGACCTGGAAGAGATGCAGAAAACCCTGCTGATTTCATGAGCCGGCATCCCAGTTCAGACCCAGTGGAACAGAATATCGCTGAAGATTACGTCAATTTTGTCTGCAACAATGCTGTCCCAAAGGCAATGACACTCGAAGAAATTAAGCAAGCAACCAAAGAAGACGTAGAATTGCAAGCCGTAGTCAAAGCAGTTGAAACAGATCAGTGGAGAAGCCCAGACGTTCAGCGATACAAGCAACTGAAAGAAGAAATCTCAGTATTCAATGGTTTGGTTTTGAGAGCAAACAGAATCATTATACCCACTTCCCTCAGAAATAAAGCAGTTGATTTAGCGCATCAAGGTCACCAAGGGATGGTGAAAACCAAACAACTTATCAGAGACAAAGTGTGGTTCCCAGGAATAGATAACAAGGTGGAGGAGAAAGTGAAGAACTGCCTCTCGTGTCAAGCTTGCACAGTGAAGTCACCACCACCAGAACCTCTGCGAATGACTCCACTTCCCTTTGCACCGTGGAGCGAAGTTGCAGTTGACTTTGCCGGACCATTTCCATCTGGTGATTACATAATGGTGGTAACTGACGAATTCAGTCGTTTTCCTGAAGTAGAAATACTCACCTCAGTTTCAGCCAGAGCTGTGATCCCTAAGTTGGATGCCATATTTGCAAGACAAGGCATACCCAGCGTTCTCAAGAGTGACAATGGTCCTCCATTTAACGGGTCTGAGTTTAAAAACTTTGCCGACTTTTTAGGATTCAAACATAGAAGGATCACACCTTACTGGCCCAAAGCCAATGGTGAAGCAGAACGTTTAGTCCAGACTCTTGAAAAAAGCATTCGTATAGCCCATTTGGAAGGCAAAAATTGGAAACAAGAGCTATACAAGTTCTTGCGTCAGTACCGTGCCACACCTCATTCCACCACCAACGTGTCACCAAGCGAAGCTTTGAACAACCGGAAACTGAAGACCACAATCCCCGAACTCATTCAATTCAGACGAGATTTATCAGCAAATTTCGCTGAAAGAGATGCGTTACAGAAACAGAAGATGAAGATTTACGCTGACCACAAGACAAATGCCCAAGAGACACAAATCACTCCAGGAAACATTGTGCTTATGAGACAACCCAAACAGAATAAACTGAGCACACCGTATAATCCAAAGCCTTTTGTTGTGGAAGAGAAGAAAGGTTCAATGGTCACAGTGCGAAATGGATCTCAGACTATCACAAGAAATTCGTCACAGTTTAAAGTTGTTCCTAAACATCTCATGAATGGTGAAAACGAATCTGGAAGAAAAGGTGTTTCAGATACACCTGTGGTGCAACCAAAACCAGCAGAAGCTAAAGAGAACATTCCTTTGAGGCGTTCGCAAAGGCAGATCAGACCTCCCGTCAGATTCTCTGATTATGTGCGAACACTCCACTTGAAATAGTTTAAAGAAAACTAGCTTACTCTGCCGAAATAGATGTTTACGTGTTGATATTCAAGGAACTGTTTTTCAGCCGAACATGTTTTGTTTTTGTTAAGCGTGCGACACTGTAAAATGTTGAAATAAGCTTGTTTCTATCCCAAGAAGAGGAGGGATGTAATGTCGTTAATTAGTCATAATTATGCACATGTATTCGGTAACACGTGAGAGAGTAAAATCACTGAAACATAAGCATGGCGTTGTGTTTACTCCAAGTCAGCTCGACACCACACTAAGGAGTACTGTTGAAGTTTGAATTTAATTACAACCAAACAGATGAAGAAAAATTCAAACTCTGCAGAGTCAGTTGTAAAAGCACTGGGCACATCAACTATTGACCAAGAAAGTGTTTACTTAAGTAAAATGCAAGAGATCATTTGCATCATTTAGAAAAACGATTCATCCATTTCCATAACGTAATTGTTGGGATTTTACTACAGGGATAATATGTGATATTCCTTACGGCATTGATTAGCTTTGCTTTAAGAAACAACTTTTTTGTTTTAAATTCCAAGACTTTTACTTTAGAACATTAGTGTATATTCCTTGCTAACTGTTTAACACTCATATCGCTGTTGGTTAGCAGCTATTACAGTTCCTTTTGTTACTTCATTTACTTACTTGTTCACTATTTCTTCTGGCTATTCTGAACTTAAGGTGCCTTGGAACTAACGTTAGTGTCTAGTTCTAAAATCAAATGATGGAAGGACGAAAGACGTTTGGTGGTTGAAATAATAGTCTCTTTAATTTAATTTTTTTTTTTTTTTTTTTTTTAACTGACACGCGTTAAGTTGTGTCGCTTAAAAATGATTTACTATGAAATGGAAAACATTGTCCAAGAAGGAAAATGCTATTTGCACTAAACGACATTTGTTTTTACCTGGGTTAGTAAACCTTCTATCTTTCGTAATAAAACATGTCTTTAAAGGTCTTTTGACGGCCTTCCAACGATGACAATTCACTTAAAATGAATTTATTATATGAAAAAAGTTCTGGTAATGTTTGATTTTGTTGTATTTTACAAGTTTGTCGATACAAAGATATAATGCATTTTGTATTTCCTGATGTTATTTTGGGTTATTGTGTTGGGTTGTTAAGATAAGCAAATTTGTATTTGTAAAAACAAGCTAATCTGTTCACACGTTGTTCAGTGGTAATTGTATCTCCACATGCAGTAATGTGAATAAATAGGCTGTTTAATGCCACTTAAAGAGTGCCTTTAAGGTTTATCCTAGATTTTCTCGGCAGATATTCAAAGTTAAGTTTAATAACAGGAATTTAGAATCTCAACTCAGGAAAGATTAGAGGCGTGTGAATAATTTGGTTTATCTTTGATGTGATGGGATCATGCCTCCAACTTCTGTGGTTATGCAAATTTAAGTGTTTGCGTTAACATTACTTTAATAAGGTGAATGGTGTAAAAAACCTGATTTGTGGGAAAACAACCGAAAGGTCAATCAAACTAAAAACAAAGGAAAATTCCAAACGAGAATCCTTCGAGCAACCAGTTTTCCCCGAGAAACAATGCAAAGTGCACAGAAATCTCACGCCTTCGTCGAACAGTCAATCAGTTC
>BLFK01001121.1:344289-346789 GCA_014634185.1 Astreopora myriophthalma
AAACTTCAGTAAAATTTCGCCGTTCTTGATCTCGAGCCCTCATACTTCATTAGCAAAGCGGCGTGTGTCTGTCACTGTATATTGATTGCACGACAGGGGTTTCAACTTGTCGTCAAGCCATTTCGCTAGCGAATAATTGTAGGTGTTAGTAGCAGAGAGTATTGGCCGCACGCCATACAAGTGTGCGAGTCTGGACCCTTTCGGGCGGAGAGCGTCGGCAATGGATTTCGGTAGAATCTTTCGAACGAGAGTTTCCAACTCCTTTCGCTTATGGAGGAGGGGGTGGTAATACTTAAGAGGTCTTCCTCTGGTTTTTGGTCTCTCCGTGTCGACGAGGCGGAATTTGGTGGTGTCGTTTATTGACGCTTCGGATACTAGGAGAAGATATTCCGATTTATCCATAACAACAACACCGGACCCTTTATCCGGTTTTGTGATAACAATATCATCGCATTTTTTCAGATCTTCAATAGCTTGCAAAATGGCAAGCGGTTCGTCGAGAGAAGGATTTCATCTCAAGAGCCCTGCCCATCACCAGTATGCACCATCGGAGACTGTGAGAGTAGTGTTACCCTTTAACTACCAGTCTTCAGCTAATTATCTTAAACAACAACTGAACAATCTAAGTTCCAAGTTGAACGTCACTGTCCAACCAGTGTTTGTAAGCCCTAAGCTCGAGCAACAACTTAAGCGACATGGCTGAGTTTAAGCCCCTTATTGTCAACCAACAATGTCTCGTCTATGAATTTAGATGTAACCTGTGTGATGCAGGGTATGTGGGTTATACACGTGGTCACTTACACGAGCGCGTAGAAGGGCACACTAGAAAGTCATCTTCGATTTACAAACATTACGACCTCCAACACAATAGTGAAATGTCTGAACGCTTCATGGAGCAATTTCACATCATCACGAAAGGTAGCGGCAAATTTTATTGCCTCGTTAAAGAAATCTTATACATTCGCATGCGTAAAGCAACATTGAACGTGCAAACGGATTCCATCCGCGCCAAGGTGTTTGTTTACGCCGTTTATTATAATTTATGCTGATCTTGTATCTTTCCTTATTTGCATGCTACTTAACTGGCCTTTTGATAATGAGTCATGATGACCCCGAAACGTCGAGCAGCGATAAATCTTTCCTGTTTTTTTAATATGCCTTTGCTTCACCAAATCTCTACTGATCAAATGTTTAAAACAAAATGTTTACATGAAAATATAGTTCAAGTTTGGGACACCGACATGCCGTGCCTGCCGTTGCGTTGTTTAGAGGCACCAACATGGCTTCCGTGACGTCACATGAAAAGGCTCTATGTGAACAGAAAAATGTGCTTACCATTTGTTGCGAAATTCCGGCTGGGGTGTTTGTTGCACAATGTTAAGCGATTTTCCAAATATACCGATCAACCGGACGAAAATGCACTTACCATTAACCATTTTTAAACCGTTAAACCGTGGTAAGTCCACAAGAAAGGGCCTGGAAACGGAACACTCGTAAAATGGTAAGGGAATTTCCCGAATTCCGTTCCGAAGGGAAGAAATGGACTACGTCTGGAGGTTGTCCACAGTTTCCGAAAAGATTTTCCGGAAAATTGCTTTTCCATTTGACCTCAAACCGAAATTTCCGGATTTTTTGGCTAAATGGTAAGCACCGATGAGGTCAATAGGTATTTTAAAAAGTTAGTCTTTCAAAATAGTCGCTGTACCCATCGGCGTACGCGTCAAAAGCACGTTCAAATAATGTGTCCTGATATACGCAAACGATTATAAAATTGACTGACAGCGATTGACTGACAGCAACTGATTGATTTTTTTAATCTTACAATCAATTTGGCAGGTCCAGGAGCCCATAACCCGGAGCGCACAACTCCCATACTAGGGCTATGTGCATTTTTACAAACCGAACTAGTTTTACACATATTTTTTTCCCCGCAAAAAGTTCAGTTCCAGTTCGCACGCGTCCAAACAGTTTATTATACATGGCTTATGATCGGCTAGCCAGGCTCCTGTCCGAGACCAAATCCGCGGGAAAATCAATCTGAAAATAGCTCGGTCTGTGAAAACACCGTCACACAAGTATATTGAAGTTGTACGTTCTGCGTTATGGCCTCGTGGCAGGCCTCAGATAAATAATATTTATGTTACAATTTTCTTCCTTCAGAAAATCTCCAAGCCTGTTCGAAAAACTTCCTGACGAGATCAATAAAGAAGCCAAACCGTTTGAGACAGCTTGTGCTTGTGATGAGACAACGGACAAAGGGCTAAAGGCTGATGACTGCACGCCTGATGGTATCCCAGTTGAGTTTCCATTTGGGGGCACAAAGAATTACAATCGTATAAAAATGTGTGACAGAAATCCGGTAAAAGACAGGGAAAAAAGGGACATAGAGGGGTCGGATGAATTAACAAATGAGGACTATGAGTTATTCATGAGGCCATTAGAGTTCAATCTTCACAAAAGATCGAAGAGGTCTGTCTCTAAGGAGAATGCCACACGGTAT
>BLFK01001121.1:356789-376672 GCA_014634185.1 Astreopora myriophthalma
TAGTCAGGGGGGGGGGGTCACTCTGTATTCCTGGGTGAGCTATCGCAAAGAAGAAACAAGAAAAACAGTTGACAATTTGTGACTTGCCACCAGCTTCCGCGTAGCCATGTTTTTTAATAATCCAGTCAGATATATATATATATATATATATATATATATATACTTATACTATGTATGCTATACACTTAGCCCAACATAACTAGGAAGGAAAACACAGGCGGTAACCTATTAACATAACGACATTCATTGGTGCACATTGAAAAAATATATATATATATTAACATAACAACATTGAATGGGAGCAACGGCTCATATTAGATCAGCCACTGTATCGAGTAGATCATAAATTGGCTTTTGTAATCGCACAGTCTCACTTTTGTTATGTTGTCATGGCCATACCACGTCATATTACGGCGTCACGTTATGTCACTCAGAAGCATTGTCTGCGCTCTTGAATTAATAAAAAGTTCAACTTCTTACTTTGCGTTATTTTTAACTGGACGTGACCTATTTTTAACTGGAGATGACAGGCGAATTCTCGAAACATTCCAAATCAAAAGGCTTGTCGTTTTTCGAAGCTGTCCACTACTATCTAGACTTTCTGAAAACTTCTGAACGCCTTAAATCTCTCATTTTCTTTTTTTTCCTTTTTCATTTTTTGGTGTCACTGTATAGAAAAACACCTGCTTTATAAATCGTTATTGCTTTGCACCGAACGAAGCAAACCCGCAGGACTGGTGCCAACAGTGTATTCCTGAAGTCGACACGAACACTTGGACCAAACGGCGAGGTAAATGCATTGAAAATTACATTGATCACTCACGCGAATACAAATTTAAAGGCTAAGATATTCATAACTATATAGTACTTTTGGACGAACACGAAACAATCTTTTTTTACGTCAAGTGACATTGGGTCACTTTTTTTTTTAATTTTATTTTATATATATCCGACACGTCTTGCGCAGTGGAAAAGAAATCTATTAATAGTACTTTTTAGACTCCTGCTATCACCAACATCATGAAAAAAGGATATTACAACATATTCTTTCAGTTAATCACCCTCCCAACGTCACCTCAGAAACCAACTACTACGTGGTATATGGAGAGAGTTTCGAATTGCCCATTGAAGCCACAGATCCCGAGGGAATGCCTGTCACCATCTCTCTCATAAAGGGAAGTCCTAAAGAAGCCTTGATGCAGAGTAACGTCCTCCTTTGGAACGTGACGACAAAGCAAACAACACAGTTTTTCTTCAAGGCCACCGATGCATGCCAAGCTTCGTCTACTTTAAACATCACTGTAGCTGTCAACGTCTGCCCATGCAATAACAGCGGGCAATGCATCCCTCAGAACCCTCGAGGACAAGGCGTTTACACATGCCGCTGCGCACCAGGGTATACCGGACAATACTGTAGCACTGAGATCGATGAATGCGAATCATATCCCTGCTTACGAGGTACTCGACGAAATTGATTAATAACGTTGCCTCGATGGGGTAACCCAAGAATTTTGACTGTATTTATAATTATCTTTTCCAACAATAGACAGATATAAATCCGGACCCCAATATACTTTGCCGAGTTCTTTCAAATTTTAAATTTTCCACTGGAGTCTAGACATTCCTCAAGATCTTTGTCAACTCTTTTGCTATGGACTGTCATGATCAACGTCTTTCAGGTCGACTGGGAGTGTCACGTCATGCAGTGTGAAATTAACGCAGGTTTTGTGCTCATTGCTATTTGTAGGGCGCTGTACTGACCTCGTGAACAACTACACGTGTTCTTGTGATCTTGGTTTTGAGGGAAGGAATTGTGACGTTGACATCAATTATTGCAAGTCTTCTCCGTGTGTTCATGGTAGGTTTTTTTTCCCCTGAGTATTGTTGATCGTCGTTAATTTATGACGTAGGTAAAACTTAAAGGCTTCAAATCAGGCTGATACTACCTACGAAGTCTCTGCCGCTGGCAATCCCATAATTCCTTTAATTATCTTATCGCTTGAAGGTCTTTCGAGTACATCTTTATGGCTGAAAAAGAAAAAAAAACAAAATCAAAAACAAAAGCAAAAAATAGATTCGTTGAATTACAGTCTTGTACTATGGTGGTGGAGAAAATCACCAGTCTTATTGTTATTGATTAATTGGTGGGGTCAACCCAAGTAGAAAGGCAATACCAAAGCTTCCCTCCCTCAGATCCAACACGAATCCTCTGCAGAGAGGAGAGAGTGGAGAGGATTGTCGTCAATAGGATCATGACAGCTATGATCCTTCAAAACGTTTCTCCGTAAGAAAAAAAAACAAACAAACAAACAAGCAAACAAAAAGAACAAACTAACATGAAACAAATGTTACTCGTAGGATTGGGCAGTATGTTCTATAAAAGCGTAGCGAACGTTTTGCTTCCCCTTGGAAAATGTCTTTCCACAGGAAATTGCACGGATGAAGTCAGTGGATACACCTGCAACTGCTTCGCTGGTTATTCAGGACTCCAATGTGATGTTGACATAAACGAGTGCAGTTCATTACCTTGTGCCAATAATGGTAATTTTTTCAACCTACGCACTCGGTTACGTGCTTGGTTACTTTTTTATTAGATTTCAGTATTTTCAGCTTCTCTCAAAGACGCGAGATGAACGTACCATTTCTTTGAGTTTAAGACGCATGGTGGGGACGTCGGAAAAATGCAATTACGTTCACGAACACAGAATCCATTTTGCCATACGTCTGTTACTTAATAGCTCACAGAATGATGATGTCAAAATGTATAGTGTTATTCGAGACTTTGGACGAGAGCGTCATTGTTGTTATTGTTTTCTGCGACATATTACCGAAGGCACCAATTCTCTGTTTTAACGGTAATGTCATTGAATTTATGATTCTATTCTCTAATTTATCATATTGAATTAGCTATAAAAATGCCCGAACTTAAATTAAGTCACGAGGACCTATTAACAGGCTGCCTAGTGTAATCAGTTTCCGAAAGAAAATTTGTCGGAAAGTCTCATTTCAGTGCTCTTCATAAACAGCAGGTGCCATTCGTAGCAAGCAAGCCTTTCGCCTCAATTATGCTTGAAATGGAAGCTCATGTTTATCTTAAGTTCTATCTTAAGCTAAGTTTTATTTTAAGCTAAGCTTAAATCACGCTCACATTCAGGAAAGTAAGCCTGTGGAAGGATTGGTATATTCATGGTTAGCATAAGGGTTAGGTTAGAGCTATTTATTATATCTTTTGTCTACATGACCCTAACCTACAAAATTACCGAATCTGAGGCCAAGGTACTCACAAGTGTGCTGGTTAATGACGTACGTTTCCCTTTGGCATCTTCAGTAGAAGCAGATAATGATGCAAGTATCGCTAGAAATGGCACCAATCGTTTTCGTGAAAACTTGCAGCGTGAAAGCCATTTTCATATTTAGATGAGGGGCCTCAAGCAATATGTTTATTTATTTGTCCGTTCGGCATTTTCAGATTCAATACAAGATTGAACCTTCATTCGCTGAAGTTTTGTTCTGCTTTTGTTTAAGGAACATGTAGCGATCAAGTGAATGGCTATAAGTGCTATTGCTTAGCTGGGTACACAGGACAGAACTGTAGCGTGAATATAGATGAATGCCAGTCGTCGCCTTGTGTAAATAACGGTAAGATCATAGTTGCTGTCTTGAGCAATGCTAAAAGCTTTTGGCCTTTCACTAGTAGTCACGATGCCGAATCTTTATGAGGACTGGAGCGATAAAACGTAAGCAGACACTTTCATTGAATTCATCCATTCAAATGGCGTTGCGTGACCACGATTGGCAGCTTATTATCTCACAGAGGATGGCCCTTTTAAGAATGGCAACCATTTTTCGCGGGAATTTCAAACATTAAAAATAACCTGGTCTACTCCTGTGCCGGTGGCCCGGACCATAACAAATGGACGCTCCTAGTTATGGGCTCCTGGCGAACTAGTAATCGGCCATACGTTCGACTCCCGTGAGGAGCACTCGGAATTTGCTCCCGAATAAGCGCGAGTTACCATCGATAAATGGATCACTTCAAACAAAGTGGCTATGTGGGGGAAAACCTGGACTGACTGGCGAGCCCAGTGTTGATTTTGAAGTTATGCCTAAGTGAGTAGCCTCACATCAGAATGCTACCCAGCCTCTGAACACGTCAATGCTTTTAGTTTGTTATGTAAATAGCCCAAATTTTAGTTTTTGGGTTAGAAATTTTTATTATAATATCCCAGTGAGCAGCATGATTTGCATAATCCTGTGAATAATCTTCACCGTCGTCGCCTTGCGGATGAGTGATCTTTGAGATGTGCTGTCGTATTGTCACTGATAAGTCGAAATGCCACCACGCTCTGCAATAACTAGTATGTCATAAATTTCTCGGAAAGGCGTTAGTGAGAGATTGTTTATGGCCACTGGACTTGTGGTCGAAAGATCGGTTTCCGTTATCTTCTTAGTCGATTCCTCCAGACTGGAAAACTTCATTCCTGCTGCGCTTCTTCCAACGTGCGGCAGCTATTTCTGCTATAGAGGTGAATAATGTTTTTGCTTTGTTTACAAGGTACATGCATCGATGAAATCAATGGCTTTCGTTGCGTTTGCAAAGCTGGATTTAGGGATTTACGATGCGAGGAAGACATAAACGAATGTCTTCAAGTGTCCTGCGGAAATGGTGCGTTAAAAAGAAAAACAAAATGTAATTTATGTTGCAGATTTGTCATGTGAGATATCTTAACATAGATCTTTACAGTTGGTATTTTAACTTAAATACTGAGGAAGAGATGATGTTGTGAGTAAGAATGCTTTGACGGTAATGAGAACATGCTGGTTTCATGTGATATAAATAGACCTCGAGCAACAACCAGAAAACAAACAAAAGCAAACAAAACAAAAACAAAAACAAAACAAAAAACATCCAGGGCGCAAAATCATCGTAATTGAAAGCAGCTGATGCAGCAAGAATGAGAGCAACACCACCAACAACAACGAGGTGAGTGGTTTGGAATCCTTCTCAGGATTCCTTTCTTAGTGCATCCACCTCAATGAACTTCAAATAGTTGCCTTTAAGTTAAATTAAGCCTAATTTAGTTGCTTCTTTATTAACATGTCTCATATACTTGGGGCATAAGGAACTGTCAGTGGCCGTTTTTATACTAGAGACGTATTATCTGTCCGGACGAATCATGCCTCCCTCATTTTATTCGTCTAGAATATATAAGGACGGACGAACTATAAAAGACGCATAATCCGTCTGGAATGAACTTGGGCAGACATTTGTTCTCCGTCCGTTAAGTTCGTCTAGTATAAAGACGGTCACAGGGCGCATCATCCGTGTAGACAAACTATGTTCCGCTCTGCGTTGTTCAAGACGCATAACTAAAGATAGTTCGCCTAGACGGATAATGCGTCTTGTGTCCGTCTTTATACTACAGGTGCATAAATAGACGAACAACAACGGTTTTCCTAAGTTCGTCCAGACGGATGATGCGTCTCCAGTATAAAAACGACCATTGACTCGGATACGCTTAATCGGAATTTTCAAGTCAACGCAGCACCTTGTTAACCGGAATGCATTCTATTTTCCTAACAGGTACTTGTGTTGACCAAGTGAACAACTACAGCTGCGTTTGCAACATTGGTTATACAGGCAGACACTGTGATGTGATCATCACCAAATGTAGCAATGACTCTTGTTACCCTGGTGTACACTGCATGGAGAATACCACCCCTATTTCTTGCGGTCCCTGTCCATCTGGTTTCACAGGCGATGGGAAAAACTGTAGAGGTAAATCTATCCCTGGATTATCTTCATATTTAAAAAGCATCTTATTTATATTTATGCTTCCCGGTCCTTGACTCAAAGCTAGCTACTGTTCGTAAGGTGTTGCTTTGGGCGAGCTCCGTTTTCTGAGACAAAGGTAATTAAACCATAAATATGGCGATATTTGGCCAAGCCCTGATGGGCATGGCCCTTTATTAAAATTCAGCATAATAAGGTGGCAAAAGCCCAATATAAAAGAGGTCATCCCAGCAAAGGTGAGGGTACACCCGCCACATACAAACAACAGAAAGTAGGGCGAAAGGGAGGGAAAAAGTGATCTTTACTTGATTGGAGAAGCGAGCGAAAGAGGACTCACGTTTTAGTTGTATGCGTTATAAGAGATGCTATCAAATAAAGTCCCGGATGGCAGGAATGCCCCTTCTGTTTTTGGGCATCGTGGAAAAAAGCTTCCCAAAGAAACACAGTTTGCACAAGATATTCAACAGACACACGCGAAAACTCATTTACTCGTGCATGCCACGTTGCACTGACGTAACAGACAATGATTAATTGTACAGCTTATATAAATGACTGTAATTGAACGAGTTAATGCGTTACGTCCAACGGCGCGTAAGCGACCGGACAAGTTCAAACTGTAAAATTCCGCTGAAGAAGACATTAAAGTCGAAACCGGTCCGGAAAATGGCTTGTTTTGGTTGAGACGGCTGGATTGGCACCCAGCCATAATTGTTAATCCCTAATTTCTACTGCAAAGCGGCAAGGGAGGTTCCGTTAAAGGAGTTGAAAAGCAGGCAGGATCTAGACCCCTTCTCCTGGCAAGAAAAATTCTGTCTAAGTTATGTATATAATTTCTTAAACTGTACTTCTATTCAGGAGGCAGGATTTTTTTAAAAACCAGTTTACGATGAACTCTCTGTACGAGGCGTCAAAGGATGCGGTGCCACGACATAGATGAGTACAGAACAAGAAGAGGATGTGGCAGAGACTCAGACTGGTCCGCAGTGTAGTTAATAACGTTCCGGAGGTTCGGCTTTCCTTAGATTGAAATTTATATGCAAAGAAAAGCTAAAGTCCTATAAAAAATAAAAGCAAGTGGGAAAATACGAGCTTACACTCCTTAGCAAAATAAATGTTATTAGTCAAATTAGGGACAAAACAAATTTAAGAAAAAATTAACCAAGTAGTTTAAAAAATAACAACAACAAATAAGAGTAAGCTAAAAGATCGATCGAGTGTGTAATATGTGGCCGCTGCGGCTCAACAAAGGCCTCATTAAGTTCCTGAATGTTGCAAAGGCCACTGTCATAAATAAAATCCCTAGGTGGGGTCATTAAGCAATGGTACTAAATTCCCTATTAGGGGCCTCTAAAGGGCCTGCCCAAGGCAGACAATAACAGGATACCAAAAGGAGGCCCATGAACGCCACAACGGCCACATAAACAGTTAACGATTAAAGAAAACAAAACAAGCAAAAAAAAAAAACAAACGTAACAAAAACATAAAAGAAACACTAAATCTAAACGACAGCCGCCGTTGTCGGAAAAGGAAGGGTGTAGTTACTATTGTTAGTAATTATGCGATCTTGAATCGCCTCTTAATGCACCTTCTGTCTCAGACCTCCTCACTTTAATGGTAGCCATGCTCAAGTCTGTGACCAAATAAGTTTTATAGTTGCACACACAACTCATGTATTTAAGGACATCACCGGGAGGTCTCACTTCCAATAGCCTGCGACCAGCAGACGTATTTCCGGTCGTCGCTTCTCTCCCTCCGAAAAATAACGTCTGCGAAAACGAGCCGAGAAAAAATTTCCGTGACGTCAAAGGTTAGCGACCAATCACAATTCACCTTGCATATTCCAAGAAGTAACTCGCGAGTTTTTTCGTGGATCTCTCGCTAACGCGTGGGAAAATATGGCGGAAGATGCGTTGAGGAAAGTGTGCGAAGTTTTCGGATTTGAAAGACTAAACAAGCATCAAGAAAAAGCCTTGCGACTTGTCATTGAATATAAGAGCGATGTTTTCGTGAATCTTCCGACTGGTTTTGGAAAGTCTGTAGTATTTCAGGCTTTGCCTGTTGTGTATTCTAATGTGGAACCATCTCGTGACAAGAACATTGTCATCGTTGTATCGCCTCTGGTTAACCTGATGAAAGACCAAGTCAGCCGCTTAACATCCCTTGGCATAAGTGCAGTATCACTTAGTGATATCTGTTCCGAAGATGAAATGAGATCAGTCGAAAAAGGAAGTTATTCAATCGTGTATGGATCACCGGAGTCTTGGCTCGGTGAAACAAGATGGCGTAAGATGTTGTCGAGCGATGTTTACAAAAGCTCAGTGAGAGCTGTCGCTGTTGATGAGGCACATGTCATTTGCCACTGGTAAGCTTTATTCCATTTCTTTATTGCGGGCAAGAATCATTTATGTATTTCAGCTTATAAGCAAAGTTTTGTTAACATCAGCGATGTTGTGTGAATTGCACGTTGGCGTCTCATGTCGTATACATCGTATCCTCTGGTGAATTTTTATTTTTTTAATTTAGGAAAAAGTAGAGCGCTTGTTTCACCCACTTTACCAGGAAAAACTGAATGTTCCAGCTGGTTAATACAACTATATCTTCCATTCTAGGGGAAAGTCAAAAACGAACAAACATGCAGCTTTTCGAGTTTGGTTTTCGCGTTTGCACGAGTTCCGGTCCCTTCTTCCAAGAACCCCATTTATTGCCTTGACTGCCACGGCCACAAAGGATACCAGGGACACAATATTTGAAGTGCTGCTAATGGATGGTTCCCACATTGTTCATGAAAACCCAAACAAAGAAAACATATCCTATGTTGTCCAATACATGGGGAAAAATGCTAGCCTTGCAGAGTATTTCTCCTGGATAGCTGATGAGGTGAAAGACTGTGGCTCAGCAGCAACCAGAACTATCATTTACACGCAAACTATCAAACAATGTGCCATTGTGTACTCAACACTGAAGACCCTCCTTGGGGACAAAATTTATAGCTCAGAAGAAAGAGATCCAAAGACTGTGTTGCTAGAAATGCTACACTCTTGCACCCCACAGTCAAACAAGGACCACATCCTTGCATCCTTCCAGAGTGATCAAGGACCTATTCGTGTTTTAGTTGCAACAATTGCTTTCGGCATGGGCATTGATTGTAAGCAAGTCCACCGAACAATACATTTTGGTCCAGCTAAAAATGTTGAATGTTACATGCAAGAGAGTGGCAGAGCTGGAAGAGATGGTGCCCAAAGCACTGCTTTCCTGCTGTACCAAGGAATGCAGCTGATGCATGTTGAAAAGGATGTCAAAGATTACATTAAATCAAAGGAATGTAGACGCAAACACTTGCTCAGTTATTTTGACGTGGTGTGTCATTCCAAAGATCCTGCACATTTATGTTGTGACAACTGTTCTACCTCTTGTAAGTGTGGTTTGGAGGATTGCAAACCACTGTGTTACCCACTGGCAGAAGTTGATAAACCAGCTATTACACCACAGCAGGAACGCATTGTGTCAGGTGAGGAAATGAAAAAACTTAAGACTAAACTTGTCTCCTATCATAAACAATTATTGACAAATCTCACAAAGAGGGATGCAAGTGGCAAGTTGAAATACTTCACACACCCTAAATTTCTGCTGGGATTTTCGGAGTTGCAGATTCAGCAAGTACTGGATCACTGTTCTAACTTATTTTCAGTAGCAGACATCTGCCACTTTGTTGAAATCTGGGATTTGCAGCATGCCTTAAAAATTCATGACATCCTGCAAGAACTGTTTGGAGATTTAGAAGACTCTGGCACCTATTCTGATGATGAACTTTCTGATGACGAGGAAGAGTTCTTTGGCAGTGATTGGAATGATCTTGCCTTAGATGATGAAATGGCAAACATGGTACTAGAGAGTCTGAGTTTTTCTCACTTTGAGGATTCATTGGAAGAATCAGTTGAAGAAGCACAAGTTGATGTACCATTTTCTGCCTTAAATGCATTAATGAACTTGAGTTTCGATGTGGTGTTGGACAAGTGATTGGAAACTATTTGCAGAACAACATTGCACAGCATTAACATTAGTTAATAGTTGATGTCAAATTTTTAGGAGTCTCAATTAATGGTTTAAAGTTTGGGTTATTCCTGAAACGATTGGAAATGGATTTGACATCAAAATGAACGCCATTCCAATCTATGGGAGCAATTTTAATAATCATGACTTTCAATGACCAGTTGGTATATATAGCCTTGTTCCAAACAATATTCCTTGACACAGTAAACAGATTGTTTTTGAGAAACCTCATGATAAATGTTATTAAGCTACATGAATATAGATGAAATCCATTAGGAAATTGAGTAATTTTCAGTGAAACCTGAGTTGTACCAGAATATCTTAGGCCATAGGTATTGCATTCTTCTTTTACACTTTTCAAGGGCTTTTGATGTGATTTTTTTTTTTTTGGGTTGACTGTGAAACACCAAGGACAATTTCTTATGGGAGCTCAAGAAAATAAATGTCAAATTTCACAGGAAATGAGAAAACAGGTAAAATCGTCATGCATAAGTTTTCATTTTGTGAAAATTGAGACTTTTGAGGTTTTTTTCTTGGGCTCAAATAAGATCCTCTTCTTTGGAGTTATTTCAAACAACTTATTGCATTTACAGCCCTTAAAAAGTATGAAAAGAATACAAATGCTTGAAAATGAAGTTATTCTGCTACATGTACAAGTTTTTGTCCTTTGAAATTAAAAGTTCTGTACGAACCCTGGTTAATGTTTAAAATATGGTTTCACACAACATTTAAAAGCAGTTTTTCATTTGCAGCTGCAATAGTGTAGTTCCAAAAATTATTCATACCTCCCTCATGGAATGGATTTTTCCCTAGACCCCCCCCCCCAACCTCCCTTGAAATTCCAGTCAAGCTTCATATATTTACTTACATTTTTGGGCCTTTGAGACCCCCCCCCGGAATTTCCAATCCCTTCTGTGGGGGGAGTATGGACATTTTCTGGAATTACATGTTGGATGACTCTAACAAGAACATTTGCATGCTGATAGTTAAGATTACAGTTACTTAATATTGGTTTTGGCTTAGCATGTGGCTGGACACAGTTTTTGATACTTCTGATATGTTTCATAGAAACAATCCAATAACTGTGTAAACATGCCTTTAATTAAAACAGGTTTTGTATGTTTGCTGAGAATCTTGCTACATGTATTATATTACTCCCATCATTTATCTGAAACAAACTTGTAAACATTAACAATGTTCTCGTGTTAACACTCATCCAGAGATATTTTTCCCCACCCCTTTTTCCGAGAAAGCCACCGCATTCAATGTCAATTTTTCACCACCTATGCATGCATTGCATTTAAGGGGTTGTCATATTGATTACAAGAGACCATTAAAATACAGTGTAGCTAGATTGCATCTTGACTGCTTGTGATATACCATTCTATGAAAGGGTTTCAACTTACAGTTACTTATCTTGTCACCCCAGAGCCTGTTTTAAACGAATATATCATCACCTGCATCATGTTTGTTTATTGTAATCTTTGTGTGCATTCCACCTTGCATCAGCAATAAACACTACAAAGCATGTACAACAGCTGTGTTCAGCCACTTGAACATGTAAACATCTCAAACTTCTTCATCTGAATTGATAATCACACTAATAATGTAATAAATTACCATACTCAGACTTCATCTGGCCTTTACACCTGATGAGAATTTATTTTTATGATCATTTATCCAAGTGTAACACTTGGACATGTTCAAATCAGCCAGAGCATCTCTTTCAAATCCTTCAAAATGTCTGTAACTTCGTCCCTCTTGATAACTGAAAACATCATTCTCCATGAGCTTTTTGATCAATTCGTCAATGTCTACGACTGGTGAACGCTGGACATGTTTTCCTGCACGAATGAAGCGCTGGAGACTTTTGTCCACCTTGCCAATGAGACCTCTTACTGGCTTCTCTGCATGGCAAATTCTTGTGACTGCTTTCTCTGTCAGGTTCACTCCTAGGTTTCCAAAGCCTTGCTTGTTGTAGTTGTTGCTGTGCTCAACTTCCAAGTCATGAGGAATGTTCTTCCCAAGCCCACCATGATTGTTGACAGTCCTATTCCAGATGAAGATTTCTGCTTCTTTCTCACTTAAACCATTGGCAAGAATTAACTGATACAGACTTTCAAGAGCATATTTAACACTGTGAGGCTCATCTGCCTTGCACAATAGCATCAGATATTTATACTGCCTAATAATCCTCATGCCATCTCCTTCTGATACAGCATCAAGAAAGTTTAAAAAGAACAGCCCTTCAGACAAGAGTGCAGCATTGTAATTGAACATGTCATCTGCAACTTTAGTTGGCAGAGTTGCAGACTCTGTGGTGGCATCAGAAATGTCCTCTGAAATGACAACTGGGGGATCATGTCCAAGCTCATGTCTTCTTCGACTCTTCCCGTTGTACTTGAAAGAAGCTTTGCAGCCAGGAAATCGACATGGAAAACGCCCATTTTCATTTAGCTCTAGTTGGTTAAGAATTGCCTGTCTCTCTTGCACTGAAACCATTTGTTCTAAGGAACCATTCATCATCGTCTCATCAACCACCACTTCATCTACAATTTTAGCAGCAGCTTTATGTAAAAACTGCAGCTGCTTAAATCTGCTCTGACTGGCCAGGTTGTCAGGGATGGTGAAGTGCTTTGGTTTGTCTTCCTTGCTTTCCATTCCAAGGACATGAAAGGCAGCTGCCACCACACGTGCTGTAACCTCCAATACCAAGAAATCTCTATCTGCTCGATAGGCAGTATGTGGGTCTTCCCTAACATTTCTGCGATTTATGACATTTCGGTCTGAAAACATGGTGCAGGGGTCATCTGATGAACTGCCAGAGTAGAATCTTCTAAATATTAGCTGAAAGTGAGAGGAAATTGAAATAAGTACACAGTAACCCAGGCAGAAGAAGGAGGCAGTCAAGAATCTCCTGTCTTACGTGAATACTATTTAATTATTCACATCTATGTTGTATACTGGATAAAGGTTGTGTGTCAAATAAAATGTAATACGAAATAATGTTATTAGTAATGAAATCTTCCTGACATAATCAATACAAACTGGTACTGATTTTTCAATTGACAACTGACTACAATTGGGTATCAGTTTATCAGAGGTGCAAAAAATTACAAAAATAATTAAATTTTCACTATCAAGAAGTATAAAAAATTAAGAAAGTGAAAAACTAAACACCTCAAGGATCTTTACTCCAGTGTGCCATGAAGCGTTATCCAACTTTAAGACACGAAACTAGGTTTCAACAACTGACATGTTTATTTCTTCTCTCCCCAGTCCCTTTTACGCACGGCCTACACAGTCCAAAGTTCACGCTAACACAACATCTCCCCTTGTGAAGGTCACAAACAACTTTTTCTTTTTTTTTTTTTTAAATCACAAACAACTTAAGGTTGTCATCTCAGACAGCAAACAAAAATAAGAAACGGCGGCTAGATCTTGTCTGAGATTTAAAACGAACATATAACGAGTCTGAATCATGCAAGTCCTAAACTCTCCTTCAACCTAAGCGAAGGCTTGGTCAGTCTCTTTTGCCTTGTGGAAATACAGGGTGAGGGAAGGGACTTCACAGGAGTTGGTGGCTTGTCTACAGTCACAGGTTCCTTGTTACTCGGCATCTCCGGTTTGTCTCCAGGAACTGGTGTGATGTGTGATCGATTCCGTCTCACTGTGCCTCTACCTGTCTCAACCGTGTAGGATCTTGGTGTTTCTGCTGCACTGGCAACTGTTCCCGTAACTGTTCCTGCGGTGTTCCCGTCATTAATGTACACCTGGGTGCCGGGTTGTAGTGGCTCTAGCGGAACAGATCTGTGACGCTGGTTGAAGTTGGTCTTCAATTTGTCCTTGCTCTCTGCTTCTTTTTGACGCAACTTGTCGATGTCAGGCCAACTTGGGGCCAAATTTGTATGAAAAGTTGGAACGGTGGTCCTGATTTTCCGTCCCATGAGTAGCTCTGCTGGCGAGTGTCCACAAGCAAGTGGGGTAGATCTGTATGCTAACAGTCCCTTGGTTGGGTCCTTCTCTTTCTTCAGAAGAGACTTGGTAGTCTTCACTGCTCGTTCAACCTCGCCGTTTGCCTGTGGGAAGCGGGGACTACTTGTTGTATGTTTAAATCCCCAGTCTTTTGCAAATTGGGTAAATTCTGCTGATGCATACTGTGGACCGTTATCACTCCTGACTTCCTCTGGAATGCCGTGTCGTGCAAAGATCGCCTTGAGCGCTCTGATAACTTCAGACGATTTGGTTGTCTTATTCATTGCCGCTACCTCTACATAGCGAGAGAAATAATCAACCACTATCAAGTAAGTGATGTGATCGAGTTCGAAGAGATCAGTTGCAGTCATTTGCCACGGACGCTCAGGGAAGGGTGTTGGCATGAGTGGTTCTGGCCTGATTACTCGGTGCCTTGCACAGATTTTACAGTTCTCCACCATATCTTGTATCTGACGACTTAAACCTGGCCACCAAACAGAACTTTTAGCTCGCTCTCTGCATTTAGTTATCCCTTGGTGTCCTTCGTGTAGCTTGTCGAGGACTTCTAACCTCAGGGATGATGGGATGACAATTCTTGATGATTTCAGCAGTACTCCTTGAACTACACTTAGCTCTCCTCTGTCTGACCAGTACGGTTTCAGTGCGTCATGAAGATTAAACTTGTTCGGCCAGCCCTCAAGGCAATAATCTTTAATCTCCTTACAAATGGTGTCTTCATCTTGAGCCTCCTTGATTTGTAGTAACTTGATGTCTGACACAGGGAGTGAGTCAAGTACACTGTCGAGATATATGTTCATCTCTTGTTCCTTTATGGTGGTCTCACACTCAGAACAGGCTGGCTGGATTCTAGAGAGTGCGTCAGCCACGTACATTTCCTTTCCAGGCACATGGATGACTTCTTTCAAGTGGAAACGCATGAGGCGCATCCGAAGACGCTGTATCCGAGGAGGGACGTCATTCAGTGCACGCTTTGTAAGGAGCGGCACCAGTGGCTTGTGGTCCGTTTCTGCAATGATGGATTTACCCACGATGTAGTCACTGCATCGCTCACATGCCCAGGTCAAGGCAAGGGCCTCTTTTTCGATTTGCGCATATCTACACTCCACTGGGGTGAGTGCTCTGGATATGAATACCACTGGTCTCCAGCTTTCATCATCTTGCTTTTGAAGGAGGACCCCACCCAATCCAAAAGATGATGCATCAGCAGAAATCTTTGTTTCTCTGTTGGGATCATATAATGCTAGGACGGGTGCTTTTGTTAAGCTAGACTTGATTTCTTGGAAGGCTTTCTCTTGTGGCGGTCCCCAAATCCACTGGCTCTCTTTCTGCATCAGGTCACGAAGAGGTTTTGTCTTGTCAGCTAAGTGCTCTGCGAACTTGCCCATGTGGTTCACCATACCGAGGAATATGCGCACGTCATGAATGTTGCTTGGTGCTGGAAGGTTAACAATAGCTGTTATTTTATCTGGATCTGCTTCAACTCCGTTAGCACTGACCACGTTTCCAAGAAACTTGATCTTTGGGGCACTAAAAATGCACTTGTCGATATTGAGTGTCACGCCTGCTGCGGACAGGCGGTCTAAAACTGCTTTCAATCTTCTGTCATGTATTTCCTGGGTAGGGCCATGACAAAGGACATCGTCAATGTTGCATTCAACTCCTTCCAATCCTTCAAGGATTCTACCCATGCACTTTTGGAATTTCTCGGAACCTGAGCTGATCCCATAGGGAAGAACGTTGAAGCAATACCGACCCCAAGGTGTAATGAAGGTGGTTAGTGGTCTTGAACTTTCTGACAACTTTATTTGCCAAAATCCAGAATTTGCATCCAGTTTCGTGAAGTACTTCGCTCCTGCTAGCTTTCCTAGGGTGTCGTCAACTGAGGGTAACGGGTGATTCTCGCGCTGTACATACTCATTTAGCATTGTGAGGTCAACACACACTCTTACTTGACCATTAGGCTTGGGGGTCACTACCATTGGCGCACACCATTCCGTGGGTTGCTCAACGTGTGAGATGACTCCAGTTTCAAGCATCCTTTGAATTTCCTTCTTGGTCTCAGCATAAAGTGGCATTGGTACTTTCCTTGGCACTGACAAGGCGAAGGGCTTTGATCCATCTTTGAGCTTGATGGTGTACTCTTCTTCCATTTTTCCCAGACCAGCAAACAGCCTTGGATATTCGTGCATTACTTTTGCCTTGTAGTCGTCACTGGTTAACTCACACACCCTGCTTATGAGTTTCAGGTTGGCTGCTGCATTCCTGCCCAAGAGTGGTCGGGCCAGATCCTCTACAACGTAAATATCTTCTTCAATGGACTTAAGTTCATTGGTAAGACGAGCTCTGAACACTCCCTTACAGTTCATTCGGTATTTGCATGGGCCTAGTAGAACCTTGGTGGTAGGTTGTAACCGTGCTTGGCTCAATTCGAGAAAATTGTGGCGTGGAATCACTGTTACGTCAGCACCACTATCAAGCTTGAATAGCAATGGTTTTTCATTCACCGATATCGTGGCAGTCCACGGTGTCTTGCTATTGCTTTGCACTTCGTCTAACTCTACTATTTCACCGAGGAAAAATGATTCCTCAGTCTCAACTTCAAAAACAGTTCCCGGTTTTGGATTTGCTGAACTCTTGCACGCTTGTGCCCAGTGTCCTATCTTCTGACATTTTCTGCACTTAGAAAGACGGGCTGGACAGACTTTCTTTGGGTGTGGGTTTCCCAAGCATCTTGAACATTTCGAAAGCGTGTTGTTTGAACTTGAGTTTTGGCTTGAATTGGGTTTTGCCAGAGAGTTTTTGGTAGGAAATTTCTCCTTTTTCTTCATTCTTCCTTTAGCGATACTGTCAACTTCCACTGATTTCGATTTAAATCCACCATCAAGTATGCTTTGTTGGTGCTTTACCGATTCGCGTTGTCTTGCCAGGTTTGTAGCTTTTTCTAAAGTTAACTTCGGATCGAGTTGTAACCTTTCCGAGAGGTCGCGATTTCGTAGTCCCACAACAATGCGGTCTCGTATCAATTCGTCTTTCAACGCACCAAAATTGCAGTACCTCGCAAGGCCATACAAATCTGTGATGAAGCTGTCAACAGATTCCCCCTCTCGCTGGATTCGGGAATTGAATTTCGCTCGCTCGAAGATTACGTTTCTTTTCACAATGAAGTGGTTCTCAAATTTGCCTTTTACCTGATTGTAATCATTTTCTTCTTCAGTTGTGAGCTCAAATGAAAGGAAAATGTCATCAGCTTGATCGCCCATTGCATAAATTAACGTGTTTACTTGGTTTTCGCCGCTTCGCTTTTCGAGGCCAGTCGCTTTGCGAAAGCGTTCAAATCGTTGAATCCATTTCGGCCAGTCCTCCGGCTTGAATGAAAATTTCGCCGGTGGAGGGACTTGAAAGTTTGCGACCGGTTGGATTTCTGGTGCGGCTTCCAGTGCTTGAGCTACGGGCGGTGGATTTTGCTGCGAGGAAATCGCACCGGGAGAAACCTCGTGCTCGGCGGTTGACATGTCTTTGTCCTGTTTGTCCTTTTTGTTTCTGCTTTCCAAACAAACTCAACGGTTAATTCACAGTTCGATGGAAGCGTAGCGAAGGTTCAAAGCTAATGTGAAGATCCCGCTTCTGACACCATGAAGCGTTATCCAACTTTAAGACACGAAACTAGGTTTCAACAACTGACATGTTTATTTCTTCTCTCCCCAGTCCCTTTTACGCACGGCCTACACAGTCCAAAGTTCACGCTAACACAACATGCCAGTCACCAAGTTGCATGTTAAAGCCTTCAAGGCGGTCTTCAGCCGTGTAACCATTGGCAACTGAGTGTATGGCATTCACTGCACGTTCAACTGATAACTGGTCGCCCGTACATAGTTGAGTTACAAATCTCTTCTCCCCATCGACTGTGGTGTATGGCAGATATTTTTGGAAGTGCCTCAGGATGTCTATCATGTCCTCTGTCAAGTTTTCATTTTTGAACAACACACCCATGGGTAGCTGAAACCAAAGAGTAATCACTATTAAAATATAAAATGTGAAATCTTGGTTTAAAACGAAGATCACTTTTGTTTTTTTGTTAGATGCACTACACATGATAAGATGATAAGTGCAGATGATAAGTACAGATGATACACTGTACGTGCAGATGATAAGTGCATTATGTTCCTAAATACTAATTTAAAAAAAAATAATTGAAAGAATGATTTTCTTAGTAAAACATACTGGTGGTTTCCATACACGTATATTTTAGCTTAGCTATATGTAAGATTATTTTTTCTGTTTCCAGTTTCCAGTTTCCATGCCATACAGATATCACTGTGACATTAACTTTCATGCTTGCATTATTCGCTTTATCGGTAATAATGTAATTCCAAAACTAACTTACAGTTTCAGATTTCTTAGCCATCTCCTTGGAATATTTGTGTGGTATATGATAAATGCACACATTCTTCAAAAAGGAGAAGCATTGTAAATTTTCCACAAGAATTCTAGACACTAGCACTGTGTAATTGTGTCGCTGGAGCTTCTGATCTTGGATAGTAGGAAGAAATTTGATGTTTGACACAGCGCCAACGTCTCTTTCAGAAGTGCCAAGTCCATTGCCTGCAACTCTGTTCATTATGACTTTGTGATTCACCCAATGAAAGTCCAAATTCTGGTTATCCTTGGTCATGTGTTTCCGCTCACGCCTTCCATCAATGTTGTCAAATGCAATGGCAAAGCCAGTGTGCATATCCAACTTAGCCTGTTTAAGATCTTTTTTGGCCTTTGAAGTATCCTCAACATAATGGGGGTTGCATGCATGCCCTTGTAAACTGCACATTTCAGTAAGTGTGACTACTCTTTTCTCTTGTTCTGCAACCAATTCCTCTTCCTGTGACATCTTTTGCTGAAGATCAATGATTTCTTTGGCGTGGTCTTCACCAAGTAAATCAAGCTTCGCACGGATTCTGACATTGGAACATGTGACTTTCAGCTTGGCAAGTCGATCCATTGTTGCCTGGGAAAAAAAAGGAGTAATGATAAGAATGCTGAGTAGAGTATAATTCAAGAAGAAAAAAACATTGCTTAGAACAAATCGAGAATTTTAATAACAATAAGATCTGATTCTATGACCTGGATGTAGCCTGCGAGAGCATGAGGGGTACTCTTGCTATGTGCGGTGGCAAAAGCTATGATTTTGGAGCCATTTTGGTCTGAAGTAGGGCATAGTTTTTGCAACCTGGCACCATTTGTTCAAAGAGTGGATAACTTTATCCACTGGATAAGTCGCTATCGGTGTCAAATAAAATGTGTGCAAGATTTTCCCGATGGCCCTATGATTTGTGGATAGGGTTGAAGCATATGTCAAATTTAACTATGGGACTGTGTGGAAAACTTGCCTAAAGCATTAGGTGGAGGACATTTGCTCCACTGGATAGTGACTTATCCAGTGGATAAAGTTATCTGCTCTTTGAGCAACTGGGGCCAAGGCAAGATACCATTTTAATGGTAGCTATGATATGGATCCCTTGACATGTAGTGCTATATTAAGGCCTTCACCCTTTTAAGAAATCCTAAAAGTGACCAGCATCAAATTTCTCCTGGTAATATAAATGCTTTTATTAATGAGAGTGGTCATGTGAATTGAGGAAATGATCACACAAGATAAATCTGCTTGATATTTTAACTGCTTCTCCCTATTAATTCTACAGGAAATATAAAAGGGCAATCAGGAGAAGTTATATTTTGATATTATTTGACAAAACTGACAGAACTACTATAAAAAAATGCTTTTATTCAGAAACTGCTCTCACCTCCAAAGATCTTGACTTGATGAGAATTCCAAGAACTGTAGCACAGGCATTCATATGGGAATTGCGCTGCTTTAGGAGGATCGATCCTGAAACTGCCACACTGGGTAGCCATTCCAAAGCTTTCTCCTTTTGTATGCCGGCACACGTCATAAGGAAAGCATAGAAAATTGGAGTTCTCTCTTTCCATTCGAGGCAGGCTTTCTCGAAGTCAAAGTTCGCGATTTCGTCCTTCGTGTTAGCTCTAAGAA